>CM061558.1:48303960-48872766 GCA_030864225.1 Capsicum baccatum var. pendulum
GGGTAAGAACTACAAAATTCATCTTGAATGTCAAAAAATACAATAATAGTCAACAAAAGAATCAAAGCCATATCTCAGAATACAAAATACATGTAATAGATAAGATGAGATAGTAGGCCAACTTGTAAAGTACATGACATCTGATATGTTGAATACTCCAAAAGTTCCTCAAAATTAGCTATTCGTGTGGCGCACTCACACCTAGATCTTTTAAATGGAGACAATAAAGATGAGTACCATCCACTTGTACTCAATAGGTGGTAAAGTAGAAAATAATGAATACAAACACAAACTAAGGACAAATCACCACATATGAGAGAATGTCCCAAATAGTAGCCTGCATTAATTTCACTAGCAGTTCTCATATATACACATATAATGAATACATATAGTGAAAAGAATAACAAATATACACATACATCAAATACAAATAGTGGAAGATAGAATAAATAGACAAATTTCAACTAAAAGATAGAAAGACAATCACTACATAAGCATAAAATATGAAGAGCAATAAAGATGGTGATGATGATGAGATTCATGAGATCATCATAGAACCTCTGTATACCTATAGAGATAAATCTTCATGATTTAAAACCTATGTGGAGTTTGTAAACCCGTATAAAACTAATATCATATACCAATATCCATAATTCCTCTTCAACACATACATCAAAAACCAGTTTTTAAAGATATCACATTTTTTGTAAGAAAAACCTGTGTTTTAAGTATTTCCATAGTTGTTTCAATATTTCATGAATGAATATAAAATGAGTATGCAATTCTCAAATCCAACAAAAATAATAATATCCAATATATAACCCCTATTCCATCCATGTGAGAAAAATCCACTGAAATCAACCAACCATCCACGATCTAAATTAATCAAAATAAACATAATATGGAATAAAAGGAAATTGATATGAAATAAATCAAAAAATCTAAGGTTTTTCCTATATCAAAAAGGGTAACTAAAATATTGCATATAAATTTCAAGCCAACAACATAATATAAGACACCATGCAGTCGAACAAAAACCAATAATGTCACAATGATCACAAAATATTATCCACATATTCCCCTACGCTGGGACATAAATCAACTAAAAACCTTTTCCATGATACAACCTTGCACCTATAGCATGATTTTACATTATTATTAACTACCCAACCTAGTTTGAAGAAAGTAAAGTCATAACCTATATAAAATACCAAAAATAGACTAAAAATCATTAAATATAGAGTTGTCCCTTTATGAATAAACTTAGAATCAACCAAAAAATACAAATACAAAATCTATGCATCAAAAGAAAGACAATGATACCCATATTTCTCATTTTTTAGTCGGTGTCAAAACGAACCACCTTAAGAAATTTTCTAAAAACAGGGTAAAATCGTTGTTATACTTTAGAAACATGTTCCTCACACACATAGGAGTCTATAGCAAAAATCCCAAGTGAATATGAGTGTAAAACATGGTTCATAGTCTAGAAAAATTATTTTCAAGCTTTATCGACAAAAAACCCAAAATTCATTTTCATAATCAAGAATTTTAAGTTGTTTTGATGATAAAAATAGAGAGAAAATGATTATTATAAGATTAGAAACATAACCATGGATGAAATCTCAATAACCCCCTTAGAATCCTCTAAATCCAAGCTCCCAAACCTCAAAAATGGTGAAAATATGATTTGATTCTCAACTTGGGCAGAAAGCATGTAACATAAAATAAAAAATCTTGGAAAATGGGGAAAATATACTTCTCAATTGAAAGACAATGACTCTACAAGAAAAGTGCATCAAAAATTATAAGAATTAGAGATTCCTTGTTTCCAAAATATCAAAAATATGAATTATGGATCTTATACTCAGCGATGATCTCTTACATAACACTTTGATCACTTAAGTGACCTAGACAAAAGGTAATAATCTAACTTACACGACCTAATGTTTTCATATGCAATAACACCATCACTAGAAATTTAGAAAACTTGTTTATGGCCCTTAAACTTATTCGGAACACTATAAAAATAATTGAATAATGAAATTTGATTTTAAAATAGATTATGAATCCAATGAAATAACTAGACTTTCAAAAAAATCATTATCATAATATTGACAGCTCGGACAATATTTACACTATTTAGAAACCAAAGATGAAAATGGTATCTAATAGACATAAAACTGAACCAAGTTTTCCTGTAACCTAAAATCAGCATTCTATGTCATTTTCACAAAGTTGACCATCGAAATACGATTTCACAATTTTCTTAACTAATTGTCAAAATGATATATAAAAACCATAAAACCATAAATACCATGATTCGACCCTAGAATTGATATTTTAGATCTGCTGGCATATTTTGTTTTTCCATATGATGCATGGATCAATAAATATTGACTACTATAAACTATAAGTCTTTTAAAGCCACTAAAAATCCTAACCTCAGATAAATCACACCAAAAACCATTTAGAATCATGACAATCATTTTAAAGCTTTGGTTGAGGTAAATTTCGTGCCACTACTTTACTACTATCATTTAACCAGCTCGAGAGAGATTCTGACCCTTTAGACATTCCTATGATAACTCAGTGTCGAAATACCCCAGACAATGGATTTAAGATTATACACACATTTAGTAACAATTTTAGTTGTCCAATTATATGCATATACATATGTAAAACTGGTATTTAATTAATAGTCGATGGTATAAATATGCATACCCATTCAAGTTATGTGATTGAAGATGATGTTGATGATATGATTTTTGCATTAAGTCCAGCGGGTGATGATAATGTTGATGATGATGAGAATAATAATTAAAATTTTAATATTATTTATATATACACTTCTACTTTCTTGATTCTTAATATTGATTATAATATTAATGACGATATCATGGTTAAGATATTTTTGATTCACCTCATATTAATTCATTCATGTGCATTGACTATCACCAGCATGCGCCTATATCTATAAACCATATAGGGGTTTCATAGGTATAGGTATGCGTGCTACTTGTAATATGTTGCATGGTGTTTGTATCTAGTAGCCTTATGGTGGGTTGCAAAGGAATGGTCTAGGATAATTGTTTGTTAGAGTCTTGATTGAACCTTCTGAGCCTGTGGCAGTGGGTATTTATGAAATGTTCGGTTAGTCATTGTGTGAGTGAATTAGATGGCTTCTCATGTTGTTATTATTACCTTGGAGTATGACTATTATTGCCATTATGATTGGTATGTAACAAGTTAATTATTGGGTTGGTATTGAACTTTGAGGTACAATTATTTCTCTATTAATTTTCGATTATATTTATATGCATAATTATCCATTGTTTAGTTAGTATGGTTTTAGATTATGATATTATAATTCATTTCTTTACTATTTTTTCATATTGATAGTTAGATCATGTCTAGATTATGTATTAGAGACCCTAATAATATTACAACTACTTTTCACTATGATTGTGAGGCCTAAAAATGATATTATGATGACTTAGGTTATACCATTAGTTGTCATAGTTTTTTATATATTTCTATATATATATATATATATAAAATTAATTAAGGTATAACCATATATCCCTTTCTTCCTTATTTTATATTTATTCCTTTGCCTTGTATAGGTTTAAAGATCCTTCTTTTGCCAGTTTTCTCTTTTATTGGTCGGCGATATAAGGTATAATGTTGAGGTTCCTGAGTAGTTAATATGTGATCTGATGCTAACATATTTGAGGCTTTTAACTGAGAATAATTGTAACATCTAAAGCAATTTTTTTTCATTTTTGATTGTTTTATCTTTGATTTTGCAATAGAAGATAAGATGCTAGAAAACCAAAAAGGATGGAAGAAAATGAGTTCAAATCTGAAGAGAAAAGAAGAGAAGTGTGGCTGATGACATTCCTAAGAAGTCATCATACCTGTGATAACTTATCAGCTTCATCATTAGACTTTGATTGAGAATGAACCTGAGTTGAGAGTTGTGACAAAATTTTTTGATAAGCCATCAAGGAGCTAGATAGGTCATCAAAATTAGCATCAAACTAAGGCAGAACATGAGAGCTGAGGTAGAGATGTGACGACACTCATGATAAGTCATCAAGGAGATGATAGGTCATCACAACCATTGTCAACCTAAGGCAGCAAATAACAAAATAAAAAAGAAGCTAGTGACATTTGTGATAAGTCGTCAACATTCTTATAGGGTATCACGGATGGCATCACTTGTCCGAGGAATCGCTAAACTTTATTATTTTGTTTCCATAATTAGGGTGAACTATTTGAATAATTCTTTAGGGTTTTCTAAGGGGTTCCAGAACCTAAATCATAGACACTTAGTTTTTTGCATTTTCTCTCTCTAGATTCATGGCTTGAAAAAGTAATTACTTTGAAGAGATTTTAATCATCACTTTGGTATTTCTACTATGATCTAATTTAAGAAACACTCATTCTTATTCATCTTACTGTAAGTTCATGTTTCAAATTATGAATTTAACTTATCATATCGATTATTACATTATGATTGGCTAAGTCCTATAAACATGAATTGTGGGATCTAGGGTTAAGTCTTGATAAGGTGCTAAGTGTTCAAGATTCAAAAGGTAATAAGACTCCTTGATAATTTAGAGATTTTAATTATGGTCTATTGGTCATAAATGATAGATAACACCTTCTTTGATTTGCTTGAGAAAGAAATAAAATATAGCTAGAAGTGAATTACCAACAGGGACTTAGAAATACTAAACTTCCATTTAATAATCAATGTTGTAACAAGGTTGATGCAACTGAGGTGAAGTTTGGTTAGTAAATATAAATTTCCTAAGTTAGAAAGAAATAGGATTATAAATGCTTAAGTAGGTAGAGAGACATTTAGCCATAACTTCGATAAAGATAACCTGTTGTCCTACCTACTGTGAGAATCTTGAACCACTATTAGCATGTGTCATGTACTAAAACCCCTAGTGATCATAATTCGTTGTTTTCCATAAACTATTGATTACAAACATTGAAACTAAAGTGACCAACAATTATTTGCTGATCATCAAAAAAACCCTTTTTATTTTTTTATATCATTTATTTTAATTCAACTTATTGCTACAGTTTCAAACTAGTTTAATCGCCACTTATATTGTTTCTAGTCGATTCGACCCTCACTCTAAATTTGGGTCGATATATTTATGATGAACTCCTTGCACTAAATTGACTTATAAGTTGAGCGTTATGTAAAATGGCCCCATTTCTGAGGATCGAGGCAAAAAGATGGACTCTAAGTTAGGGGTGAAATTCATATCCTCAAGGTGGAAGAAAAAGCTGAGTTGGGTCATCCCGCAATATTAAATCAGGATCTGTTTGGGAGGAAAACAAAGGTATTTTGTTCTTTATGTTCATAATATATGATTGACATCAAATCTACGCAGCCATGGTGCCACAAGTATGTTTCTAACTCTTTTGTTTTGGTTTAACACATTAGGGATATTGCATGATTTTAAGTTGATGGTCGGGCTACTTGTGGGTGTTGATGTTCTTTTGTGGTATTTTTTATCGTGCCTTTTTTTTTGGAGTCTGTTCCTAGTAGAGTCGACATGTTTAGGTGTATTATGATTTGTTGCAACATTTTGTAGTTGACTAGGAGAAATACAAGTACTTGAGGCAGTTTATTATTTTGTGAACACCTCTCAAGTGGTCAAATTCTTTTAACTGTGTGACTTGCATCTAAATGTGAGCACTGTTCATCTTTGTAAGGTATTAGTTCTACTAACATAATAACCATTGCTAAACAATTTAATGAACTTAATGGGTAGTAGCTTATTATGTACCTTTGTGCCATGTGTTTGTGAGATACTACCTAGTTCCCGTTGTATCTTTAAATACAAAACTTGACCAGTTAGTCTTATATTGCTTGAAGGATAGGGGCTAGGAAAGGATCATTCACCATTTTGATATTAGCTCACTTTTAGCCTAAATAACCTTCCTTGTGTGCATAATATCCCTTGATCCCTGTTTTGAGCATGATTAGCCTATTTTTTTATGACACCTATCACTTTCATATTTAGAAAGCAATGAACGTATTTTGGCCCTAGTCCTCTTTGGACACTGTTCACCTTGACTTAGGCAAATGGCCTAAGTTGAGGATGTCTATTTTAGGGGTTCGTGATACAAAATAAGTATGAAGAAAGGTAGTATAAAAGAAAAGAATAAAAAGCTGGGTACTGAGGAAAAGAGCAAGAAAAAGAAAAATTATGAAAAAGAATAAATAATTGTGGAAAAGACCGCACCCAGCCTAAATAAGTGTGATCAATAAAAGAGAAGAGTGGAAAAGGCTAATGAGTGAAACCCCAAAAAGCTAGTGTAGTATCAAGGATTCTTAGTCACTTTAAATAGCATTGAGTATCATACCAGCCCCTAGCCTACATTACAACCTAAAGTGAAGACCTATAGTGATCTTAGCTGAAGTATCTGATAATTTGGGTAATGAAAATAAGGGCAAGCCTATGGTATTCGTCATCAATTGATTGAAACTTTATTTTGAGAGTAAGAGTATTATGATTATCCCCATGGTTATATATGTAATGTCTAATATTAGAAAAGGGGTATTCAATTGTAGTGAGGGCACATTGGTTACATCGCTAGTTACTGAGTTATTTGGATAGTGTAAACTTGATGCATATATGGTTGTGTTGCTGAGTTGGTGCCATATCTTAATTCCTGTGTGTTGCATTGTTGTTCTTCAATAATATAACAGTTGCTCTTATATTTACTGACCTTGGAGATGGTGAAGATGTTTGAGATGATATAGATAAGTCGTCAGTCCTATGATAAGTTATCAGCTTCATTATCAGCCTTAGACTGAGAATGGACGTGAGTTAAGAGTTGTGATGACATTTTGTGATAAGCTGTGAAAGAGCTGATAGGTCATCAAAATAAGTGGCAGCCTAAGGTAGGACATCAGAGCTAAGTTTGATACGTGATGACATTCGTGATAAGTCGTCAAGGAGCTGATAGGTCATGAAAACAATCATCAGTAAAAGGCAACGAATACGAAAAGCAAAGAGGAGTTGGCAAAATTTATGATAAGTCACCAGCCTCCTGATACGGCATCATGGATGGCGTCACCTATCTGAGGAATTGCTTAACTTTATTATCTTGTTTCCATAATTAGGGTGAACTATTTAAAGTATTGCTTAGGGTTTTCTAAGTGGTTCCATAACCTAAGCTTGAGGCATATTTTTTTTAATTTTCTCTCTCTAGTTTCTTCACTTGAAAAAGCAATTACTTTGAAGATATTCTAGTCATTACTTTGGGATTTCTACTTTGATCTAATATGAGAAACACTCGTTGCTCTTGATCTTACTTTATGTTAATGTTTTAAATTATGAATTCAACTTGTTGCATCAATTGTTACATTATGAGTGGCGAAATCCCTTTAACCTGAATTGTGGGATCTAGCTTTAAGTCTTGATAAGGTGCTAAGTGTTTAAGATTTTAAAGGTAATATGACTCCTTGATAATTTCGAGGTTTGAATTATCGTATATTGGTTGAAGATGATAGATAACACCTACTTTGATTTTCTTGAGAAAGAAATCAAATATAGTGGGAAGTAAATTATCAACTGGGACTTTGAAACATTAAACTTCCATTTAATAATCAATGTTGTAACAAAGTTGATTATTCTGAAGTGAGATCTGGTTAATAAATATAAGTTCCCAAAGTTCGAGAGGACTAGGAAATTAAATACTTAAGTATGTCGAGAGATATTTAGGCATAACTTCGATAAAGATAACCTATTGTCCTACCTACTGTGAGAATCTTGAAAAACTACTAGCATCTATCAAGTACCAAAACCCCTAGTGAACATAATTCTTGGTTATCCATAAACTCTTGATTACAAACAATAAAACAAAAGTGACCAACAATTATTTGGCGGTTATCAAAAACTCCCTTTTTATCTTTTCGTATCATTTGTTTGAATTCAACTTGTAGTAATAACTTCAAACTTATTTAATCAGCACTCATATTATTCCCTGTTGATTCGACCCCGACTCCAAAGTTAGGTATATATATTGATGATGACCGCCTTATACTAAATTGACGTGTAATTTTAGCATTATTGATGATGACCTCCTTAGACTAAATTGACGTGTAATTTTAGCATTATCAGTATGCCTATAATGTCATAATTCATCCTTAATGCCTTCTTATCTTTATAATTTTAGTTTTTTAGACATAAATCAGACAGTTTTTCCATTTAAATCATTAGCTATATTATGCAGATTATTGGATATTTGGGTGTAGTTTATCATTCTAATTATATGTTATGTATAATTGCTTTCTATTTGAATCTAAGTCAAAAGTACCCTACAATGTAGCACGTGTTTTGTACTCAGGCTATACTTCTACAACCTATAGATCTTAGTATGAGTTAACAACATTGTTGTGAGTGTTATGCTGAGAAACTATGGTTGGGAGACACAGGGTGAGATCTTTGTTCTTAGAGTATCACTATTCTCCCTATTATTTACAAGACTAGTCTTTATGTTGTATTTAGAGATGGTTTTATCTGATATTCAGTTAGCACCTCATTTGTATCCTTGTTAATGGCAGATTTTGTACAGATTCATCCAGGTTTTGGGATTATCTTATATATGTTAGTCTTTTATTACATGTATTCCACATTCTTTTGTTTATTCATTTGGTAGTTCAATACTAGTAGTTTCAAATTAAGGGGATAGCTTGTCGAAAGATGGGTTATAATAGGTGACATCGTTACCTTAGAAATTGGGTCATGACACTCCAACAACACTAACTGTAACTCCCACTAATCTCAAAAATCCATAACATAGGATCAGAGCATATTCTTAAGAATATGGATAGTCTATTCTAACTGCCCATCGATTTGAGGGTGGAAGACTATTTCAAGATTTATTTGACTACATAGCTTCTCATAAATATCTGTACAAAATGTATAAGTTAATACCGAACCTTGGTCTAAAATGATAAATTTAGTCACTTAATGAAAGAAAACTTTCTTATA
Source organism: Capsicum baccatum var. pendulum (assembly GCA_030864225.1). Taxonomy (NCBI): domain Eukaryota; kingdom Viridiplantae; phylum Streptophyta; class Magnoliopsida; order Solanales; family Solanaceae; genus Capsicum; species Capsicum baccatum. The sequence goes on from CM061558.1 coordinate 48,312,993, forward strand.
AACATAGATATGAGATAACCTCATGGCACCGATTGACATCTGAATAAAGATAAAGTGTTCCAACTTTTTCGAATAATCCACATTAACCTAAATACCATCAGAACCATGTGAGTTTCAAGGAAAACCTCTATAAATATCCATGGTTATCTAGTTGAACTTCGACTCATCAATAGGAAACCTTTGTATAAATCCACACAGTCTCAAATGCTCGGCTATCACGTACTGATAACATAGGAAAGAAGCTACAAAGTCACCACATCTTATTTTATGTTGTTCCACCAAAGATATTCCCTCACATATCTATACAACTTAGATGTACCAAGGTTAATAAAATATACAAAGATATGATCCATAAGCAATATTGATTGAATCATGTTGGAAACCCTTAAAACATAAATGCAACCATCTTATATAAAAATAACCTCAGAATCTATTGTAGCCCTCTTGAACATAACACTCAACACTTGATCAAAGATGAAACATAACCTATTATGTTTAAATTGGTGACTCCAAAGTTTCTTAAGTAAGGTAGACCTCACTATAACACAAGCAAGAATCCTCTAAGGTTCAGAAATATCAAGTAGCACAATCAAGCTAGCTAAGGACTGGACGTCCCGATCCAATGGCCTTTAAGTAACTTAAATTAGCCAAACTAATTATACTTATTTCTATTAAGATCAAGGAATATACTACCATGTTCACCTTTCCCAGATAGTATAGGAGGGAGATGTCATAATCCTTAAGAGACTTCATCCATCTATGTTTCCTAGAATTAAGCTCTCTCTTGGTCATAAAATTTTGAAGAATACGTGGATCTATGTTTATCTCACAATGAACACCATAATGATAATGTTGTAATGACCCTTCATGTTATTTTTTGGGACTCTGCTTTCACTATTACAACTTTTCCATAGTTTCCCCAAGTTATTTAAAACCTGTTCTAACTGATAGTTTAGTCAACAGCCATTTCAATTTTTTTATAACGACTTCCATATTTAGAAGTGCTTGATGGTACCAAATAGTCACTAAGTAAAAACATCAATAAAATGATATCAGATGCAAATTCTGACTAAGCCAACAACTCTAAAATATAAATTCTAGGATGGGTAGACCTTTGATTTGTGTCCTGCTACACCAAACTAATTCTGACCTATTGGTCAGAAAGTTGATAAATTGGAAATTTGGGTATGGGGCATATATTTGGTTAAAACAATATCGAATGGAAAATCCAACTTCACCAATGCATTTGAGATGGACGAATTACTGTATTTTCATTTTTTGTTTGCTTATATTAGGATCCCGATGTATTAAGAGGCATTGACCTAATCTTGGAATAAGCTATCATCCTGTGCAGCAAGAGTACCGTGATTGCGAAAGCTGTATCATGATCAGAATACAACAATCGTGGATTGGGTCTTTAGTATTACATGATTTGAGAGACTAGAAAGAGGTATTTAAATGCCTTTTTAGTTTATAATTTGCCATTTTCTTTTTTGCCTTGATTCCCATAAACCCTAATAGGTGGTGTAGTCCACAAATTGATTCGTGGATGTTTATTGGGAGCTTGAATAACATGAATATTCATAATTAACATCGAATCTAAGGTATGAATCCTTCATTATTAGTGTTGAATTCATGATTATTTGGCCCAAACCCCAAATGGAATAAGTCTTGAATTTAGCCCAAATATGATTTTGATTGGCACCAATTTCTTTAGGCATATAACTCCTTTAAGGTATTTGAACAATGGTTTGGTCTTGGCAACTCATTTTTCCTATATGGGACAAACTTGAGGGTTTTTTGTGTGGTTTTGGACTCGACGCATAGTGGTTCAATATAGATTTTGATATTTTCATAATAATGCATAAATTGTGTTTTTTATAGCTTGTCTCATTGAACAAGCTTCAAGGAAAGTGAATCTGAAGGTTTTTGTTTTGTGAGTTATATTTGAGTTCGAGGTAGGTTAGGCCTACAAATTATTAGATTGAGCTTTATTATATTATAAATTTGATACCCTGACAAGTTAGAGGGGTTAGGTTTTTATGTGGTAGATGATAATAGTGGGATTAGTTGAACTGTTAAGCTATTGAACTCATAAAGTATGGTACTAGACTTAGAGTCTAGAACCTTGCTCAGTTGGACTTGTTATCTCATGAATAGCATTAGAATGCTCTAGTTCCTCTAGTTATATTGGAATGACCTTGTCACTCATATCAAATAATAAGTTAATCTTAGTTAAGTTTAGTTGTGGATATTTAACTAGTATCTTGGGTGGAATAAGAGAAATACTCGAGGAAGGATGTCACCATAGGACTAGTGTAGACTGATAAACCTTTAAGACATGTTTTTGATTGCTTAGCTTAGTGTTGGGTAAAAGTTAGACTTGATGAGGAATTGGGGTTCTTAGAAAGGGGTTTAGAACAACGTTAATCTTGGACTATGTACGTTCATAAGTGATCTAGATACATATTAAAGACAAATAATATGCCTTGGGTAATATGATGAATAGCATTTGTAAATGGTTTATTTATGATATTGTTTTTTCCAATGGTGTGCACGATTGGTTTCTACATTATTGACAATACTTTAATGATAATGAATTGTCTAATAGATTGAAACCATGAATATTCTATCAATTAAATTATTGACTAAATTAGCATATGAGTCTTGTATTATGATATTACTCATATTTTTTTCAACCCAAGTGAATAAACTAAATTTTGTGCTAAAGATCCTCTTGTGCGAATAATGTAATTCATGCTAATGAAGAGGTACTTTACAAGATAAACTATGACTTGTGATTTAAAATACTAATGACTATGTTGCACCCAGTAATGTATTTTGTGTTCATAACATATAAATGTACTTGTTTATGCTACTAATAATATATTGTGTTGATAAATAATGATACGGTATGAAGGTATCTCTTTCGTTATGTCTGTTTAACCCAGCCCTCGTAGGGTTTGCATTATTATACATTTGATTGCATATATATATTGATGTTATGATGAATACTGATGTTATGATAAATATTGATTTTATTTTGAATATTGATGGTATGGTGAATATATATAATAAGATGAAGCCCCATAAGTCTTGAGAATAAACTAATGACAAGATGATGCTTGATAAGTGCGCAGGATATATTGATGATATAATGATCCTCGGTATGTTTGGAGGATATATATTGATGATATGATGATGCTTGGTAAGTCCAGAGGTTATATATTGATGATATGATCATGACTGGTAAGTTTGGAGGATATATTAAATATTCTGATGATACCCGAAGGATATATTAATATTATGATAATGCCCTATAAGTATGGAAGACATTAATATTATGCATGGTAAATGTGTGTTAATATATTTATGTATGATTCTCCTTTATATGATGACATGAACTGAACCAGGACTGGTTGTAATGGGCACCTCAAGCCCAACAAGGACAAGAGGCCACCCTGTTTCCAAATTGACCAACCAATCACATAACCATTGTTGGATGAATTCCAAAAATATAACAAAATAAGAGTATTTTGAAACTCAAAAGACTTTGGGATAGGTTCACAACAGTGACAAACGCGAACAAGTCTATCCATCCAACATCAAACCAACAACAATAACAAACCTATAATATTAATAATGTCTATGTCCAAAACATAGTAGGATAGTACAATCATATATACAGTCAAATAGTATCAGCCATAATACCTATACCAATGACAAGGATGACACCAATGCCGACACTGCTCATACCATCCTATAGTAGTTCCAAAAAGCATCTATACATAAGTAAAACAATATTCGATTGGGACATGCCCTTGTCCATAGTGAAAATTGGTGTACAATACTAAACCAAATGAAAATATAAGAAGAAAAAATATGAAATGGATCCTTCCGAAGTATGAAAGCTCAACATTTCAAGTCATTATAAGTGGATCCAAAGTCCAATCACTGAGTAGGAGGTATAGTATCACTAATACCGGAATCAGGTGGAGATACAGTGTTCACGACGGTTAGAGGTTGGAGTGCAAGCTTGTAACTCAAGTATAAGGATAAAATAGTGCCAAAAGTTAAAAATTAATCAATGAATGCACATAACCAATGCAATTCCTATATAAATATACATACCATGAAAAGATAGGGAACAAGATTAGGATGAACATTGAAATCATTAACCTGGGCTTTATAGAATTAATGTCATAAAACAAGGAACCCACGGGCTATATGGGCCCAACATTCCCCTAGCTATAAGGGCCACAGTGCATGAAGACGGATGAACAATAGTATATCAATAATCATATTTTCCTATATAGGGTACTCAAACCTCCCAACATAATCAAGGTGACTTAGGATTAATACATGTAGTTATAGGGAATCGAACCTCCTTTCATCTGTTCCTCAGGGTACTCAAACCACCCAATCATAATACACTTGAATCGAGTAGTACAGTTTTCAAAGTATTTCGGAATCCACTTTCATGACTGGACTACACATCCCACTATTAACACCAATTTAAAACCATCAATTCATAAGCACAACCATTAATCCAATAATTACCAAAGTATTTTCATTGGTATCATCATAACAATACTACTTACAACTATACAGCATGTCTTTAACATTATCAATTAACCAATCATTAATTTTACTTTAGGACTCGAACCCATTATTTAACCAAGACACTTATTAAATTCAAAGTTAGGAACTCAAACCCTTCATCTAAAAAAGGCATAAATCAAGTTAATGTTTAGGTACTCAAACATATTTAACAACTTAAACAACGAACGTTACCATTTAGACAATTACATGGCCAACAAGGACTTTACAAAATCATTTTAAACCATTAGCATTCATGAGGCCAATGCCTTAGATCAAAATACCATGGTCATCTATCTATTTCATTCCCTTCGACAATTTCATAAAAACTTAAGGGCATGTTATTATCAAGACCAAAATCATAGAACAAATAATTAAGTTTAGGGTTACCCTTGACCCATTCATTAAATGATAATTACCAAGCACCCACATATGCAATCCATGATCAAAATATGTATAACCATAAGTTAAACTAAGATTAAACAATACTCAACCATATACAACAAAAAGCTCAATTTTGATTTTTAAAACCACCATTTAAGAATCATAATCTCCATTTAAAACAAATGATATTTTTAAACTAACAATGAGGGAAGAGTCACATGCCTTATTAAAGAAAATTCACCACTAATCACAAAGTCAATAAACCTTTGTTGCCCCACATTACTCCTAATCTTCATCAATTCGAGATCCACATTACTCTTAATCAACATCAATTCGATGCACAAACATACCACCACCTTTAAAGTTTATGAAACAAATTTGAATGCTAGGAAAATGGTTAATTTCCTTCATCAATTTCCCATTATCCTCATCCACACATGCCACAATCCATATGGATAACATGCTAAGTACATCGGTAACTATGTTAGCTTTAACGGGATTGTAGTGATGACTCGTATTATAGTCCATGAGCAATTCAAGCAACCTTCTTTGCCAGAAATTTAGCTTATTCTACATGAACGCGTACTGCAGGTTTTGATGATAAAAAAATATATGAACATAAACACCATATAGATAGTAACACCAAATCTTTAGCAAAATACCACTGCTTAAAACTCTAAGTCATAAGTGGGGTAGTTCTTCTCATGAACTTTAAACTACGTTGAATAATATGCAACTACCCTACAACGTTGTATCAATACATAAGCCATCCCAAAGAAATAAGTATCAAAGTACAATACGAAGCCATCTCTACCCTCAGAAGTGTCAAAATCTAGATATAAAGTAACTTGATCCTTTACTTCTTAAAGGGACCTTTATTCATATCCGACAATAAAAAACTCACCTTTATTTGGTCAACTAAGTCAATGGGGTATCTATATCAAATAAAGTTTTGACAAATCTCCTATTGTAACCGGCTAAAATAAAAAAGCTCCTAATATTGGTTAGAGACATAGGTCTAGGTAAATTTTTAACCAGTGGAACCTTATAAGATCCCATAAAAATCATGCTCAATTCAACTCACTATTGCATGTCAAAGGGGGTCCAAGACATAAAAAATTTAACCAAGTGTTATGGTTTAGTCATTTCTAAAGCCCCTAAACTTTGATGATTTAATTTTCAAACTTTTTGGCCTTGTAATGTTGATTTTAAAGTTGATTCAAGATCAGGTATGTCAAATGTACATCTCGGGTGAGTTTTGAAAATTTTGGATGAGCACAAAACCTTGTTGTGGAGGGAAAATCAATAGCCTCACCGAGATAATCCCGCGCCGCGCCCGGTAGTGCATCATAGTGGATCCCGTAGTTCTCACTCCAGCGCAGCACACTAGATCCCAAAAAACCAGCTCCATCGTAAACTCCTATGTTTGCAACTTCTATTTCTCATTTTCCATGGGTATTTGGGTCTTTTTCCTTTAACCAAATAGTCGATAAAAATATATTGAGGGTCACAAAAGGATAAATTGATCACTCTTTTCCCAAATTATCTCAAAAAAAAAGTAATCCTCTCTTAATATCAAACCCTAGAATCTTCAAAATTCTAGGTCAATATTCAATAAAGCAACTAAGAACTATTGCTAATTAATTAGTTAAGGTATGTAGGGTTCTGAATAAGGATATCTTTATACCCTTGTGCCCAAATTTATAGATTTTTATATTTAATTCACCTATTTTGAATTAGTTTTCATACCCAAGTTTCTATTTTCTTGAAGCATGTGATTTTATTATATTTAAAGCTTTTAGTATATCACGAAGTGTTTAGACATATGTTTTTAACTTACGTGATTTATATTATGAATTAGATTGCACAATCTCGACATGTTATAGTTGAAGTATTGAAAGATTAATATTAGGCATGTAACATAAGTTTGAATTGACAAGATTTTAAAACATGTGTTTTAAGCCCTAAGTTTGAGTATTGAGACTTCAACAGGATTATGCTTTTAAGTATTCTAGGATAAGCTTGTATCACGATCTTAATCAAGAATATATCTTTTGTTCTTAAGCTAAGATAAGGAATCCACCTTATTCATACCGTCATGATTTAAAGCATAACAAGTTTTCATTAAAAACCTTATGCTATTTTAAGGTGGATTTCTTAAAGTTTAAGCATACCAGTATGGGAGTAGTATTTAGTATCGAGTTAGGTATGAGTCTAAGGGTGTATCCCCAAAACTTTGTGCCATAGTAGGTGTAAAGTCCCAATATATGTTAAGTATAATGATCACAAAAGTTAAGGACCTATTCTGATGGCAAGGGTATGACATCTTTCCATAGTGTGAGCTCTTCTATCCCTAGGTAAGACATTGGACTCCATGATATCTCGTATGGTGTATATTAGTTAAAAGAAACTCACTAAATATAAATAAAATTAAATCTTGTAGAAACTAAGTATCACGTCTAATAAATTTATACTTATGCTTAGTTATACATATTTATGATTTTAAAACATTTGCTTAATTCAATCACAAGGTGAGTCATTTACACTTAGCATGTAGTCTTTATAAGTTTAAATGAATAATGAATTATTGTCTTACTTATGAATTCACCGCCAAATACTCGGTATATTCTAGAAATACTGATCTACATATACATATATGTGCTATATTATCTTATAATGTAGGTCCTGATGCTCAGTTCCAGCAACGTGATTGATTTTGAGCATATCTACCTAGATCACAATTTTCTTAGGTCGTCATAGATCGATCCCATTTTATTAGAATTTGATATGGATGTAGTGCTTTAGTTATTTGGTTTCAGTTTAGTTCTAGTCAGCTGGGGCTTATCCATGTGGCTCTCTAGTTAAAAGAAAAAACTTGTCTAACTATTTTCTATTTTGGACTTAAAGTGTTGGTTTTGAGATTTCAAAGTTCAATACTATCATTTAAGACATTAATTCAGTTATTTCAAAATTCTATATGTCAAGTTTGTCTTATTTTTTAGTTCCAAACTTGTTTGAAGGCTTAAAGGGTTATCTTGGGACTACTTATAGTCTTTTAAACTGTGTGACGTCTAGGTGTCATTCTTGAGGCTTTACAAACATTGTATCATACCCTAAGGTTTAAAAAGTGTAAGGTAGTAAGACAAGCCACATTACGTAGTCTTTCTAATGGTTGTAAGACACACCACATTTATGAGGAAAAGGCTATGGGATGAGTTAGGAATCATCCTTTTCTTTTATGATCTATCATGATTATAGTCATCTCAGTTTGCTCTAACTCATGCTTTTACAGGATAGAATATGAGTCCTCACTGAGCCAATGCACGCAGAAATGGTTACGAACCACCAATGCAAGCTAACTTTCAGAATAAGAATATTTCTTATGTTGAATTTAGGGATGCCATATAGGCATTGGGCCAACTTGTGACTGCAATTTTTCATGGAAACAATTAGGATATAATCCCACTTAAGAAGTATAGTGATTTAGCTGCAGCAAAAATTCACGACATTGTGAGAATGAATACACTCAATTTTTTGGGTCCAAAGGTTGTGAGGACAACTACTCTACATTGATTAGGTGAGAAAGATCACTTAATTTATTCATGTTAATGAGGAGAAAAGTGTAGAATTTGAATTCTATTCGTTTAAGTATATTTTGTATGCATGGTTTGTTATGTCGAAGAATGGTAGAAGTGAGATTGCAACTCTAATGAGTCGGTAGGCATTTCAAGAAGTAGTTTTAGATAGGCTTTTTCCACGTGAAATGAGAGAAGCTAGGATTAAGGAATTCATGAACCTGAGGTAGGGCTTGATGAAAGTGAAATAGTACTCCTTAAGTTCACTCAGATGTTTATGTATTCTGTCGAGTTGATAGATGACCCTAGATCTTGCATGTGTTAATTTGTTATTGGAGTGCATAGTTTAGTAGTCAAGAAGTGTAGGACTACCATGCTTATTGGGTATAGGGATTTTGTTAGACTGCCATACTTATTGGGGATATGGATTTTGTTAAGTTGATGACTCATGCTCAATCGACTGAGGCGGGGAAGTTAAAGGCGATAGAGAGTGAAAATAAGAAGTCTAGAGCTGGATAATTTGTTTATGGATAACCAAGGTCTGGAAAGGGAAATCATTCATAGTTCTAGGGTCACTCATCTATTCCAGTGCCATCTTCAGTCAGTTCCCCTACACCTAGAACCCAACATGAGCAGTGGAGTAGGAATTTTGTTTCTAGGTCTCAGAGTAGTGTGGGTTGAAGGCCCAGTTATCAAAAATATAAAAATAGTTGTAGAAATCATCCTGGTGAGTGTTTGATAGGAAAACAATGTTGTTATAGATATGGCAAGTTAGGTCACGAAATCAAAGAGTATACATATACAATGTAAGAAAAGAATGATGTTTGTCCCCAGAATTAGTATACTAGCGCACTAGCTCCACCAGGTCGCCCAGTCCCTCCTCATGATGCATTACCCAGTACTGGTGGTAGTCATCGCTAGAATTGGTTATATGTTTTACCATCTCAACATGAGAAGGAGTGTTCACCAAATGTTGTTATTGGTATTCTTTGTGCCTTTATTTTTGATGTTTATGTGTTGTTTTACCACAGATGACGTCTATCTTACGTAACTCCTTGGATTTTGGTAAATACAAGGATTGATCCTAAAAAAATCCCAAGTCCTTCTTAGTTTCCACCCTAGTGGGTGAGTAGTTATTGTTGGATGAGTCTATAAGAAATATCCTATCAGTGTCATTTATAAGATCATACTAGCAGACTTAATAGAGTTAAATATTGAAGAATTTGATGTTATTCAAGGCATGGATTAGCTCTATTCATTTGATACATTAATAGATTGTCGCACCCACAAAGTGAAATCTCAAAAGAGTTATTTCACATCTTACCTTTTGGCCATAAAGTTGATATCGAAGGGGTACATTTATCATTTAGTTCAATTCAAAGATACTAGGTTTAAAGCTCCAGTAGTTTAGTCATTATAATACCCTGAAGTTTCCTAACTAATTTTGTCTCAAGAATGTCCAGTATTACATTCGAAAATTAATGATGTTTACTCCATGGGGAATTTTCAAGATTGTAACTTCTTGTCATGTGGGAAATTTAATAAGATTTTAATCAATATAATATTCACCTAAATCCAATAACCAGATAACAAGTTGTGACTATTTAAAGTCCCCATCGTAAAATAGTGCCATATTGGTCGGTGGCATGCTCCACCACAAGATACAATGGAAATTGTCCTATTTACAGTGTCCTAGGATGATTTATCTGCATCATTCAAAACTTCTAGGTCACAAACAAATTGGCAACGTGATGGCTCTGTATCACACCATTTCACTACTTCCCAATTGTCAAATTCTAGTGACACGGTGCGATAGTGCCGCGCTGTGCTAGGGATCTATGTCAAGAAATTTTTCATAAAATTTAAAAAATGCATGCAGGTTTGAATGGATCTTTTAGAATGATTTTAGTTCTTCCTTAAACATGAAATTTAACCCTACATGACCTAAGCACATCATTATTCGCTCTATTTTTCGCCAATTTCTTCATGCACTTTCAAAGCCAGGAATCCCTAATCTTAAAGATTTAAGGGAAAGGATCAAGAATATCTTTAAGGATCTGTATAGATTTACATTCTAAGGTATGTCATATGGTGATTCATGGGTCACTTTCATCCATGAAGCTCAAGAATCTCTTTTCAAAATCAAAGAATTTTATATGTACAGAATCAGGACTATCAGATATAGTTATTAAAACTTAGTTTTATAAAATTTAGGGTTGTCAATTACAGTAAACTTAAAACAATACGGAACTCAGCTAGTTCCATCATATTCAGGATTTTCAGATATAGTCACTCATGCCATCAGTTATATCAGTCATCAAATTTAGTTATAAGTCATTTTAGTTATCAGTAAATTTATGTTATCACTATATCAGATATAGTTAAGACATATTCATGTATTTACACTATGGTCTCTTATACCATAGGTTCAGAAGCACGAGCTTCAAAGCATCGGTAGCATTCAAGTCTCATCAGTTAGAGTTAGTAATGATTCTTTTTCTTTTGAGGACATTATCTTTAATTATTATCTCATTAATAAATTTATAAGATGGTGTTAGTTAGGGATATGTCCCATCGAATCCTTATCCAGATAGTTATGTTTAAGAGGTCTTTTCGACTACAGTATGTTCAGACAGTATTTCAGTTTTGGGCTCTTTGTTACCCCACTCCGATGTTATATATTTATCAATCATGCAGTTTTGAACCTTATGGACTTTTAGCCTCTATTTTTATATTATATTTAGTCTGTTATATAGTGTACAGGTAAAGATATCAGTTATGGCTTAGCATATGGTCCTTTGGGGTCATGAGCACTGTGTAGCATTTTGAGTACCAGATTCGAGGCGTTACAAACTTGTTATCAAAGTCTCAGGTTCAATAGTGTCCTTGGAAGTCTGAAAGCCGCATTTAGTATAGTCTTAGACTTGTGTGTGCTGCCAGCCAGATTGATGTACAAGAGGCTATAAGATATTTTAGGCATAGTTTTGCTTTATCTAATCATTCATGTCATGTCAGTGAGCATAATTTCAAGTCGATCTCTCAATTTAATCCATTTCTTCTTTTCTTCTACAGAATATGCCTCCTAAAAGAAAAAAATGAAATTAGTTAGCCCCTTAGGCTAAAGAAGCTTTGGGCGAACATGTTTATCATGCAGATTCCAGAGCTGCATTTACTACTGTTGCTCAGCTAGTTGCAACTCAGAATGAATAACCAACCATTGTTCCAGCCAACCAAGTCGCCAATTCAGCTGTAGCTAGGATTTGGGACTGTACCTGAGTGAATCCTCCATCCTTTCGTAGGTCTAAGTCTGATAAGGACCCTTAGGAATTCATCAATCAAGTTTAGAAGGTTACAGACACCATGACCGTTACTTCTATCGAGAGTTCTAAACTAGATACCTACCAGTTGTAGGAGATTTTCCACACTTGATTTAAATAGTAGATGTCATAAAGGCCAGGTAATTCAGGGCCTATTGAGATGGAGAAGTTTGTCATTACATTCATAGATAGATTCTTTCCACAAGAGATGAGCGAGGCTAAGGTGTTAGAATTCATCAACCTCTTGCAGGGAAACATAACGGTGAAATAGTATACTCTTAGGTTTACTCAATTAGCAAAATATGCTCTTCATGTGGTTGTAGATAACAGGGCCAAGATTATTAAGTTTGTTTCTAGGCTGAATGATAGTGTGGTCAATGAGTGTAGGTCAACAATCTTTAATAGTGACATGACTTTAGCTAGGCTTATGACTCATGCTCAGCAGATACTAGATCAAAAGGTTAAGATGAGAGAGAAACTGAAAAAGAGAGCAAAGATAGGTAGTTTCAACTTTGCTCAGCCTATATCAAAAGGACAAAATCACTCCAAGTTCTATCTTAAGTCATCAGTTCCATCTCCTTCTTCATCCAGTGCTCCAGCTCCTATGCTTAGGGATGAAAATAGAGATATGACGCCAGGATATAAGTCTCAGAGTAGTGTCATCAATGGCTCTAATCCCCTTTGAAAGACTTATGGTAAGTACTACAAGGGTGCATGTATAGCTGGTAGCAATGTCAATTTTGATTATGGCAAACTAGGCCAAAGAGTAAGAGCTTATCCATCCCCAGTTAGGTTATCAGGGTTAACAAAAATGTTCCTCAGCTCAGTCCAGTCGCTTAAAGCATCAGGGTACTACACCTAGTGCTACTAGTGGGCAACACCCAAAATGACACTATGTTCACCATTCTCGGCAAAATCAAGAAAATTCTCCTGATGTGGTTACTGGTACATTACAGTTCTTTCATGTGCATGTTTATGCATTGCTAGATCCAGGAGCTTCCCTGTTTTTTTTCCACTCCATATAAAGCTGTTTATTTTGGAATCAGTCTAGAAATTCTAGTAAAACCTTTTTCAGTCTCTACCCCAGTGGTTAAAACCATCATAGCCTAGTAGGTATACAGGAACTGCCCAGTTATGATATTTCAAAAAGTAACTTCAGAAGTTTAGTTGAATTAGAGGTGACTAATTTTGATGTCATTTTCGACATGGATTGACTTCATTCCCTGTTATGCCATAGATGACAGCATTAATAGAATAGTCCAGTTTTAATTTCTGAATGAACCTATCCTATAGTGTAGGGGTAGTACTTAAGCTTTTAGAGGTTATCTTATTTCCAACCTTCATGCATGTAAAATAATATCCAAAGGATGCATCTATCGTCTTGTCCAAGTTAAGGACACTAGTTTTGAAACTCCTAGTCATGAATCAGTCCCATTTGTGAATGACTATTCTTATGTCTATCCTAAAGTTCTTCTAGGAATTCATCCCAAAAGGGAAGTAGACTTTGACATTGATCTTTTTCAAGATACTCAGCCTACATCTATTCTACTATATAGAATGGCACCTGCTGAACATAGAGAATTGAAAGAGCTATTGAAGAATCTCTTAGAAGAGGCATTCATCAGGCTTAGTGTGTGCCCATGGGGTGCACCAGTCTTATTTGATCGAAAGCAAGATGGTTCTCTTATAATGTGTATAGATTACCATTAACTAAATAAAGTCACAGTCAAGAACGAATAACCTCTACCCAGAATTGATGACTTGTTTAGCCAACTTCAAGGTGTCATTTATTTCTCTAAGATAGACCTCAAATTTGGATATCATCATCTTAGAGTCAGAGAATGTGACATTCCAAAAATAGCCTTCCTTACCTGGTATGGTCACTTCAAATTCCTAGTTATGTCCTTTGGTCATACCAATGCCCCAAAATATTTCACGAACTTGATGAACCGTGTGTTCAAGCAGTACTTAGACATGTTTATCATAGTCTTTATAGATGATATTTTGGTTTATATCCAAAGTGAGCGTGATCTTGAATACAATCTTAGAATTGTACTTCACACTATCAAAAATCATCAATTGTTCCTCAAATTCAGTAAGTGAGAATTTTAGCCAAGATTAATAGCACTCCTTATCCATATCATTTCTGGTGATGACATTCGAGTAGATTGTCAAAAGACCAAAATGGTAATAATATGTCCCCGACCTACCTCTCCATCTGACATATAGAGTTTCTTGGGTTTGGCTGGCTATTATACATGGTTTGTTGAGGGATTTTTGTCTATTGCATCCCCTATGTCCTGATTGACTTATAAGAAAGTCAAGTTTTAGTGGTCAGATCCTTGCGAGAAGAGCTTTCAAGAGTTGAAGTCTCGACTAACCTCAGTCTCAATCTTAGCATTTTCAGATGGTCCAGATGGGTTTGTATTGTATAGTGATCCATCCAGAGTGGGTTTGGTTTATGTCCTCATACATCATGGTAAGGACATAGCCTATGCCTCCAGAAAACATAAACACTATGAGAAAAATTATCCTACCCTTGATCTTGAGTTAGTAGCCATGGTTTTTGCCTTAAAGATTTGGAGACATTACTTTACGCAGTTCATGTAGTTGTGTTCAACGATCATAAGAGCCTTCAGTATGTATTTTGTTAGAAAAATTCCAATACTCATCCAAGAAGGTGGTTGGAGATCTTACAATATTATGACATGAGTGTCCTTTATCATCTGAGATAGTCCAATATAGTGATCGACGCTCTCAGTAGACTATCTATGGGTAGTATTACTCATGTTGAGGACAGTAAGAAGAATTTAGCTATAGAAGTCCATCAGCTGGCCAGACTAGGCATTCTCTTAGTGGAGTAAGAGATGTGTGACATATCGGTTCAGAGTAGTTCATAATCATCTCTAGTTTCCACGGTGAAAGAAAATCAAGATAGCGACCCCAGTTTAGTTAAGTTAAAAGAGTCAGTTAAGGACCAGAAAGTAGAGGTTTTCTCCCAAGGAGAAGATGTTGTATGGCATTGTCAGGGTCATCTCTATGTATTAGGTGTAGATGACTTAAGGCAGTGAATTCTTGCAGAAGCGGATAGTACATGCTTCTCTATTTATCCACGAACTACATAGATGTACTACGACTTATTGGAGATTTATTGGTGAAGTGGGATAAAGAGAGATATTGCAGAGTTTATTGCTAAGTGCTCTATATGTCAACAGGTTAGGATAGAGCATCAAAAGCCTAGTGGGTCCATGTAGGAGTTCAATATTCCTACTTTGAAGTGGGATTAAGTGAACATGATTTTTGTGATGGGTTTACCTAGTACTTGCCACCAACATGATTCAATTCAGGTCATTGTAGACATATTAACAAAATAAACCTATTTTCTTTTTGTTCATACCATTTATTTAGCCGAGAATTACACCAAATTCTAAATTAGGGATTTTTTTAAATTACACGGTATTCTATTATCCATTATTTCAGATAGAGGTACCTAGTTCATCTCTCATTTTCGAAAAGCATTCCAAAAGGATCTTGGTTACTAAGTTCATCTAAGTACAACCTTTCATCCTCAAACAGATGGTCAAGCAGAAAGGACCATCAAACTGTAGAAGATATGGTAAGGGCGTGTGAAATTGATTTCAAGGGTAGTTTGGTTGACCATTTGCCTTAAATTGAGTTTCAATACAATAATAGCTATCATTCCAGTATTCGGATGGCTCCATTCAAAGCTCTCTATTGTAGAAGATGTAGATCTCCAGTCAGTTGGTTTGAAGTTAGTGATGCCTCGGTGATAGGACATAACTTGTTATTGGATAACTTGGAGAAAGTCCAATTGATCAGAGAAACACTATAGGCTGGTCAAAGCTGATAAATGTCTTATCTCGAGTTTGAGGTTGGTTACTATGTCTATGAAAAGATCTCTCCCATGAATGTAGAGAAGAGTTTTGTCAATAAGGAAAAGCTCAGTTCCCGATATTTCGGTCAATTCAAAATTCATAGTCGATTCGGCAAGATAGATTATGAGCTCGAATTGCCTTCAAATCTAGCCTCAATTCAACCAGTCTTCCATGTCTCTCTGCTAAAGAAGTGTATAGGTAACCCAATAGTCGTAGTCCATATTAAGAGTATAGATGTTTAGAACAACCTCTCTTATGAGGACATTCCAGTCAAAATTCTTGACTACTAAACTCGAAAATTGAGGAACAAAGAAGTCCATCTAGTCAAAGTTGTTTGGTGAAATCAATCCATTAGGGAGAAACTTGGTAAGTAGAAGCAGACATGCGTACCAAGTACTCTCATCTCTTTTGCACTAACTCAGATCAAGCTCAAGGTAATGGTTATCCTTAAGCTTTTCAGTTTGCATGTACATATTTTAGTGACAACTTTTTCTCAGCCTTATGTTTAGGAGTCCATTTTTTAACTTAGTAGTAGGTACCATTTCATATCTAATTATATGTTTATGCATCATATTAGTCATGTGTTGTTGCATCAGACATGCATTCTCCTTCTGAGAAGACTCAATTAATAGAAATCTCAGTCATGTAACCAGTTTTAGTATGAATTCATACATGACATATATGTGATCAGCTTATCAGTACTCTCATCCATGTATTCATGTATCATCTCAGTCGTGAAATCATGCATCAGATATGCATACTCTGTATGAATCTCTGAAATGTCATTTATGTAGTCATGTTTCAATGTCCATGTTCAGTATGTACTTTGTCTTATCATTTCTCCCCTCTCAATTAGTCTTATTCGGGGATGAATGTTCCTAATAGGGTGATATTGTAAACCCCAAAGTTTCCTAACTAATTTTTTCTCAAGAATTCAAAGTATTAACTTCTACATTGAATGATGTTTATTCCATAGGTATTTTTCAAGATTTCCACTTCTTGTCATGTGGAAAATTCAATAATCTTTCCATCGATATAAAATTTACCTTAATTTGATAATCAGGTAAGAAGTTATGACTATTTCAAGTCCCCGTCATAAAACAACAACATATTGGTCAGTCGCGTGTCGAGCCATAGGATAAAATGGAAATTGTCATTTTTTAAGTGTTCTAGGATGATTGTTTTGCATTGCTCCAAACACCCAGGTTGGAAATAAAGCAGAAACATGATGGCTCCATGTCGCGCCATATCCTTATTTCCTAATTGTCAAATTCCAGTGACATGACGCGATAGCGCCCCATCGCGCAAGGGGTCCATGTCGAGAAATATTTTAGAAAATTTGAAAGACGTGTCCAGAGTTAAATGGGTCTTTTCCCATGATTTTAGCTCATCCTTAAACATGAAATTTAACCCTACATAAAATAATGATATCATTATTCGCACTATTTTTTCCGAATTTATTCATACACTCTTAAAGACAAGAAACCCTAATCTTAAAAATTCAAGGGCAAGGATGAAGAATTTCTCCAAGGGTCTTTATGGAGTTACATTATAAGGTATTTAATATGTTGATTCATGGGTATCTTTCACCTATGAAGCTTAAGAATCTCTTTTCAAAATCAAAGTTTTGTATATTTATGAATGTTCGTATTTTGAGTGAACTAAAAAGTGATGTTCATGTTGTTGTTTGGTTTTATTCATTATTATAGACTATTAGTTACAAAAATTGATTCTAGTATATGAGGAACTATGTGGAATTCATGATAAACCCTTCAGTTCACTAGTTGATTAATGTATCCTTGATTATTATATTGGTTGATTATTGTATAACCATATCTTGTGCCGCCCATGTTTGATTAAATGTCTATGTGAAGAAAAGTGCCATACTAGTATGATAATATGAAATCTCAATTCATGTAAAAGATATGTATGAAAAGTGTTTGACGAAATGGCTTAGCCTAAAGAATATGTATTGTTGATGTTGGTCCTGTACTCAAGAAAGTCATGTTTTGTCAGTTCCTTTCTATCTAGTCCTGGGGGTACTTGTACCTGAAAAATATAGTTGTGTGCCTAAAGTCCGTGTCATGTTTTCACAATATCCTTAGTCAAGCCATGATCCACAGAATTTAGTCAGTTATGTGACTCAGGAAAGCTCAGCAATATAGTAATCTTAGTATTACTCCCTCAGTCATCAAAACTCAGTTAATTTAGTCTAGTCCAGTTCAATAATCCATTAGCAGTGTCTATTAAGATGGGAGTAGGAATTAGCATCAAGCGAACCCTAATAATGGGAAAACACACTTTCAGATAAGGGTGTGACTCTTATAAGTAATACTTGCATTCTAGAACAATGTATCCAACATAGGTGGAGACATCAACACTATTAGATGAGGGTTGATGAGATATATAAGCACCGTCAATGAGGCCTCACCATTCTCTTTTGGGGATACTATTAGATGAGGGTCACTAACAACTTGTTCTTACTAGTGGTCGGTATTGACACCCTTCTAATTCGGGTTACAGATTGTGCCCCAACTCAGCCATAATATCGTATTAGGTTTTAGTCTATTAGATAACTACTACAAAAAGTTTCAGTTACAGAATCAGGACTGTCAGATATAGTCATTCAATCTCAGTAATAGAACTCAGATAGTTTGACCGAGTTTAGGAAAGTCAGATAAAATAAACATTGAAAAGTATGAACCTCATCTAGTTCCATCAAATTCAGGACTCTCAGATATAGTCACTTATGTCATCAGGTATATCAGTCATAAGATCAGTCATGTTAGTTATCAGCAAATTCATGGTATCACGAACTCAGATATAGTTACCACGTATTCATTCATATATTCTCAAATTTATATTAGTCAGTTAACTAGTATTGTTCATGCATAAGAACTTCAGCCTACCATCCATGCATACTAGACTTTCAAAATACTGACATATTTGCACTATGGTTTCTTATACCATGGGTTCAGAAGCACGAGCTTTAGAGCATCAGTATCATTCCAGTCTAAGTATTCAGAGTTATCAGTGAGTCCTTATCTTTTGAGGGCATGATAATTTATTTGTTATTTTATTAATTAATTTACAATATGGAGTTAGTTGGCGACATATCCCATCAACTCCTTATCTAGAAAGTTATGTTTTAGGGGTTTTTTAGAGGATAGTACATTTAAATAGTATTTCAATTTTAGGTATTCTGTTACCCCACTCAGATTTCATATTTTATCAGTCATGCAGTTTTGAACCTTATGGCCTTTCAGCCTCTATTTCTACATTATATTTAGTTTGTTATATAGTGTGCATGAATAAATGTCAGTCATGGGTTAGCACGTGGTCCTTTGGGGTCGTGAGCACTGTGTAGCATTTTGAGTACCAGATTTGAGGTGTTACACTAATTCTGTATAGTTTATGAGTTTCCCCAAGATTTTTCATAATTATCGGCCAAGAGTACATACCGATAGAGAAAAATAAGTTGGTATTGATATTCTTCTAGATTGTCTGCCTATCTCCACCCCTCGATTTTGTATGGATCCATCTCAGCTTAAATATTTAAAAGAGATTCTCAAAGACCTCTTTGATAAAGTTTTCATAAGGCACTGTATTTCTCCATAGGGAGCTCTAGACCTATTTGTTTGTAAGAAACTTGGTTATCTCCAAAAGTTCATCAACTACCACTAGTTGAATAAAGTCACAATAAAGAATAATTATAACCTTCCAAGGATTGATAACTTATTCAACAAACTTTAATGTACAAGTTATTTCTCGATGATAGATCTTAGATTCGGCTATCATCAGTTTAAATTAAGTGAATGTGATATGCCAAAGACAACTTTCAAAACTAGTTATAGTTACATTAAATTTCTAGTTATGTCCTTCGGTCTATGAAATCCCACAATATCCTTTATGGACTTGATAAAAAGAGTGTTTAAATAGTACTTAGACATATTTATCATAGTCTTAATCATTGATGTTCTTGTTTATTCCCATAGACAGTGTGACAATATAGACCATCTAAAAATTATGTTGCAAATTCTTAGAAACCATCCATTATTTTCAAAATTTAGTAAGTTGGTATTTTGGATTGATTAGTATCTTTCCTTGGCCATATTTATTCTGTTGATGCCATTAGATTTGATCCTCAAAAGATTGAAGCTGGGAGAAACTGTCCTAGACCTATGTCCATTACTCATTAGGAGTTTCATAGGTTTAGATGGCTTTTACCGATTATTTTTTAAAATTTGTTCATCTATTGTCTCCCCATGTCTAGATTTCAATTATTATACTCTTTTGATAAGAGTTTTAAAGAGTAACAAACTCGACTCACTTCAACCTAAGTTTTGACGTTATTAGATGGTTCAGATGGATTTTTTTTACTGTGATTCTTCTAGAGTTGGTATAGGTTTTGTTTTTATGTAGAGAGGTAAGTTCATAGAATATACCTCTATATAACTTAAACCTCTTGAAAAGAACTATCGTACCCATGATCTGTAATTAGCAGCTGTTATATTTGCCATGAAAATTAAAAGTCATTATCTCTATGAGGTACATGTTTATGTGTTCAAGGACCACAAAAGCATGAAGTACATGTTATCATACAAAATATTTTAATCTTCATTAGAGAAGGTTCTTAGAGATGCTAAAATATTATGACATGAGTTTTTTATATCTTCCAGGTAAGTCAAACATAGTGGTAGACAACCTTTGTAGACTATCTATGGGTAGTGTTGCTCATGTTTAGAATGATAAAAAAAGCTTGTGCAAGAGGTTCATCAGTTGGATCGATTAGGTGTTCGGTTGGTTGATTAAACCAAAGGTAATGTTTAGGTTCAAAATAATTTGGAATCTTCATTGGTTTCTGAGGTAGAGAAGAAACAAGGTAGGGACTCTAGTTAGGTTAAGTTAAAGGAGTTAATTAGATATCATAAATAGAGGTTTTCTCCCAAGGGGAGATTATGTTATGCTACTGGGGCAGAATGCGTCTGATGTGTGTTGTTGGTTTGAGAAAAAGGATTTTAGTGGAAGCATATGGTGTGCGTTACTCTATTCACCTAGGAGGAATTTAAATGTATCATAATTTAGAAAGTGTATTGGTAGAGTGATATGATGAAAAATATTGCAGAGTTTGTGGCTATGTGTTATAATAGCCAGCAGGTTTAAGTAGAGCACCAAAGGTATAGTGGCACACTGTAGGAGTTTAGCATTCCCACTGTAAGAGGAGATGAACATTGACTTTATGGTAAGGTTACCCTGTTCACGTCATCAGCATGATTGTATTTGATTCATTGTACACAAAATGACTAAATCAATCAATTTCTTGCCAGTTCATACTTCCTATTCAGCTGAGGATTATACTAAGCTTTATATTAGGGTGTTGTTTAGATTCCGCGGTGTTCCTTTGTCCATCTTTTAAGATAAGGGTACTCAGTTTACCTCTCTTTTTTGGAAAGCCTTTAGTAGGGTCTTGGTACCCAAGATCATCTTTGTACTACTTTTTATACTTTGATAAATAGTCAGGAGGAGAGGACCATTCAGACCCTAGAGGATATATTGAGAACATATATTATTGACTTCAACGGTAGTTGGGATGATTACATGCCATTGATCGAGTTCACCTATAGTATCAGTTCTCATGCTACTATCAGGATGGCTACGTTTGAGGCTCTTTATGGGTAGAGATATAGGATACTCGTTGGTTGGTTTGTATTAGGTGAGGCTGTATTGATAGGGCTAGATGTGGTGCTTGAAGCTATGGAAAAATTTTAGTTGATTCGAGAGAGTATTAAGACAGATTAGATTCATTAGAAATATTATGCAGATGTGAAAAGAAGGGATCTTGAGTTTGAGGTTCATGACCTATTTTAATATTTCTCCCATGAAGGGGGTGAAGAGATTTGGAAAAATGTTGAAGGTAGTATATCATCGTGAGTTGCCTGCATATTTATTATCTGTTCATCCTTTATTCCATATATCCTTAATGAAGAAGTGTATTGGTGATCCATTTGTTTTAGTTCCTTTAGAAAGCACCAAAATTAGGATAGACTTTCTTACGAACAAATCCCATTTAAGAGTCTTGATCACCAGTTTCATAGACTAAGGAACAAATAAGTTCCCTTGGAAAAAGTACTTTGGTGGAATCAATCTATTGAGGGAGCCACTTGGGAATGAGAAGTGAATATCTGAACCAAGTACTCTTATATTTTCTCCGTAAGATCAAACTCAGTTTAATGTAACATGTTTTCCTTAGATTTTCTCTTTTCTATTCTCAGTTCAAGATATATAATAATTTTTTAAGTGATTGCATGCATTCACGAATAAGTTCAGTCATGTAATCATACATCTAGTTATGCATACTTAGCATGACATCTCAGTCTATTAGTATTATTCCAGTTATACATACTTCTAGTTCAGTCAATTTTATTAGAGGAAAATGTTCCCAAGGGGGAGATATTGTAAGACCCCATAAGATCCAATCTCAATTCATCTTGCTATTACATGCAAAAGAGGGTCCAAGACAAAAAATTTCACTATGTGCTAGCACTTAGTCATTTCAAAAGACCTAAGCATTGATGATTTTAGTTTCAACCATCCCAGCCTTACAATGTCAATTTTAAAGTGGATAAATGATTGGGGATACCAAAGGAACATCTCGGGTGAGTTTTGAAATTTTTGGACTTGCATAAGGCCATGTTTGGAAGTGCAAAATAGTAGCCTCACTGGGATAAGCCCGCCGCACCTACTCCAGTGTACGACACTAGAGAAAGCGATGCCCACTCCGTTGCACACTCCTATTTTTCTAACTTCTATTTCTATTTTTTCAAGAGTATTTAGATCATTTCCCTTCACCCAATTAGTCCATAACACAAGTATGAGGGTCCCAAAAGGCAATATTTATCATTCTTTTCAGAAATTCTCTAAAAAGTAAGTAATCCTCTCTCATGAACAAACCCAAGCCTCTTAAAAATTCAAGTTCAAGCTTCAATAAAGAATCAAAGAACTTCTTCTAATTCATTAATTAAGGTGTGTGGGGTTATAAACAATTGTATCCTTTCATCCTTGTGCCCAGATTACATGATTTTAGGATTTAATTCTCTTGTTTTGATTTAGGATTCATACCCAAGTTTCTATATTCACGAAGAATGTGATTCATGATATTTAAATCTTTTAATATATCAAGAAGTAATTATATATATGTTTTTAACATACATTATTTATATGATGAGTGAGATTGCACTATGTCGACCTGTTATTGTTGAAGTATTTCAAGATTATTATTGAGATTGAAATAATATCTTAAATTGAAATGAATTTAATGTATGAGTTTTAAGCCTTAAGTTTAAGTGTTGTGACTTCAATTAGATTATGCTTTAAAGTATTATTTGATATGGTTATTTCAAAATTTTAAGAAAGAACTAATCTTTTGATCCTTATCTAAGAAAAGGAATCCACATTTTTTATATCGTTATGATTTAAAGAAAAGAGAAGAATAACTGTTTTTCATTGTAAACCCTTATGCTATTATAAGGTGGATTTCATAAAGTCTGATCATATCACTAAGTGAGTAGAATTTAGCACTGAGTTGTATATGAGTCAAAGGTCTCATTCCCTAGAAATATGAGCCTCCATAGGTTTAAAGTCCAAATATAGGTTACGTATAGTGATCCCTTAAGTTCTGATCCTATTGTGATGGCAAGGGTAAGACAACTTTCCCAGCGTGAGTTCTACAATTCGTGGGTAAGATGTTGGACACCATGATAGCTCGCATAGTGTATGTCAGTTGTAAGAACCTCCCTAAAGGAAAAAAAGTAAAGCTTTAATAAACTTGGTGTCATGGCTCCCAAAGTTTATACTTGTATGTCATTACTCAAGTTTATGGTCTTACAACTTTTGTTTTATTCAATATAAAGGTTAGTCATTTACACATAGCTTGCACTCCTTAAAATATTATATGAACACTGAATTGTTGTTTTTCTTATGCATTCACCCCAACATACACAAGACATTCTAGAAGTACTGATCAACATATATGTCAATCTGCTACATTGTCTTATAATGTAGGTCCTGGTGCTCAGTTCCAGTGGCATAATTGATTTTGTGAATATCCACCTACATCCCATTTCTAGTAAGTCCACATCGTTGGAGGACCCATTTTATTAGACTTTGATATTGATATAGTGCATAAGTTATTTGGTTTCAGTTTAGTTAGAGTCAACTGAGGCTTATCCCAGTGGCTCTCTAGTTAGAAGTTAAGGCTTGTCCAACTATTTTCTATTATGGACTTGAAGTATTATTTTTATTATTTTGAAGTTCAATACTTTTAGTTAAGACCATTATTAAGTTATTTCGAGATTCCATATATCAAGTTTATCTTTATGATAACTTGAAAAGTTCATAGAAGACTTAAAGGGTTAACTTTGGACTACTTGTAGTCTTGAGCACTGTGTGACGTCTAAGGGTAATTCCCAGGGCTTTACAAACCGTTTTTTGGATCCTCCATGATCCCTTCCATAAAGATGACATGACTAAGAAAAGTTAAAACCTTTAACCAAAACTCACACGCTAAAAACATGGCATATAAACTCTGATCTTTCAAGCTTTGCGACATAACACGAAGGTGATCGACAATTTCTGCCTCACATTTAGAGTAGGCCAAGATGTCGTCAATGAAGAAAATCACAAAAAAACTAGAAATTAATGATAGACCCTATTGTTTAATCCATGAATGTCTCAGAGCATTGTTAAAACCAAAAGACATAACTAGGAACTCATAGTGACTGTATCGGGTTTGGAAAGTTATCTTAGGGATTTTCACCTACCTAATCTTAAGATGATGATAACTAGACCTAAGATCAACCTTATAGAAATACTTATCACCTTGAAACTTTTCAAATAAATCATTGATCTTATGAAGAGGATAGTTTTTATGTATGGTCACCTTATTCAATTTATGATAGTCAATGCACATCCGAAGGGAACCATCCTTGTTACATACAAAAAACATCAGAGCAATAAATAGAGACACATTAAGGATAATAAAACATTTATCATAGAGATCCTTTAAATTCTTGGTAAAATTATTCAACTCAACCAGAGCCATTCTATATGGATGGATAAAAATAAGATGAGTGTTCGAAAAAACATCAATCCTAAAAGGAATTTCCCTATCGGGAGGGATAATAGTAATATCATCAGGGAAAACATCTAGATACTCATTAACCTTAGGGATTAAGTGTATATAAGGGCCTTCCAAGTTAGAAACTTTAACTTGGACCAGATGATACAAACCCCCTTTGAAAATTATCTTTTTGCATCTAAGGTATGGGAAGAATCTCATGGATGCATGTGATGGTTAACCAATGTCTAGTCTCTTCCTTTAAGTCCTTCTTTAAAATTTCTTTCTTTGTGATTGACCAAGAAACTTCATTACCAGTGCATAAAGTGTTGGCCATTAAGGACCCAGGCTCACATGCCCTTGCGTGAAACTTGTTTATGTCGTTATTTGGGAGCCCATACACCACATTCACCTGCTCTTCTTTCAATTTTAATTGGTTACCTTGAATTTTCATCATGTGGTTTGTGACAAAGACTACTTTGAGCTTTGCATAGAACTCATGAACCTATATCTCGTTGGCCTTGTAGGGTTCTCGGCAAAGCATATCCACCCGATCTAAGTAAGTCTGGCATGGAATTCTGGGAACTTCTCTTCTACCTTATCCAGGCTGATGCCCCTATCAAGGAGTGGTTAAGTCTTGGGGAAGTCATCATAATAGAGTTGGAGGTATTGTGTGATCATGAATATAGTGTTATTTAAATATTCCATGTTTTGGGGCTGATGATTTGTGAGCAATGTAACTAAAACCAATATTAGATTTCTAATATATAACACATGATAGATCAAACTAATAAGCTCATATTGTAGTGCCATATGGATTTTGGGAGAAGTAAAAAGATGTACAAAAATATTCAAAGTCTACCATAACCTCCCTCAAGTATGGTAATTTTGGACTTCTAACCGCAATCGTGGTTAAGCAATCACTGTCATCGCATCCGCAATCGTAGTACCGGAAACAAAGTTTGACATATTCTATGCAATATCTCAAACATTATTTCACCCTAAAATTTTGCTTCAAGAAATAATGACAACACTGTAAACAATGAATTATAAGATTAGAGTGTGTCATGCCATCCCCAAAATTAAATAATTTTAAACATGTAATTTTTAGAGTCTTTAAATCTCACGCATGGCGTGCAATTCCACTTATTTGGTTTAAGGGTTAATTCCTTGTTAATCAAAACTTCCCCATAAAATGGGTACTATATTATATCAGCGAACCACATAGCAATAAAAATTTAGCATGAATGTGATAACAAATATCAAAGTAGTATGTATATACATATTAAAAAATTAAATCATACATTTTCATTCAAATCAAAAAAGTTTAGAAAACTTACAACATTATTAGATACTATTGGAATGAGATAACCTTGCTTATGCACTGTAGTGCAGAAAATTAAAGAAAATTTTGAGAAAAAAATAAAGAAAGGGCGTGTGAAAAGTGACCAGTTGGATGGTCATTAAACATATTCAACTGCAATCGCAGTCTTAGTAATGCAATAATGGTCATGAAACCACCATGATAACATCGACAGGGGTAGCAATCGCAGTAACTGAGAGTAGAAATCTAATCCGATTCATTTGTTATTTAGTCCAAAATGCCAAATTCACACTTTTCTTCTTCCAATTTGATAAAAATTTTGGTGAGCACCACCATTTCAAGGCTTATGGATGCATAAACAAATAAATAATTTATTCTACCATTCATAATTAAAGGGATATGTTCCATTTTTTAGGCATAATGGGTAGGCTCACATCGAGCACTTAGTTCAAAGTCATTGTCGGACGCCTTTCCATTTTGTTTTTTCTTCTACTTAGTATATTTGAATGTCTTTCTCAACATTCACTCAATATGTAATGAACGATAAAGAGATAACAGATTCAAATCTTCCAATAAGATGCTTGGAAGAGGTTAAGAAATAGCAAGTAAGTTTTTGTCTCTCCATTTCAAAGATTTAAAACTTCTACACATCTTCGCATAGAACTTTTGATTTAGCTTCTTAGGTAAAAGTGAGCACACCAATAGGCCATTCCTTAAAGTTTGGAAATTTAGCATCTTTGCCTTGATGAGTGGGGTTCCATGTTCTCCTGTGTAATGTCAAACTCCAAAATACAAGAGTCAGACTTAGCCTTCCTACAATCCTCCATGTGTTTAAAGACATCGATCTTCATCATTTTCTCTAAGAATAATCATTAACATCATTTACTCCATGTGTTGAATGAGGCCCGACACTTAATTTTGGGTTAACATCCTCCGGAGAATTTCCACCCATAAATGAACTATAGTTATTATAAGAGATTTTTGTTGATTCTTCTCTTGGCTCTAATACTATTTCTTTTAAATGGGCTTATTCTCCATCATATGAGTAGAATGGTTGGGGAAGCCATTGATGAGTATTCACTATCAAGATCTTCTTCATAGATTGGTTTCTCTTATTAATAACACTCATCTGGAATAATGGGTAATGTTCTGATATTTACAACGTTTATGTCCTAGCCCGATTTCGTTTTCTTTATAGTTACCCATTAGAACACCTCTTGGGACATATGTAAGTCTTCAATATCAATTTCTCCTTCAACACCAAAAATAGCAAGTAAGCTTAGATCATATCAATTAGACCTTGTATGTTGCTCCTTCTTCCTTTAATTAACAAACCTATAAATAAAGAAGAACTAGCAACTCGATTAGTATAATAGGGGGAGGGAGCGTTTGGACACTACTCCAAATTTCATTATACATGGCGTCACATAGGATAACCATACTAACAATCGTATTGAGAAAGTAAAATCTCTCCTCTGGGAGCATACTTACAATCTCTCCTGAAGTGTGGTCCGTAACAATAAGAACATGGGGGGTCATGATATGACTTTCAATCATTCAACTCATATTCGTTAGAAGATTCCATCAAGAAAAGTAAAAATAAAATAAAATCTACCTACAAATAAAAATCACAAACAAACATTTACAAGCTCGAATTCAAGCAACTAAGATTTAAAACTAACTTAATACACCAAATTGTTCCCCGACAATGGCGCCATTTTGATAAAGCTCAACATACATGTCAATTCAGTGTTAGGTGAACATTGGCAATATATTTGCCCATCATTGATGTCGGGGTCAAATCCATGAGGAGTATTATCAGGGGCGATCAAATAAATTTGAAATGATAGATATAACTTAAATTCAAACAAATGTTATAAGAAATTAAAATGGGAGAGATGACTACCTACACTAATTTTTATTTTTGGATTTTCCTAGTATAAATTTGGCGATACGACTAATTAGAACTTTAAGAATTATGTATGGATCTTGGAATTATGCATTACTAAAGGAGTGACATACTAGTGTTAATAATAAACACATATTTAATAAATCAAGTATGGGTAGGATTGATATATATTTTTATCCTAGTATTTTGACAAAACACAAAACTTTCACCCATTGATTCATTCAAATACCTAATGGGTACGTTCAACAATTAGCAACGACACCCTCAAACAAGGTATCCCTATGTCTAGGATTACACCCATGGCATACTTAACCTCATATTCACCTTTATGTCTAAGATAGTAAAAATTTATAAAACTACATACAGAATTATCTAAGATTGCTTTGGTCTCCATGCCCCTTTTTTGAGGATGATGTGGATTCATAAAGTTCACCCAAAACCCTTCTTTTTACGATGGCATTGAAATTTCAAGGGCGTGGAGTTTTCATTCATCAAGACCATGTGGGTATTTGGATCTTTCACCAATCAAATCCCAACCAAAATAGCATAGCAATAATGTAAACCATAAACTTGAACTGCCAAATAGATGCTAACAATAATAACCCACACACACTTTAACCCCAATTAACATATAACCCAAAGAGGGATATTTAGCTACACATAAGATAAATAAGAATAGATATATCCATTATCTCCATTGAATCGAGTTGTATAATATCTAAGTGAATGTTATTTCAAACTTGATTGTAACACATATGAACAATTGATGTGAGCAAATCATCCACTTGGAAAGTATCCAATATATTCTTTACCTGAAATTTACATAATATTTTCTTCTCAAAAAATGGAGGATACAAAGTCTCAAGCTAAAACCTAGAAAATTGGTGAAAAAGGGATATGATGGGGTGAAAGATGCATGGCATTAGGGTTTCCGTATTTGTGTTCAAATTGGGATCAACTTGTGCATTTACTGTTTTTCCCTCGGGCTGAACATTTTCGGTAGGCCAGGATTGCACGGGTATGGCTGCGACTATGGTTATGTGATAGCTATTAAATTCCATGATTGTGGTTGATTGACGATCTCTACAAACCGTGATCATGACCACTTGTTCGTGACAGCGGTAACTGAGGATCTTCCACTGCAGGTCTTCAGCTTCACTTTTTCTGCTCTTTTTTATCATTTCAAGTTCAATCCACATTTATTTGTCTTTTCAACTCCTATACTAGAAAGAGTAGATATTAGTGCATTATGTCAAAATTATGTCGAATCTACTCATTTGAGACAATGTAATGCGCACTAAAATTCAGTGTAAAGGAGTGGTAAAATAACTACTCATCAATCACCTAAGTGACTATGAAATTATTTTAGCATCGATCGCTTAAGATACCAGACATTGATTAAACTATGCCCACCTCATTGTGAAAGTGCTAAGGGTCTAGCAGTGGTAGTATCTCTTAAGTGACCAGGACATCACTTAATAGAAATTCTTTTAAGCAAGCCTTATGTCTCATAGGGAGCACTTCGACTGTCTGGCATAGTCTCTTAAGCGAGCAAATATTTCTTAAGCTAGTGCACCAGTTGAAATTTAAAGTTTCTACCAACCCCTAGGGAATCCTCAAGAATCCCGATTGCACAAACAAACTATACTACCCTATATTATTTGACCATCCTGACCTAATGGAGATATTATATTTTTGAAAAAAAATGACATTTTCAAAAAATTGAACCCCAGACCTAACTTTACTGCTTTCCAAATCGAGAATAAAAAAGAGATATAATTGTCATAATAATACACCAATCATGTTACCAACCTAATATAGACGTTCTAGATCTACTAGCATAGTTTGTTTTTCCAACTGACAGACGAATCAAAAAGTTTTGACGAAAGTCAACTATTAGGCTTTTTAAGCCATCAAAAACCACAAACTCGCAAAAATCACACAAAAATACATTGGTAACCATAAAAATCATCTACATACCAAAAAAATAACACAAAGCAGCCATGGGGATGGGTAAAATAGTTAAATCTCACAGAAATGTATATTATACAAAAATCATCAAAAGTTAAATCATTACATCATCCATCACTTAAAATCTAGTTCATCCTTAAACTAAAGGAAATTATGTACCTAAATTAATGAAAAGCTGAGATAACTACCATGCTTATCAAACTATACCTCCCACGTAGCCTTGTCTACAAGTTAATGGCTCTGCTGAACCTTAACTACTAGAGTAACCCTAGAAATTAATCAGCTAACATCATTTGCTAAAAAGCAGATTACTTGTTTAACAAAAGGAAACCAAGAATATAACTTAACCAAGCCCCAATGAATTACATGAGAATCATCTAGAATGTAACGCTAAAGTATGGAAACATGAAAAATTTGATTAACATCAGATAAATATGGAGTTAATATTAACTTATAAGCCACATCCCTAATAGTGTAAAAGTTCCCAAAAGGTTTGATATACCTAGGGATTCTTTTCCTTCTTGTTAAACATCATCACTATGTTCATGGGCGACACATGAAGGAGGACATAATTACAATCACAGAATATCAAGACATAAAGTCTACGATACACATAACACTTTTTCCTACTCAGAGCCAATTAAAGTCTATCATAAATGATCTTAAATTTATTCAAAGGATTACCCAATAAGTTCGTTCCTCAAGGTCTAATCTCAAAAACATCAAACTGTCCAACTGGAGAAACGATGCCTATCATAAAAATCCTTAAAAAAAGCCATCAGAATATTTGATTAGTAGAAATTATTATATGTGATCTCAGCCAATACAATGTATTGCACCCACTGACAAGCAAGGTCTATAACCCAATCATAGCACATACCTTAAATACATAAATGATTCTCTCTTACTAAGCATTAGTCTAGGGTTAAATGCGGTGCTAAGAATAACGCGAGTGCACAAATCATCGTGAATTGTTTTTTGAAATATGAGGTGTGCAAAATGAACCTCAATTTGTGATGCTAGACACCATCACGTCAACAAGAAGATTTATCTCATAAATATATTGATGAGTAGTGAGTTTACCACTCATTCAGACTCATTTTTTGTGTATATTACCTTACTTTAATAGAATAAATGAGACAACATCTGTGGATAGAGGCACTAATATTAACTCTTTGTAGCCATAAATTTGAGAAGACAAAAAGATATGGATTTGAGCGTAAAATAATCCAAAATTAGCAAAAGAGTGCATTAGAGAAACTATAATAGATGACTCTAAAGTACAGCAGTCGCGGTCGGTGGCAGACAAGCTGATCTTCAAAGAGTGATTGCTGCTATCAATCATGGTCAAATTGCTCACAGTTGCAGACAACCTTACGCGATCGCGGTTATGCTGAAATGTAGCTTGGGCAATTTTGTAATTTCTTCAAGACGGATCCTAGGCCCTATATAAGAAAAAACCTTTCTCATTAGGTCACAACTCACCTTAGAAGATAGGTTTGGAAGTCAAAACTTAAAACAATAATTGGGCAAGTTGTGATTGTCTTTGGAGACCCAAATTTATTATTTGCTTTTGTGAAGAATGACTACTTTTAATGACCCACATGGTATATTTTTATTTACTTTATTCATGAGTGGCTAAATAATTTATTTTTGGGATTATGTTAAATTAATGTATGATTGTGAGTGTGTATTATGGTATTTGCATGGATGTTAGTTATTGAGTATGGGTTTAACCATTACTTGAGCTTACGTGTTGGGATTCAATGGGTGAAAATTGTAAATTTCGAAATAGGTTTGACAGGTGAAATCTCCATGTCCCAGAAAACCTTTTTCAACCTCAAAAAAAGGACATAGGTGAATATTTGGTAACCGATTACATCCCCGAAAGAGGGTTATCAGGGGACAAGACAACATTGACCAACTAAATCATTAGGTTACTACCTTTTGGAATATTAGAAATAAGTATTTAGGATTATTAATATATGTCAAGTGAATCATCCTTGAAATAGGAATGCTTGGTTGAGGTTTCAGATGGTTATTCAAACTCCACACGTGTTTGGTGCGTGAAAGAAACAATGAGTGAAATCATTGGGTTTTTATTTAAAAATCGACCTCAACGATCTTCAACTTATCTTATACATTAATTAAAACTAAATTTAATGCTAAAATAACACTATCCCATACTCTTTACCTCCAAGGATACGTAATCCCAAGATTCCACCAAATATTAAATTCAAATAAAAGATATCATCAACTGATTGCTTTGTAAAGGTTGTAGTGAAAATGTTCCCAAACAAATCCCCCTATTTTATTTTTCATGTCATTTTTATTTACATTTGGATTACCTTGGAGTAATTTGAATACCAATTGGTCTGAAGTGTATTAAATTCACTCCTCGAGATTCGACCCTAATTTATATTGGATTACTTGACAATGATAGCCTCACACCAAATTATGGGAGTGAGTTTAGCATTATCAACATGGCACTATTTTTGGGGATTGAAGTGTTTATTTTTCTTGTGTATTGTTAACATTACTTGGGAGTATCTGGAGTGTCATACTTTATTTTTCTTGTTTCTTTTGATTCTTTTTTTGGTAATTCTAGTATAAATCGAACCATGACTGAACACACCAATCATATGGAACCATCCAATGACACTTGAGAAGAGAGAGAAAAATAATAGAGGCCACTAGAGTGAAAAACGTATCCCATCTCATCATGGAGGGGGGATGCTCCATGTGACTAGTACCATGCTTCATGTGTTGTAAATAAAAGGGCTTTACGTGGGTCAATCTCTTGAAGACCCATATGTTTACTTAAGGAATTTATCTCAAAGGTCTATTAACAAAGAAATAAAATTTTGATTTTTATATAAATGAGCGGAGAACCATTTCACGAAGTATGGGAGAGATTTCATCAGAAGTTAGACCAATGCCCAAACTATGAGCTTCTGGAGAAGAAACTTCTCTAAATATTCTATTGGGAACTTGAGCCTTCACCTTATATAATGGTAAATAATGCGGCGGAAGGGTCTTTCATAGACTTGCATTTCACTGCTGCTACAAAAATATTGAGAGTCGTAACTAATCAAAATCAAGAATGGCATACCGAGATTACAATATCTTCACATGATATTCACTAACGCCCATGGTTAGCAAGGAGTAACAAAAGGGGGGAGAAGAGAAAGATGTAACCTTGCAAAAGATATTTGCTCATCTTGAGATCCTAACAAAGAATATCAAGGGTATTCCACAAAAGTACCATGGCAAGTATGAGGAAGAAATTTGGTATTTAGCAAACCCATTGGAGGGTTCCCACCCAACCTATTGTAGGCCATGTGGGAATGAAGGTTGGATAAATCAGTTTTGTAGTCGAGTTTTGAGAGAATGGGAGCATGAATATATCTATTTCATGCCTCACCATGATCTAAATTGTTACAATGACTGAAGCTCGATTGACGCCGACGGAGGTAGAACAAAGGATCTCCTTGCAAAAATTTTAAACAAAGTTGAAGGAACAGACAAAATGGTCTACAAATTAAAAGAGGACTTCATTGCACTTTATAAAATGGTGTTCTCCCATTCTGTCTCCATTAAAGAATTCAAAAATTAAATGGGTCTATTCATCGCACATCAACATGCTAAACCTAAAGACAAATCCACTTGTAGCACAATTGACAGCAATGATGATCAAATCTTTGTGATGTGTGTAAAGGATAAAAATGTCAAGGAAGCGCATATGACAAAGGAATTAGGTGGAAAACATCCTAATGCCCGAGCAAAGAAGAGGTTGTCCAAAATCGAACTAACAAAGAGAAGAAAGAGGTGGAAAACATTATTGGATGGTTAATTGATGAAAGAGTGTTTTATAAGTGGGATCCTGTGGGCCTTCGATAAATTTAGACATGTCAATATCGTTCCATGATGATAACTAAGGCTCTTTATGGAAGGCAACCCACAAATACCGCAACGCTGGCTGATATTATTTATAGCATATTTTTATAATTTTGATGATTAGTTTTTGCATATAAATAACTCATGCATATGTAACACTATAAACAGAATCATATAATCTTAGAAAGAATGAAGTGTGTATAATTTAAGGTGAAATCAAATCAAATAAGTAATAGGCTTCAAGTAAGCAGAAATGTGAACTAGGAGAAAAGTAGGGAAGCAGACATGCCCTTTTTTATCGCGACCGCGGTCCCTATGCACGATCTTCGTCACTCGCCTATCTATGATCACAATCATTCTGCTATAATTAGAGAAACAAAATCTAGTTGATTCATGGACTTCTTCCTTAATTTCCTCACTCTCGTTAAAGTTCTTACACGCAGGAATGGTCTAATCTAAAGATAATTGGCGATAGTGCGAAAGTCTAAAAATAATAGTGGTGTATGATGGAGTTTTAGGGAGAACACTTATCTTTCTATTAGCTTTGATTATTCATATAGCAGGGACACTGATCCCTTTTCAGTTGGGGGTTCTCCCTTATTAATTTCATTTGGTCTTGTATAATTGATATTACTGCATATTTTTCTGTTCATTTGGACAATTCTTATTGTTATCCTTATTTGAAATATAATATTTAGGAACTCTGATGTTGTTCACATTTAAATGGATTAAATAATTCATTCTTAGTTAGCTATTTCAACCTAAATTTCATTAGATGAGCTTTGACTTCATGATTGGGTTTCAAACCATAGGTGCATGGGAAGTCTGAGTAACCGTGGCATTATTACCTTTGAATGCAAGAGAAGTCTGAGTTCCTGTAGCATTTTTAATTTGGGGTTGCAGTAAGATCCATTGGTTAATTTTGAGTAACCATATGGTGGTTCGCCCATACTATGAACTTCAATGTGAGACAATAACATAGATTGTTGCCATGATTAGCAAATCGAGTGTATTATAGATGCAAAATTGAAAAAAACCCCTCCATCTAAAAATTTTGAAATATTTGAAGACATAGGTGTGAGCAACTTTCAGATGAAATTTTTCTTTCTTCCTATGACTTTGATAATTGACTTTTGAAAAATAATGAATACTCTATCTTTGGCTCGAGCAAATAGAACAATTGAATCCCCTTGACAAGATTCGTATGCCATGTGTGTGAGTTTAGTTGTTTTCATCTCAAGTGTACTTGTACTATCTAGAGCTTATCTCCTTAGTCTTTTGAATCTAATTTTTTACTGTGCTTTTTTGGTAAAATGATCATATGACATCTTTTAATTTTTGAAGCCAACTGTACTGTAATGAGCCTACAAAGACTAGTTACCATTTTCGAGACTTTGGACCTTTCTTTTGTCAATGCATTAAAAGACGTGACCCCTCTATTCATCCGCTCATGAACCATATCCTACTTGAACTAGTGAGTATAAATTGAAGATAAAATACTAAGTTGGGGGTGGCGGAATGAGATAGAAGTAAAATTGGGCCACAAAGTCATAATAATGACCCTACAATCTGGAGAAAGTAAAGCGTTTTGGATTCGAATAAAGAAATGATCCCACAAAGGAAAGGAAAGATTTATCTATGACGAAAAAAAGTTGTAGAACAAGAGAAACAGAGGAAAGTGGGAAATCCAAGAAAAACTAAAGGTAGGCGAATTAGTAAAGTGACAAGAAGTGGTCAATAAGTGAAGCATGGCAAGATTAAGATGTAGAAGTTCAAGGAGAGTGTAGAATTTGGTTCCTAAGTTGATCTCCTACCCTACCATAAACCTACATTACAATGTTAACAAGCCCTTTGTGATTCCAAACAAAGTGTATTCGTTGTAGTGATGATTAATAATATGGGCAAGCAGATGGCATGGTACTTGTTAACATAGAGAATTTATGGAGAGGCTGAGTTGTTGCACTTAAAATTCCTTTTTGCACGCTTGGTAACTAGGATTATTAATTTCTCCTTTTTGGTGAGGATGGATGTGAACTAGTTGGCACGGGAAATTCGGTCATCTTCCACATAATGAGACAAGTGGAAGTATAGAATGATTGTAGTCGACTTGTGTGTAATTTTTAAAGTAATAGCAGTTGGTACATAGTTGCTCCAAAAGTCTTTTTCACCCTGCACTATTCATTTTATGATGAGGTGATTCATTAAAAGTCTATTTGCCAATGTGAAAAAAGCTTTTGGTGGTCGTAATAAAGCTTGAGTCTTCATGATCTTTTATTTGATGCGTAAACGGGCATACGTATGAAATTGTCTAATAATAAGTAGTAGCATTGCTTGAGGAAAAAGAAGGTTTTATGTTGAGGGTTTTGATAAGTGGTGAGTTTGCCACTCATTCACACTCATTTTTCAGGTACATTACCTTGATTTGAATGAATAAATGAGACAACATCTATGGATAGATGCACTAATATCCACTCTTTGCAGGAATAAAGTTAAGAAGACTAAAAGATGTGGATTAGAGCTTGGAATGATCTAAAAGGAGAAAAATAGTGCATGAGAGAACCTACAGCAGATGACCCTTAAGTACCGCGGTCGGGGAACACCGGTCATATTCACTGGCAGACACTTTGATCTTCATAGAGACCGCAAATATAGATCACGGTGGCGTTGGTCGTGGTCGCGAACAACCTCACGCAATTGAGATTTTGCAAGAGTGTAGGCTTAGGTAGTTTTGTAAATTACTCTAGACTGATCCAATGCCCTATATAAGAAAAATTCTTTCTCATTAGGTCACAACTCACGTTAGAAGATATCTTTGGAATTTAAAACTTGAAAACATAATTGGGCAAGTTGTAATTGACTTTGGTGACCAATATTTCTTAGTTTCTTTTGTGAAGAATGAATGGTTTTGATGACCCACATGGTATATTTTTCTTTACTTTTTTCATTAGCTAAATAATTTAGTCTTGTGATTATGTTATATTAATGTATGATTGTGTGTGGGTATTGTTTTCTTTTCCTGGATGTTATTTGTTGAGTATTGGTTTCACCATTTCATGAACTTATGAATAGGGATTTGTTGAGTAAAAACTATAAATTTCCAAATGGGTTTGGTGTGTGAAATCTCTAATCCCTAGAAACCCTTTGCCATTCTCAAAAAAGGGACTTAGGTGAATATTAGATAGCCCATAACATCCTCGGAAGAGGGTTATCGGGACACAAGGCAACAACGACCAACTAAGTCTATAGGTTACTATCCTTTGCAATTTTAGTTATAAGTGTTTGGGGATCGTAATTCATGTCAAGTGAATCATCCTGTAAATAGGGATTCTTGGTTAGGGTTTTGGGTAGTTATTCAAACTCTACACTTGTTAGGTGCTTGAAAGAGGCAATGGGTAAAATCATTTGGGTTTTATTGAATGATTGACCTCAACGATATTCAACTTAGACTATCCATTAATTAAAAACGAAATTCAATGGTAAACAAACACTATCCCACAACCATCATCTCTAAGGAAACATAATTCCAAGATTCCTCCAAAATTTTGATGCAAAATAAAAGATATCCTCTACTGATTATTTGATAAAGGTTCTAGTGAAAAAGTTCACAAACAAATCCCCCCATTTTGCTTTTCATGTCATTTTTTTTATATTTCAGGTGACCTTGTAGTAATTGAAATACCTATACATCAATGGTCTTTAACTTTCACTCCTCGATATATAACTGCTATTTATATTGGGTAACTTTACAGCAATCGCCTCACACCAAATTATGGGAGTGAGTTAGGTGTTATCATACATATATGGACAAATCTCTTAGCATTTAAAGATACCTTAACCTGGAAAAAGTGAACAGATTTGGTCTATAGATCCACAATGATCCAATCACCATCTGAAGCACTACAGGAATAAAAAAACACAATCACAAAGTCTATAGTGATCTATTATCATTTCCACTAAGGAATAGGTAGCCTCTTAAGCAAACAGCCTGGTCTCAAATGCTCAATTTTCTCCTACTACAAACATTGACAACGAGCTATAAAATCTGCCATATGCTTCTTAATACCATCAACCATTAATGTTGTAACAAATCATTATACATCATAGTCACTCTTAAATTGATGGAATAACTTAAACAAACCTCCTAAAATATCAATCAAATCCAGTCAACCACTCCCGGAATACAAACTCAGCTTCTAATCCTCAAAAACACCATAAGCATCATGTGTGGCTTCCAAAGCCTCACAAATCAAAACCTTATCCTGAATCAATCTCAACCCAACATCATCAAACTAATGAGCCTAAATCTACTCCATCAAGGAAGACCTATCCCCAAAAATTACTAAAACACAATCGGGTGTCAAAATATCTAGCCTAACTATCAGGTTAACAAATATCTAAACCTCCAAGGCCAACAGTTTCAACTAAGAGAAAAGATGCTCCAAGATAACCATTCTAGTCAACTTACCGCTCAAGAAATCTGTAACCACATTAGCCTTGCACGAATTATTGAGAATAACCAACTCTTAATTCTTAAGAAACTCAAGACAATAATGTTGCCTCATATTACGGTCTCGTTGTGTAATGTAATATTGAGGGCTACAATGATCCTAAAAAATCTAAGAATGGCTCCATATAAGTAATGCCTCCAAAACCACTAGGAAAATGTGACACATGGCACTTTAATGGATAAGAAGCATAGACAATCACATTAGACACCTGCATCAACAAAACACAATACCTAATCCTACACCAGAAGCATCACTAAAGATGGTAAAACCCATTCCATTATTTGACAAAGTCATGATAGGAGTTGAATTCAACAAATCATTGATCTTTTGAAAGATCAACTAACAAGAATTTTACAGTAAAAACCAAACCTTGTTCAGAGTAAGCTTGGTTAATATATCTGAAATAGATGAAAAACCCTCAACATAACTCTGATAGTAGCCTACTAAAGCAGAAGAACTTTAAATCTCAATAGGATAAGTAGGCCTATCCCAACAACAAACTTCTACATTCATGGCTAGATTAGTCATAATAGAATCCTTGGCCACCACATGACCTATGAAAGTAAGAAACTTAAGCCCAAAACCATAATTGGAGAACTTACAATATAGTTTCTCACACCTCAATATTGATGTACAATCTACAAATCCTCATATTGATGGGCCTTACTCTTATAATAAACCAAGATATCATCTATAAATATAATGACAAAACAGTAAAAATATGGTAAAAATACACGGCTCATCAACTCCGTAAAAAGTAGTTGGGGTATTAGTCAATCCAAAAGACATGACCATCAAATCATAATGACCATATTATGTTTGAAAAAATATCTTCAAAATACTCATAGCTCTAATA
Organism: Capsicum baccatum var. pendulum; assembly: GCA_030864225.1. Classification (NCBI taxonomy): domain Eukaryota; kingdom Viridiplantae; phylum Streptophyta; class Magnoliopsida; order Solanales; family Solanaceae; genus Capsicum; species Capsicum baccatum. The sequence goes on from CM061558.1 coordinate 48,352,344, forward strand.
ATCATTTGGAGATACCCAGATCTGAAAGTAATTTTCAAAAGCCCAAAAACACCCAAACGATTGTTGAATAAATCATTAATACGAGAAAGTTGATGCTTATTCTTAGTCGACACTTCATTAAAATACCTATAATTAATTGATCAATTCAAAGAAACATAATTGAAATAAGAAATTGAAGCTTAACCAAGCTAAAAAATTGAAGAACAAGCCCAAAAACTCAAACTTGAATCTCAAGCATAAAAAATAGTGTAAAAAAACTCCAAAATAGGGAGTATCAACCTAGGCATCACCTAAGCCAGTACTGAGTTACTTAAGTTTCTCTCTCTTAAGTCACCAAGGTGTAACTTAAGTGAAGCCCACTTCATTGTGCAAGCGACTTGGCTATCACTTATGTGATAGGCGTCTAGCGTGCTAATATAACTTAAGGGGCCAAGTCATTGCTTAAGCGATAATTGTGTAATCAAGTTAAGTATCAATTAGGAGAGATTAAACAATTTCACCAAGTTGATTAAGTGACCAAAGCATCACATAATTTAGTAAACTAGTTGAGTGGTGCACCAGTTAGAGAATTAGTGAATTCCAAGTCTCCATAGAATATTCGGGATTCATTCAAAACCCTGTGTAAGTAAATGAATTATGATACAACACTTAATTGAATGCTTTGGACACAATTCAAATACTAAAATTTTGAAAACATGTTTTCACAAAATTAACTCTTAAGACCCAACTTTCAAATTTCTAAATAAACAGACGGAATGAGATATAAAAGTCAAAAAACCATACAAACCATGATACCCACCTAAAATCATTGTTATAAATTTGGTGGTATAGTTCATTTTACAAATGTCACACAAACAAATAAATATTGACCAAAGTCAACTATAAGGCTTTTTCATCTAGTAAAAACCACAAATTCATAAAAATCACACTTAAATACATTAGGAACCATACTATTTATCCTTAGACCTCAAGAGTACACCAATGTAACCACTAGGAGGGGTAAACTTATCGTGTCACAGAGAAACAATTATGTTAAAAAAATCCTAAAAATCAAATCATTACACAAGCTAATATTCTTAAGCAACTGGATAACCGCTTATGCGGCCTCCGCTAAAGCGTCCTGTTTGCCTCTTTAGCAGATTTGCTAGCTTAGTGGTGAACAAACTAAGGCCTTGGAAAATTCTAAGTCTCCAACGAATTCTCATGATTCACTCAAAATCCTATGAATGCAAAAAAACTATGTTTTCTTATCAAATTCAACATTTTGAACTTAATAATAAACTCACAATTTTCATCTGTGGTCATTTCAAGAAAAATTAGGCCCTACATCCTAGTCAACATCTATCCATTTCTTATCTAAGGACTGAAATTAAGTATGGAAGTATTATTATCCAAACCAAAGTTCCCCTAGAATAATATTAACGTTTCTGTGTTGACGAAACTATCAGAATAGGTATATAGGTTGCTAAGATTATGTTATTCCCTAATAGCAAATTCTTACTAATGAAGAATTTAAAACTAGGAATTGACTGTAAAAAAACAAAAGACCTAGACTATAGGTGAATTGTTTGCTGTAGCAAGTCAAAATGAGTTGGGGAAGCTATAGGAAATCTAGAAAAGGTAAAAGAACTTGGAAATCGAGAAAATTACAGAGGTGTAATTAATAGGGAAAACAAATAAATCATTAAATATGAAAATTAAAATTTAATCACAACATGAATAGAAGTTCCGCATTGAGTTCTTTGTATAAGGAAAAACTACAAGGTTGAGTAGTTAGATTGTATGTTTCAAATAATAGCAAGACAAAAACCTCTATCATAAATGGGAGAGATTCTAATTTAGTTACATATTTTTGATACCTCATTAACTGATAAATAATGCATGAGCTCATAATTTAGATTAAAGTATTGAGAATAACACAAAGATTTTTCTTGATTGAATGTGAAGTTATTGGGCTTTGGAGAAAACCTACAATGAGTTGTATACAGAAGCAACTCATAAAATACAAGGGGATTTGGCTATGTAATATGGCCACAAGAATTCCTTATCCCTGAACCAAGCCAAAACCTTTCTTATTGATTGATTTTAAATAAAGTGATCAACTTTAAGCGAGTATAACTTCTTGATACAGTTGAATAAAATGTCCCAGACATACTAAATAATAGATATTAGAATTATATTTTCAAGGCATTCCATTTGACTTTATCCTTTATTAGAGTAAAAAGTTGTGTCCTTTTTAGTTAAGCAAATCTCTATAGTTAGATCTCATGAGACCAGCCACGATTGTGTCTACATTATACAATAAAAAAATGACATGGTTTGATTGAGATAAACCCAACTTCTGGAGGTTGAGAAATTTTATACTCATAACACTAGAGCGAACTATGATCATACTTTTAAACAATGATCAACTAGCATTATTGTGAATCCCACATATACCCTTGATGTAACCAAAACACATATGAACCAAGGTACAATCATAGATAAATAGCACTATTGTATCAAGTATCATCTGATTATTTTTATTAGAGAGCTTTCATCCAGTTAAAAAACTTTAGTGCTGCCCACATCATTGTTTATTCCAATGATTGTAGGAAGGTATGGTACACCCCTCCCTACTTTTTAAAATTTTAAGTGGCACACCAATATTTTTCCATTCTTTCACATCAAATCTACATCATTTTGGGGATATCAAAGGTAATTAGTGGGGTCTGTATGATCTTACATTGTTATTAATTAGAATTATACATGAGACTTCGTTGAAAAAGAGAAAAAAGTAATTCTTTTTTTCCAAGGAAAATTAAGGTTTATATTCTTAGGCATAAAACTCTATAGAATTCTTTAGGGCTATTATATCCATTTATAAGAGATTTTACGATGGGTTCCATTTCACTTATTAAGTCCTAGGATTTCATCAAGGTTATGGGTATTTCAAGATTCATTGATTTCTCAGTCTTTTGGTGAAATTGAGTTATAATCCATATTTATCATGAATATTTGTGTTACTATATGACTATACAAGACCTTAGTAATATTAGGAAATCCATAATTGATAGATCTAAGTTATTGAATTCTTTTAATTTGATCAATTTATAAATTTGACACAGTAGAAGAATTCATGAAAAATGGCGAGTTATGAACACTTGATGGCCTAACATTTAATCCATATACTATTTGATTTTATATTCCTCTATTACATGAATTGAATGCTTTCAAAGAGTACCTTAATTTTAGTTATGAGATTAGTACCATCATTGAGCATTGTAGTTAATTAGTGTTATTTATTTGAGAGTAGGTCTATGCACTGATCGGATGAAGGTATGAAGACTCAATTACAATTTTGGATAAGATATTCAGTAGAAGTCCCTATGTCCTAGATCTATGGCGCTAACATAGGTTCTAAAGGATCAACCATCCGATCCGGCTTATCACCTTAGTAGATATGGATACAAGTTTAGTAGATCCACGTTAGTCAATGTTAATACCATTAGCAAGGTACTGATAACCCATTTAGGTGCGGATATAGATCGGACCTCGGTCAGTTAAGATTAGGGTATGTCAATATTTAGTAACTCCCATAGTCCACAGTCTGCAATTAAAACTTAAGAATCTTGAGTGAACTTGTATTCAATTATTAAATTTATTTTACAACATATTTTTATTACTTTTCTAACATTATTTATCAACCTAAAAGTATCATATTCAACTAATATAAATTATTTTCCTATCTCACATAATCAGTATTTTTAAAGTACATATGTCATAATTTCTTTGTGCTATATTGTCTTTTAATATAGGTTCAACATCCTAATCGCACCTAGTTCAATATGATCCCATATAAGTAGTAGTAGTTTTGGTGAGTCATATTCATGCAAGGACTAAAGACTTCTTTAAATTTAATTTTGTCTTTATTGGTAACAAATCTTAGATAGATGGAGTTAGCCAGGGTCATGTCTAAACAATTCATCTTAGTAAAGGCTTTTAATTCGTATACTCAGTTGTTCAACTTTTCTTCTCCGACTATTTTAGTTATTATTTTATTTCATTTGGATATTCATTATTTTTTTCAAGTTCAGATTTTGTATAAGTGTTAATTATCTACTATTATGTATATTTCTTAGTGTTCTACAAATCTTTGGGTTATCTTGTACTCGATTGTGATTCAACTCACCTTGTTATAACTAATTTATAGACTCGGGTTGTAACTAACTTGGTATAAGAGTAAGAGGTTTAAAGTGTCCTAGGGTGTCTTAAATTTGCATTGAATAGCGTATTATTCATAGGTTGAAGCGCACCACACTTATGAGTTAGAGGATATAATACATGATAGAAAGATTTTCACTTTTATAATATTTGTTTCATGTGTTAGAGCATGGGATCTAATAAAATATTAATCTAACTCATTCTATGCAAGTTAATAGAATTTTAATCTAAAGAGAAATAATGTAATAAAGAGTGAAAATGACAGAACACCATATGCTCTAGGAAAGTGTCTCAGTGAACAAGTATCACATGATGACTTTATGTACGCCTTCACAACCGTCTCCAAATTCTTTACTTCCCAGAGTAATTAGCCTGATGTATAAATAGCGAAATTACTGGAGAATATGGTATTGACAAGAGTTTGAGACTCCACTCAAATGAATCCCTATTGTACCTTATGCCCAAATTAAAGGCGTATCCATAATAGTTCATGGAGAGCATCCAAATAGTTTTAGAGATTACGAGTGTTAGGCCAACTGAGAGTGTTGAAAAGGGTACCTATCAAAGACAAGGAGTATCTCAGACCTGATAAAAGTATTTGAAAGAAAATAGGGGTATAGAAGCAAAATTAGTAAAATAGGATGAGTATTTGGTTACATTCTTAGAAAGGTTTTTCCCACCTGTGTTGAGGGACTAAATGAATGGATTCATAAATATAAAATTGGGTAGCATGAATGTGAAAGAGTATTCAATAAAATTTACTCAGTTAGTGAGATATTCTAAGACTATGGTTGCTAATTCTAGGGCCCGTATGAGAAAGTTTGTGTCTTGTATTTCTGAGGATGCGGTCAGAAAATATAGGACTGTTATTTGGTTAGAGGAGATGGATATCTCTAGATTTATGGTTCATTCTCAGCAGATAACATTAAGGAGAACGAAAGGGAAAATAAGAGGTCCCAATCAAGTAGCTTTAATATCTCTTACAAAAGTCCATATGGTTGAAACTATTCTTAATTCTTAAAGAAGTCTTCAGCATTGGTCGACAATAAATTGAAACATACTAAGTATTTAATAAATTTTATATATTATAACTCACGTACTTAGAGCTAAGATAAGCTATAAGAATTCGGGGTATTACAATATCTCCCTTAGGGAACATTTATACTCAAATAAGACTGATTAAACTGAGAAACACTGATAGACTTGGCTGACACACTAATCATGCTTAATTGAGACATGACTATGTGATTATACAACTAACAAGATGAGTTCTTACAATAAACATGCATATTTGATCCATGGAATACATAACTGAAGCTACTGGTAAGCTTAATTTTCATGTTAAACATGCATATTTGATGCATGAGTACATTTTTGAACTGATTTAGGAATGCATGACTGAATGTGCAATGGTAAGGAATACTAAGTTTATAATTGTAACTAAACATGGAACTGATTAAAGCCATGGAATACTTTTACCTTAAGTTGAATCCGAGTTTACAGAGAAGAGATGAGGATATTTGGTCTGCATATCTGTTTTTGCTTCCCATGTAGCTCCCTCAACGGACTAATTTTGCAAAAAAACTTTGACAAAGGGAACTTTATTGTTCATATGTCTGTGAATCTGATGACCGAGGATCTCGACTAGAGCCTCTTCGAAAGAACGATCATTCTGAATATTTACATCCTCTAAAGTAACTATGACTGTTGGGTCACCAATGCAATTCTTTATCAAGGAGATATAGAATATTGTATGTACTTAAGCTAGATGTGAAGGCAACTCAAGCTCATAATCTACCTTTTTGAAATGACATAAAACTCTGTAAGGACCGACCTATTGGTGATTGACCTTTCCCTTCTTTTCGAACCTCTTTCTTCCCTTAATGGGAGATATTTTCAAGTACAAAAATTCACCGATCTTAAACTCAAGATCCTTTCTCCTTATATCTATATATGATTTCAATCGGCTCTGGTCAGCCTTACATCTTTCTCTAATTAACTGAACCTGCTCTAAGGCATCAAATACTAATTCAGGCCCTTAAACTATGGCCTTACCTACCTCATACTAACCAATTGGATATCTATATATCCTATAATAGAGGGCTTAAAATGTAGCCATCTTAATACTCGAATGATAGATGTTATTATATGAGAATTCGATCAAAGAAAAGTGGTCATCCCAAATACCCTTAAAATCAACAATGGAATCTCTCAGCATATTTTCTAATGTCTTAATGGTCCTTTCTACTTGACTATCTATCTAAGGGTGGAAGGTCGTACTGAGATAAAAATGGGTACCAAAATCCTTTGGGAATGCTTTACCTAAATGATAGGTAAACTAGATACCTATATCTTATATGATATATTCTGGAACCCTATGTAACCTGACCTACTCTTTGATATAGAGTTTAGCGTAGTCCTCATCTTAATAGGAGGTATGAACCAGCAAGAAATAAGCCGATTTAGTCATCCTGTCAATAATAACCCACATGGAATCATGCTGATGACGAGTACGAGGAAAACCCATCTTAAAGTCCATGTTCACTTCTTCTCATTTCCAAGAAGGAAATTGAATGCATGCATGGACCCACTAGTATTTTTGTGCTCAATATTTTCTTGCTGACATATCAAGCACATAGTTACAAACTCTATAATATCTTTTTTCATACTACTCAACCAATAGATCTCCGGTAAATTATGGTACATCTTATTGTCCCCTGGATGAAATAATTAATGTGCGCCATGTGCTTATGCAAGAATTCATTACCTCAAGTCATCTACACCTGGAATACATAAATCACCCTGGCAGTGCAACACAATATCTCTACCCTAGAGAAAACCTCTATGTTATGATCATTGACTGACTCTTTTAACTTTACTAGACTGGGATCTTTATTTTATTTTTCCTTCACCAAAAAAATGAGAGAGAATTCAGAACTACTCTAAACCCATACACTACCTTTTGTTGAATTGACTATGCGGATACCTTGTTAGGTAAGATGATGAATGTCCCAAGGTAAAATATTCTTACATTCCTCAACATGAGTAATACTACCTATAGAAAGTCTACTGAGAGCATCAACCACTACAATGGCTTTTCCCAAATAATACAAAACACTCATGTCATAATCCGCTCATATCTCTAACCACCTTCTTTGATGCAAGTTCAAATTGTTTAAGGAAAAGACATACTTTAGGTTGTTAAAACGTGTGAACTCATCAACATGCACCCCCTACAAGTATTGACTCAAAATCTTTAAGGCCAACACTACAACTTCTAACTGAAGATCATGGGTACGATAATTCTTCTCATGGGATTTAAGAAATCTAGATGTGTAGGCTATGACATTACCTCTCTACGTGAGGACAAAACCCAAAACAACTTTTCATGCATCAGAGTACATAAAAAACCAATCTGAACCATCTTTCTTAGTCAAAACTGGGGCTAAGGTAAGTCGAGTTTTCAATTCCTGAAAACTCTTTTCGCAGGAATCCGACTACTGAAACTTCTGAGTTAATCATAACACGGTGGATGCAATAGAAGAAAAACCTTCAAAAAATTGACGGTTATAGCTAGTTAAACCCAAGAACCTCTTGATATCTGATGAAAAAATAGGTCTATTCTAGTTTATTACCGCTTTAGTCTTTAGAGGAACAACTCTAATACCATAACCAAAAATAATATGACCAAGGCATGCTACTGATCTAAGCTAAAATTTGCACTTCTAAATATGGCAAACAACTGATGAGTATTAAGAGTCCGACGTACGATTTTAAGGTAGTCTGTGTGATCATTCTCACCATGGGAATTGATTAGAATGTCAAAAATTAAGACTATAATGAATATGTCCAAGTACTAATTGAACACTCGGCTCATCAAGTCCATAACGTCTATTGGGGAATTCATAAGAACAAAAGACATGACTAGAAATTCAAAGTGACCATACTGGGTTTAGAAAGCTATTTTTGGAATACCACATTCTCTAACTCTGAGCTGATGATCTGAGGTCTAATCTAGTAAATTAACTATTACCGTGAAGTCGATAAAAGAAGTCATCAATTCTAAGATGTGGGCATTTTTTCATAACTGTAACTTTGGTTAACTGAGGGTAGTCTATACATATTCTGATAAAATTATCTTTCTTACGCACGATAAGCCTGGTGGGTCCCATGGAAAAATGATGTGTCTAATGAACCCTTTATAAAAAATGTCCTTGAACTACTCTTTTAACTCTTTGAGTTTTGCTTGATCCATTTCATATGGAAGAATAAAAATACGATGAGTATCTGGAAGAAGGTCTATTTCGATGTCAATTTCTCCAATGGGATGAACTCTAGGAAGATCTTTCGGAAAAACATCTGAGAATTTATTTACTACTTGAACTGTCTCAATACTGGTAGTTTAAGAAATAGAATTCTTGACACGCAAAATATAATAGACACATCCCTTGGATATCATTTTCTCACTTTAAGGTATTAAATCAACTGACCCTTATGTGTTGTAGTACTACCCATCCATTCAAGGACTGATTTATTTGGAAACAAAAAATAAACGATTCTATTTTTACAATCAACTGAGGCAATGAATGAATGGAGCAAATTCATGCTAAGAATAACATCAAAATCTGCCATCTCTAATTCTATTAACTTTATTGAAGTGAACTTCTGAGAGATCATAATCGAACAGTTTAAGTATACCCGTCGGGCTATGATAGTCTGACCTACGGGTGTAAAAACTGAGAATGGTTCTGTTATGACTTCTGGTTTGACTTTAAAGTCGATAGCTATGTAGGGAGTTAAAAAAAAAAGCTCCTGGACCTAACAAGGCATAAATATATAAATGGAAGATTTGTAACATACTAGTGACTACATCAAGAGAATTTTCTTTATCTTATCTGGACTATAGTGCATAAAGCCTATTTGGGTGTTGCCCACTAGTGGAACTGGAAGCAATACACTGCTGATTTGGGTGACCTGACTAAGCTGAATAACGATTATACTGACCTTGAGAAACTAACTGAGGACAATCTCTGACTTTGGGGCCTGGCTTACAACATCCAAACCAAACATCACTGCATGGTCCATATACACCCTAATGGGTTTTGCCACAGGTTTGAAAAAAAGGATTTGTTCGAGCACTATTGACAATACTATGAGACTTCGAGCTTGGCGTCCTATCTTTGCTACCATTTCTGAACTTAGGGACTAGTGTACTGGATTATGACAGAGCTGGAACTGAAGACTTTAGATGAAACTGAGATTGGTTACTACCCTTAGACTTAGGCTGATTGAAATTGAAGCTACCTATTCTAGCTCTCTTATTATGCCTCTCTCTCTCCCTATTTGTAGCCTCATCGATCTTTTAAGCATGGACCGTAAGGCTTAAAATATTGTTCTTTTTAATCAATATTGTTGTTTTGCACTCCGTAACCATAGTATATAACACTCAAGCTATGAACTTGCTTATTCTAGATCTATTTTCTGCCCTACATGAGGAGAATACTCGGCTAACTGAGTAAACAAGAGGGAGTACTCCTTCATGATCATACTACCTTGCCTGAGGTTTATGAACTCTAACACATTTTCCTCTATCAACTCTAAGGGAAATAATCTATCTGGGAAAGCAGTAGCAAACTCTTCCCAGTATATGGGCTCTGCAACTATTACCCTGTCTACCTTTCACTTCTTAAACCATATATCAACTGCATCTTGTAGTGGATAGGTAGCTAAATCAACACTCTCATTTGGAATTACTCTGATGATATTTGTGACTTTTTGAACCTGATCGAGGAACTCTTATTGATTCACTTCTAACATAGATCCTAAAAATAAGGGAGAATTCATTCAGGTGAAGTTCCAATTCCTGGCTGCAGTAGTATTGGGCACTAGTTTGGACAGAATAGCAGGTGGCCATTTATTTTGAGTTCTAAAAGAATTGGCTAGAGTAGTGAATGCAACTCTAAATTATGCATGGGAAACATGTTCACACAGGGGATCTACCTGAATGGGCTAGGGTGCTGACTGATTTCTAGTTCTTCTTTCGTTTTTCCTTTTGGGAGGAAGCTCTAAAAAAACAAAGAAATGGATTAGACTAAGAGTTTAACTAGGGATCACACTAACTTTCATTACGTGAATACTAAAAGAAGGGAAATTGTTCCTAAAACATCTCATAGACTCATGTTGATACGTTTGGCGTGCCACACACCAATGTATAAGATCTATGTGATGCGGCTTTTAGACTTCCTAGGACACTATTAAACCTTTTGCTCGGATACAAAGTTTGTAAATCTCGAGTATGTACCCGAAATGATGCACGGTGCATATTACCCCAAAGGACCACAAGCTAACCCATGACTGATAACTACTGTAGCACTGAATAATATATTATAACAACTATGAAAAATAGGATAAAATGCCGCAAGGTTCAAAATTTATATATCGATAAAGTGTATAAACTAAATTAATAATTTGTAAAACTAAACATTGTCTAAAAACTAGTCTGAAAAGTTTGTAACTGAAATGTCTGAAGGTGGAGTTGATAGGACTATCTCCCAACTAACTCCATCTACTGAAATATCGAGTCTATTAAAATAATAAAAAATAAGAATATTCTCAAATGATGACGAATCAATGAAAATCTACTGCTCCTGGCTGTGTCTCAATATATCTATGTGCAGTCAGAAACCAAAGCATCCAAACCTATGATATAAGAGATCATAGTACAAAGAAATAATATACGTCAGTACGTGGAATGTATTGGTATGCTAGATGGGGTAAGGCTGAATGCAAGGGTTTAAATGAATGAAAAATAATTGAATGCATGATATATAGTAACTGAACATGAGAGTACATGGATAACTGATACTACTTTAAATATTGAGTATCCACTAATGTGTATATTGATAAATACTTTGACTAAGATTATCTAAAGCCAAGTACTGAATTTTGATACTGAGTAACTGCTATCTGAAGTTACTGATAACTGATTCACTAATATTGGTTGATATATCTGATAGTCCTAATTTTCTAGAACTGAACTGAGTTATATTCTTAAGACTGAGACAGAAACTCTGGGAAGTAATCTTCTAAAAGACTTACCCCAAATAAGATAAGATAACTAAGTTGGATTCAAATCTATAACCCCAATTGGAAGGGTATCAATACCATTCCATAAGTTAGAATAAGTTGAGAATTACCCTTATCTGGTAGGTACTCTAATGAGAATTGTGGAACACTCAAATATCTGGTTAAAACACCTCATCAACCCTCAATTGGCAGGTTTGAGGTCTCATACTACGCTGGCTACTTAATTCATAAATGTAAGGATGTCATCTACGGATTACACTCTGTACTAGCAGGTGAGCCGCAATCCTTGGGTTCACTCGGTGCTGAATCCTACTCCCAACTAAAAAAATCTAAACTTAGCATACTGAACTGGACTAGACTAAAACTAAGTTTATTGAGTTTTTCCTGAATTCTAAAACATACTGAGAGTACTAATGATTATGACATGGCTGAGATTCTGTTACAGACACAGACTCTAGTAAAACATCTAATTTTTCTAGTATTAAATACCCCTAGGACTCGCTAGTAGGTTAAGTAAAGGATAGAATAATTTTGAATAACATGACATTGTTCACTTGTTCATAATTCAACCATAATGAATTTTTATCTAATACTTGTAAGGCATCTACTTATTCATTGTGAGAGAACACATGTTACCAGGTTATAATATCATTGATTCATTCACATAGGAATTTTATCAAACACATGGGGATTATTTTTAGTTTATACAACAATCAACACACATACTTGTTATAGCTATATTAATCAACTTGTAAATTAGAGTGTTTATCAAGAGGATCATGTAATTCAACATATGTAATGATTAATTTCATGAAGGCTTGTAATTTTACTAAGGAAAAAATCCCAAAAATAACATGAATATGAATTCAATAAAGTTCAATCATGGAATTTCATAAAACTCAACAATCTTATAGTTTGAAAATGGATTCCTGGACTTTATGGGTAAAAGGGACGAATAGATGAACACCTAACATACCTTGGAATGTTAATTCCTTAAGGTTCTTGGATAAATTCTTGATATTTTCTCTTGAATTTTAAAATTAGGGTTTCTTACTTTTGAGAGAGAATGATGTACTTTTGGAAAAAATGAGTAAATAATGATATATTTTTGTCATTTAGGGATTAATTTCGTGTTTCAGGCTTATCTGGGTCATGGAAAAAGTCAAAGTTTCCCCTGGGATTTAAAATCCTTCAATTGGAATGTCGATTTAGGCCTTATCATGATGCAGTTAATGGGTTATCACTTTATCCACGCGATGCAGTTGAATCGAAGTGACTCTCTGGATTGTGGCAATAGCTATTTTGGGAATCACTGCGATGCGATGCAATGTCGGTGAACCTCTAGAAATTAAAAAAATTAAAAATGGAATTTAATGCGATGCAATTAAGTTCTTATCATGATACTCATCGGGACACGGTCTAATCGGGGTGAGCCACTGTTTTTACATAAATTAACAAAACTCTTCGCCCGGGTTTCAGATTTGTGAAAATTTTATATTGTTGGAAAGATGTATAAATTTCCTATTCATTAGCTGGTGCTAAACATAAAAATATGGAGTATTTAATAAATTTTAAATAGGATAACTCACATACTTAGAGATAATTTAAGCTCTAGGAATTCGGTGTATTATAGTGAAACAGGTTAAACAATGGTAGTAACTTATATACAGGTACATACCCCAAGTATTGATCCTCATCATACATTGGTAGTAACTTATATGCAGGTATAACTCAAATTTTGCCACCCCTAGCTATTTCCTAACTACTATTGATAGCTGCTCGTTGATCCTTTATTGGTCATGGTCTTTCTTACTGTGCCTTTTAAGCTAACTTGACTTTCAAAAATACTCTTCTTCTTTAAAAGCCTCTAATAAAAATTACTCTATCTGTCTATTTGCAACATTCTATTGATCAGTAGGTGGAGGTTGAAGTAAAATATATGGGCCTTAAAACCATGCAGGAACGCCACCATGTTCATGCGCTTATATACTTTGTGGTGTTTATATAATTCTTTAGGGATTTGCATTTAGTAGAAGTAATGGGATGCTTCTACTCCTAAGGTTTTCCATACATAGGTGTATAAAAAAACAGGAACAGAAAATAAAACCTTCGAACTTCACAAAAATCAATCAATAATTCACACCGTCTTCCCGAGCAATAACACAAAAATTTAGTGTCTCCCAAAACTAACCTTCCAATCAATGTTAAAATAGTAACACACACAAGGTCGGGGATGAACCCACTTGGAATTAACTGAATAGTATCTCAAACATAACAAAATCCATGAGTAGTGCAGAAAAATAAATAAGGGAATTTAAAGTCAATAGTAATAAGTAACAAAATTTAAGTTCGGTAGTTTGTAAACCATGGAAGATAAACACTGTGACTCTATTCCACATGAATTCACAACTACATATAATTCTCTTACTCAATCTATATAACCTTCTACTCTACATACAAAGATGACAAGAGTTGTACTATCAACCATCTTATGAATGCATTGATAGATTTCACCCTTTACCTTGTGAGTCTCAGGGTGTTGCCTTTTGTCCCTTTTTAATAATCTCAGTACAACTCACATCATTTGAGTCTTACATTGATTAGACGAAGTTTGATAGCATTAAATCACTATTGTAACCTCTTTTTATCACTGTCAAACTTCCTTTTGAGTACTTTCTCAAATATATGAAATTCCCAAGCTTCTATAATAGCTTGAATTCAATTACTATGCATAAGGTTATAATACACACAACTACAGTAGATTAGATGAATCTAACACTTCTTTTACTAATCCACTTGAGTTCCTCAAACCTAAGTTAGGAAAATGATCCTTTTTTATTCATAGAACAGTCCATGATAATCAATAAAAACATATGTAATTAATTTCTAAATGATGAAAAAGTAAAATCCAAAAAATTTGATTGAATTCGAAACAAAAAATCTAAGACAATATTATAAATCCTTGAAGTATGTGAACGTATATTAAAAATTAATAAAATTACCTAAGCCAATATGTGAATACACCTCGATTGTTTATAACATCTACGATCAATAAAGGAAGCCCAATAAAAAAATTAATATGAAAAGTTGGCCAGCAATCCTTATGACTCGTGAGGTTTCCTTACAAGTCGCATATTGTCTGTCATGACCATTAATGTGAACTTTTCTATTCAAGGATTCAAACATCTGTTGTCATCATAACTCATCACCATGAGTCTTAGTTATTCCTCACGACCCGTGAACTTCAATTATTATCACTTGAAACTTGTACTTCATAGCCTTATATACTGGTCACTATACCATTGGTCATTATTCATTGTTGTTTGATAATACGAATTGTATTCTACCATAAAATCAGTGTTGAACCTTGGCATAGCTCACTGGTCTCCTCTCAAGTTCTCCCAACAACCTGTATCCACTTCTTAAAATTCATAATAAATCTTTCCTTAGTGGATCTAATTTTTTTTTCTTTTTTGTATCCTAATAAGTCTTTCTACGAGTAATGTTACATGATGACTCATAGCTTGTCCAATACTTTTCCTATTTAGAAATTTTTGTTGTTCGATTTAGTCAAATACCATTTTCAACCTATGTTACCTAAAACACCATAAAGAACCACATCATGTCTAATAAAAATGTCCTAAGTCCAAGCATAAATTCAATGTTTTAGGCATTGAATATGCCATGTTACCATGGAATATGACGGTGTTAGTGTTATAGTTTATTCTTTTAGGCAGCTTAAGTTTAATCAGCATAATGGTTTGCATTATTATATTTTTACCTATTATTATAGTCTTTAGAATCTTATGACCCGGAGAGAGCATGCTTCTAGGTAGCTTAGATAGTTGGACATAGTTAAGAATTATGATATTTCCATCTTATACCATCATGGCAAGGAAAATATGATGGAAAATAGCTTAATCCAAAAGGTAGTGACTATGGGTAGCTTGGATAGTATTTTAGTTCCTTAGAGCCCATTGGTATGGGACATTCAGTACTTATAAAATTTGATTGTTCGACTTGATATTTCAGACCCTTGGAGGATTCAAGCTACTATTGAGGCTAGTTAGTTAATATTTTAGTAGATTCGATACCCTAAGTTTGGGGTTAATAGACTTTATCTCCTTCATGGTCTGGTCATGAGTGTTGAGTCTGAGAGGGATCCCATAGATGCTAATGGTATCTTTGACATTTGATAGTGACATTTATGTTTTGAGGATCCGTGATTTTATTTAGTTGATTTTGCATGGTTCTCATAGATCTAGACATTCTATTAATTAGACTACAACTAAGATGTATAGAGATTTATGAAAATCTTATTTATGGAGTTGCATGAAGAGAGATGGGATAGACTTTATAGCTCATTACCTATGTTGCCAATAGGTAAAGGCCGAACATCAGTTATTAGGTGGTTTTAATAAGAGATTGCCGATTCCCAAGTTGAAATAATAGTTGATCAGTAGGGACATTATTCATTATTTGACTCAGGCTTATTCTGGTTCCAAGGGTTTTAGAGTCATTGTTAATCGGTTTAACAAAGCAACATATTTCATTCCTATTTAGATATCATTCAGTATTGAGAGGTTATCTCATATCTATGTTAAGTTGCTTGTCTGTCTTTATGGTGTGCTTGTCTCTATCATTTTAGATTTAGTTTTTGTATTCACTTCTAGCTTTTGAAGTGCTTTTTAAGAGGAGTTGGGTAATCTAGTGTAACTTAGTAGAATGATAACGGCCAAACAACAGCTCTCGTAAGACTGTAAGCGGTCGCTGTCAAATATAGAACCCAACTGGTTTGGGTGTCGAATCCCACAGGGAATACTCGGTCACTAAGTATTGCAACTATTATTAGACAGTTCGTCGCAAATTCTACTGAAAGGGGGGATGGTTTTGGCGTGAATTAAAAAGTATCAAAATAGTAAATTAAAATCGAAAAGCTTTGTTTAGTAGGTTTTAATCAATGAGAATTATAAGTTAGGGTTATGTCAACCTTATGAGTTCTTCGTATCTATTAACTATGTGTTATGTGGAATTCGGACAGGAATGCACTTATAGAGATTCATATTCTATAGTAAATCCTAGCGTATCTCTACCATCAATAATTATATCACTTTAACTCTCTCGAGCTTAAAGCATGTTACTAATGGTACAAATTCTCCAAGAGGTTAATCCAGTTATGGCACTAACTTGTAAACATGGGTTGGTAGCCCTATTTCCATGTCACTCTCTTTTTCAGACATGTAACTTTTTTCTCGAACAAGTTAATGCTATACTGGCGTATTCTATATGTTTGCAACCATAAGAATTAAATTAAGATAAAGAGAGTAATGATATAAGTAGCATGTGCATCACGAATTCACAAACTCATAGTAATAGATAGTATATCATAAGGCTTCGATAACCCTAACAGAGAAGTTTAGCTACTCATGAGTATAACAGAACTCGCAATAAGCGTAATCATCAAACCATAACTAGAATAATCTTTGCGAGGGGATGATGTTAACGTCAAAATGGAATGACGTTTTTACTCTTGGTCTGTTGCCTCACAAGAGCAGTGTTGCTCTATTAGAAATTGTAACGTGAATTAGGAGCAAAATTTGAATGAAAAAGACTTGAATTAATGAATGAGTGAATGAATGAGTGAATGCTGAAAAATTCAGCACAATAGGGTTTTTATAACATCTTTGTCCTAGTCAGACTGAAATTGGGTTTTTATCCTTGTTGTAGTCCTACTGGGATATTGTATCCTTGTCCTAATCCTACTAAGTTACTGCTGATCCCCAAGTCTTTAGAAATGCTGTTTTTTCACGGGACAAGTTTTCCATGCATCACTTTCTGTCCATAGTCATCCAAACGCTACCTTCCTTCACACGTGAAGTTTCCTTTGGCGTCCAATAGTCTATAAAATGCTGAAATCTTCATCGTTTATACCTGAAAACTTGCTAATCACGTTGGTTAGCTCACTTACAGGAAAAAGGACTAAAAGTGCAAGAATTATATATTTTGTCCTCAAAACTTAGCTAAAATATGGGTAAATTAAGGTGCTTTAGGCGTGTCAATATTCCTAACATCACTACCCCACATTTAAAGCTTTGTTCGTCCTCGAGAAAAATATCATGTACATAAAAACATCTACTTAGGGTTTCACAGTAACAACACAAAATATTCATCAAGACAGGCATGACAATTATTAACAAAGAGTAGTTTTCTGATCACTACTAGAAATAATTCAACCTCCAACATAGACTCGTGATGATGGTTAATTTGTATCCAAAGGTTAAGGCACAAAGAAACATACAAAACTACCCAAAACTCGTCAACCATGTGTGTCTCACACAAGATATCACCCATAATCACTCACAAGTTTTGCATTTTTCGAAACATGGGTATAAGATACTCCTTGCTATCACTCTCACAAAGAATTCATATGTTGCAACTGATGACTATATGCTTTCCCTTAGTGTCATGCTCCACTAATATTAGAATACTAAGCTTAGGATCAAATAAGTCTTTTACAGGTTGTAATGTAGGCTAAGGGACAGGTAGGACTATTTTGGCCAGAAATAGTGACTATGTTCCTAACCCCTTTAATACATCACAATATGACATTAACACTCTCTTTTAAACAACTTCTCTACTTTCCATTTATCTACCACCCCTTTTCACCTATTTTTCCATTCAAACATAACTATCTTTGAACAAAATTTGTCTTTTTGTTTTTCTATTTCTTTTTCTTTTCTTCTGTTTTTTTTATAACATACCTCTATGATAGCCACTCTTTTTCATAACAAATTCAAGTAACAATACACTCTAAGGCATCACTCTTACCCAATTTCCTCTTATTTTGTCACATGTCTTTACCATTTAAAGCACTTAGGAATTTGAATTAAATTATGGTCTTAAAAAAATGGATTAGGCTTACATATGAGGCTGTCAAAGAAATTGGCTAAAAGCTCAAAGGGGGTTAACTAGATTAATGTCCACGAGTAGGTAAAAAGAAGGTAAACAATCACAGGCTACCAAAGAAATGCCTAAATCATCTCCTAAACTTACACTCTTTATTTCAATGTACACACACACCAGCAAGTTCTAGCATCAGCCACAACACAGAATATACTATTGCCTCACACACACAAGGCACATGGTCAACTTTATTGGGAGCAGTATAGACCCTTGACCCAATAAATGAAGGAATTAAACCACACACTTATCACATAGTGAGTCACACTTAGATCCTAAATGTCTCAATAGTAATGATTTCAGCAGAAACTCTTGTCATAATACCATGCCGCCTATCAGAACAATTTCATTCAAAATTTAAAAAAAATTGAAAATTTAACTACTAACTATGACAAAATCAAACAATCAAACATAAATAAATGTAGGTAAAGAAGTACACTACAACATACAAATTCCCTCACCCCACACTTAGACGGGACACACTCCCCTCAGTTGAAATAAATAATGAAATCCTGATTAAGCAGATTCCTTCTCTATGACTGGGGTCATTCCCCCTGCGTCAAAATCATTATCAGAGTCTTCATCCTCAGAGTTTACTCAAATTGTATCCCACTTGATCCAAAAGTGCGTTGAGGTATTTGTAGTGAGGAGGATTCAGCTTTCTCTTTTCTTCCAATTTTCTAACCTTTCTATGAGGTGGATACTTTTTTTCTTTTCCTAGTTGACCTTTTGGTTCCATTTTACCTAAGATTGGTGAATGCCTCGGAAAATGATCTTGCAAGGTTAGGAGAGCAAAAAGAAAAGTTTTGAGAGATTTGGGAAGGATAGGCGGTGCCTAATGCTTGACCTAGTTGGTCATAGGCGGCGCCTATGCCATGGCATTGTAGATTCAGAGAGCAAAGGCAATGGCATAAGCGACGCCTTTAGCTTTGCCTAGTTGAGCAGAAGGCAATAGATTAGGCGGCACCTAATGCTTTGCCTAGTTGAGCAGAAGGTAATAGCATAAGCCTTGGCTTGTCCGTTGCCTAGATTTGTATAGGCAATTCCTAACCAAAAGCCTTTTGTTCCTTCATTACTCACTTACCACCTTTACCATTGCTCACTTTCAAATAAAAATTTGAGACCAAGCTCCTCGTTTAACCGTCTTGCACCTATACTTACTCCAAAATAACAAAAACGATTAGAATGATGGGTTGACACTGATCAAGCACCTTAGTTTTGGTCGTGTCTCGACAAAATCCTAGGAAAACAAAAACAACAAAAACAATTAAAAATGATGGGTTGCCTCCCATGTAGCACTTGATTTATTGTCGCAGAATGACATAGCTATCTCGATTACTTAGACTTCATCGTGATAGATGGTGCATTATTTTCTGAATGGATTCAGATGACGCTGATGCTTATTTGTTGGCATGCACTCTTCTTCGAGATTAATTTTGTGCATACATATCCCATGAGGGATACCAATTATATCATTAATAGACCAACTCATAGCTCTCTTGTACCTCTTCAGAGCATAGATGAGAGCCTCTACGTGTTTTTCACTTAAATCATCTGCCACACTTACCGAATGTGTATTTCCACTTCCCAAGAACGCATACCTTAAATAATTGGGGAGCTTTTTCAATTCTAGCACTGGTGGCTCTTCAATGGAAGTCTTCGCTGTTGGTGACGGTTGATTCTTAAGATCAAGGTCCGGCTGCTTAGGAGTATGAGAATGGGACCCTATTTCTGTTAGAGCACACATAATTTCTTCATAATCTTCATCATCCTCATGCTCAACATTCAGCAGCGCAACAGACAATGGCTCAACAGTAAGCTGTTTCTCTACAGATAATACTTTCTTATGAACATCAGCTACAGAAAACACATCCATATCTCTCGGCTGCTTCATCGATTTGCACAAGTCAAAACGAATCACTTCGTCATTCATTCGAAATAAAAGCTCATTATCTCTCATGTCAATAAGCACACTTCCATTTGCGAGAAAGGGTCATCCCAAGATTATAGGAACTTCCGAATCTACCTCACAATCCACAATCACAAAGTCTGCAGGAAAACATAAGGTGTACACCTTCACCAACACATCATTAAAGATACCAACAAGTTAGCGACCTATTTCCCATCACGAGCCACATATTGGTGGGTGTCGGATCGCCCAAACCTAACTACCTATAGATGGATAGCGGAATCAAATTAATGCTAGCTCCCAAATCGCATAATGCCTTGGAAAAATTTAAAGATCCAATAGTGCAAGGAATGGTGAAAGCACCAGGCTCTACCTTCTTCTGAACTAACGATCTTCTAGCGATTGCACTGCAATGATGAACGTTATCTTCCAACTCATAACTTGCTGCCCATTTCTTTGTCAACAGGTCCTTTATGAATTTAGCATACCCATGCATTTGTTCCAGTGGCTCCACCAAATGAACATTAATAGTAAGATGCTTTAACATAGTCATGAATTTACTGAACCTTGTATCATCAGCTTTCTTTTTTAGTCTCTGAGGAAAAGGTGGTGGTGAAAGGGGAATAGTTTTCTCCACCACTTCCTTTTTATCTTGCTTTCGATCTCCAACCTTTTCAGGAGTGTCATCAGCCTTTCTCTTTAGTCTTTACGGAAAAGAAGGTGGTGGAAGGGGAATAGTTTTCTCATGAATGCTGTCATTCTGATTTGCAGCTTCTACAGAATCATCAAAATCTACATCAATAACATCATCTGCGATATCATCAGCCACCTGCTTGCCCTTGGATGCATTTTCCAACACTTTACCACTTCAGGTGGTAATAGCCATACATGTTCCATCATTCCTTTGATTTTGCATGGTGTTTCTAGGTAAGGTGCCGTCTTTTCTTTGATTAAATGTTGCTTAAAGTTGACTCAATTGTTGCTATAGTTGTCTTATTGTAGAGGAATGTGAGTCAACCAACTGATTTATTGAAGACTAGTCGTTCTTCACCTCATTCACTCCCGTATTGGTTTCCTTAACTCCTTTCAACAGCTTTGCCATCATATCTTCCATTGACATCTTCCTGAACCAGATACTGCGGCTTCTCGACTTCCAGGAGGAATATACTAACCACTTCTGTCAGTCTTGTTCTTCCAACTACCATGGTCCTTTGTTTCCAGATTTATCATAATAGTTCCGACCTTGGTTTCCTTAGGAATTGCCTCAGAACCCCTCCGATTGATCAGGTAGTTGGATTCTTCCTCAGAATCGACTTTGTCTCTTCTTTTTGATGAAACTACTTTTAATTTTTTGGTCTTCACTGATAATAAATTCTTGGTAAGAAGATCCATCTGTGTTTTCATGTGCTCCATATCTTGATCATGTTCTTCCATTCTTCGCCTTTGTTCTGCAGTCATGCCAATTGATGTAGTAGAGCTTGGTACCTCTTAATCTCTGGTATGCCAAGCTCTACTTTGCTTTGTCACACAATCTTGGATATCACTTGCCTGAACAAAAGTGAGGTCCATGAATGATGCTCCAGCCGTATTATCTACCACTAGCTTATTTACTGAATTTAAGTATCTGTATAATATCTCCATCAAGTGGAAATTGGTCATATGATGGTTTGGGAACCTCATCAGCTACTTCTTGAATCTCTCCCATGTTTTGTGGACAGCTTCAGTTGGAAGCTAATGAAATTTGCTGATTTTATCTCTCAATTGTGCTCTCTTGGATGGCGGAAAGAATCTTTCTAGGAAAGCATCTTTCAATTGCCTCCAATTAGTGATAGAATCAAGAGTCAGCCCGTTCAACCATAGAGTTACCTCCCTAGATAAAGACAATGGAAATAAGCGCAGCCGAATTGCATTCTGCCCATTGCCTAGATTGTCAAATGACTTTCATGTGGAGATAAAGTTGATCAGAAGCATATTCGGATCATCACCTGCAAGTGCACCAAAAAATCCCTTGAGCTGTAATAACTAAATCATGGCGCTAGTGATATTGAACTTGGCTCTGGGTGCCAAGGGTGGAGGAATAATAGATCCTATAGCACTACCTCTGTCTAGATCATCATCATCATCATCATCGAAAGGCATCTACATAGATCGGCATTAAGGTCTAAATCTAGCTTGACGATCTCTTCTGTTAATAGGTGTCTCCACCTCAGCATCACGCGTAGGGTTTAGTAACTCGTCAGCACCTAGGTCCTCATCGTCAGGATTTGTTGCTGGCCCATGGTTATTAATATTATGCTGATGCACTTGATCAGCGGACAACGCAGCTAATCTAGCCTACTCTTATTGAGCAGCCCTGCTTTCAATGTCATGTTGCGCCTCCATCCTGCCAATAAGTTGCAGTTCAGGGTTTATGGGTAATAATGGTTGACCATAACTTCGAGTATTGGGCATTCACTGAATAAAAACTGAATAAAAAAAAAACAACAACTAAAAGTAAAATACAAGAATCTTTGAACAATGGTTCTAGTAACTATCTCAAACTTAGTTGACAACCATATTCCCCGGCAAAGGCGCCAAAATTTGATAATGCCCAAACTACAACTCTCGTAAGAGTGTAAGTAGTCGATGTCAAATAGAACCCAACTGGGTTGGGTGTCGAATCCCACAGGGAATACTTGGTCACTCAGTATTGTAACTATTATTAGACTGTTGGTCGCGAATTCTACTGAAAGGGGGGATGGTTTAGGCGTGAGTTAAAAAGTATCAAAATAGTAAAGTAAAATCAAAAAGCTTTATTTTGGTAGGTTTTAATCAATGAGAATTATAAGTTAGGGTTATGTCAACCTTATGAGTTCTACGCATCTATTAACTATGAGTTATGCAGAATTCGGACAGGCATGCAGTTATAGAGATTCGTATTCTATGGTAAATCCTAGCGTCTCTCGACCATCAATGATTATATCACATTAACTCTCTCGAGATTAAGGTGTGTTACTAATGGTATGAATTATCCAAAAGGTTAATCCAGTTATGACACTAACTTGTAAACAGGGGTCGGTAGCCCTATTTCCTTGTCACTCTCTCTTTTCCAGACATGTAATTTTTCTCTGGAACAAGTTAATGCTATACTGGCGTATTCTATATGTTTGCAACCACAAGAATCCAATTAAGATGAAAAGGGTAATGATATAAGTAGCATGTGCATCACGAATTCACAAACTCATAGTAATATATAGTATATCATAAGGCTTCGATAACCCTAACAGAGAAGTTTACCTACTCATGAGTATAACGGAACTCGCAATAAGCATAATCATCATACCACAACTAGAATAATCTTTGCGAGAGGATGATGTTAACGTCAAAAGGGAATGATATTTTTACTCTTAGTCCGTTGCCTCACAAGAGTCGTGTTTCTCTTTTAGAAATTGTAACGTGAATTAGGAGCAAAAGTTGAATGAAAAAAGACTTGAATTAATGAATGAGTGAATGAATGAGTGAATGCTGAAAAATTCAGCACAATAGAGTTTTTCTAACATCCTTGTCCTAGTCCTACTGAAATAGGATTTTTATGTTTGTCCTAGTCCTACTGGGTTATTGTATCCTTGTCCTAATCCTACTAAGTTACTGCGGATCCCGAAGTCTTTAGAAATGTTGTTTTTGCCCGGGACAAGTTTTCCATACATCACTTTCAGTCCATAGGCATCCAAACGCTACCTTCCTTCTCACGTGAAGTTTTCTTTGTCGTCCAATAGTCCATAAAATGCTGAAATCTTCATCGTTTATACCTGAAAACTTGCTAATCACGTTGGTTAGCTCACTTATACGAAAAACAACTAAAAGTGCAGGAATTATATATGTTGTCCTCAAAACATAGCTAAAATATTGGTAAATTAAGGTGCTTTAGGCGTGTAAATACTCCTAACATCATAAAACCTTTCATCTGTAGATAGATGGTCAGTCAAATTGAACTATTTAGGTCCTTAAGGATATAATATGTGCATATGGCATATATTTTGGAGGTTAGTGGGTAAATAAATTAACCTTGGCAGAGTTCATATATAATAATAGTTATTATTTAAGGTTTTAGATCTTGCCTATTAAGGCATTATATAGAATATGATATTGTTCTATGATTGGTTGGTTTGACACTTTAATGGTTAGATCCTATGGTGCTGACTTGTTTTATAATTTGTTAGGTAGGGTGATTCAGTATAGGTTGAGGGAAGCTCAGAAAAGCAGAAGTATTACGAAGATCGTAGACTTTATTCCTTCAAATTTGGAGTTTATCATTGAGTATTTATATGTGTATCTCCCAGGAAGGGTGTTATGAGGTTTGGTAGGAAATTTAAGATCAACCCTAAATTTATTAGTCACTTTAACATCTTTCACTCTCCTGGTGTGGTCGGTTATGATTTAGCTTTGCCTTATGATTTCACTGTTGTCTATCTATTCTTTCATGTTTCCATGTTGCAGTAATAGATTATTTTTCGATCTTGTTCTCAATTAGTCTAGTGATGTCAGGCAATGTTGTAATAGGGAACTTCTTATGGTCAAGGTTCAATGGTGGCACCTCATAAAGATGGAGGAAATTTGGGAGATGTAGGGAGGCATGCAAACCCAACTTATTCACTAGTTTGATACTTCAAGTACATCCTAATCCCTTACTTTCACAACTACGTGTTCCTTAGTAATAAATATTGTTCTGACCCATTAGTTCATTTTTCATATTTTTGCTTAGTTTATCCATATGATTTTTTCCATAGTTTCTCGAGGTCATTTATTACTTGTTGGGACTGATATTTTGGTTGCTAGGCAGTTTGTTTTGTTTTTATAGCCAATTCCCTATTTTGAAGTCTTTATTGGTTCAAATTGGAAACCGTGTAATAACATATGTCTAACGAACTTATAGGTAATTCTGACTATTCTAATAGCTATACAGTATCAATTTTAGGCAAGGAGGAAGCTTGGGATGGGTCTTGAGGCACCTGACCTCATTTTGACTTATTGGTCATAAGGTTAATAAATTGATATATAGGTGTGGGCCCCATTTTTATTAAAAGAAAAATAGATAGAAATATAGATGGCTCCATTTAGTCTAGAATATCGAAGTTCCTATAGGCATAGTTTTTTGTGTAATAGTCTCTCGAATGAATCCTAAGGGGGTCGCAGTTGTATTGGTGCACTCGCTAATATCCATACAAGGGATGCGATAGAAATACCCTTAGAAAGGAACCAAGTCCCATGATCTTCATGATAAGTATCATGATAGTTACTCACCTTGCTTCCACTAAAAGTCGCGATTGTGAGGATCAGCTCCCAGTAGTTACTTCATAATGCTAGAAAAGGGTATAAATTTCCCCTTTTAGCTCATTTTACCCATCCCTTCATACATTCACTAGAGACTTATATCCTAAGTATTATGAGAGCTTCAATTAGAGCTTGGAGATTATATGGGGAGCTTGAATAGCAAATATTCTATGATTATCATTTGAATTGGTTGTATGAGTTTTTCATTTCCATGGTTGATTTTCTCTTTTCTTAAAATCCCTAAAACTTGGATTTCACTCATTTTTAGGGTAATTACTCCTTGAGAATAAGGAAATGTTTGATTAGCTTCGGAAATATGATTTTCATAAATAGGACCCACATAAGATTTTTGAGTAATTTTTGAGTCGAAGCACAATGGTTAAATATGGCTATCAACATTTTGGTGGTAATGAGAAGAATGCGATTTTTATAGTGTGGTGACTTTGAAATCTTTGATGCATTAGGATAGGTTTCACCTTTCATACAAATTGATCTAGTTCATAGTATCTTTTATATTTTTTTATTTGGAATGGGTTCTAGGAGTTGGTGCTATGAATTTGAAAACTTGGGGTTAGTTGGACCAGTTAGACTATTCCAAAATTGTAATCTTAGCTTGATTTGAGTAGTTTCCCATGTTTTAAGAAAAACCACTATCTTAGGATTTCTTGTAGCTTAGTTAAAATCTAAAAAATGATTTAGATACCTTAGCCGAGATCGGTGTAGAGATTTCCTTCTACTAGATTTTTTGGATATAGAAGTGTGCCCTTTGACCTACGTTAGGCCATTATTTATGTAATACATTGAAATGTTTTTATAAGTATATTCTACGTTCAAAAAATACTTATTGAAGTAATATTGAGAAACTTTTGGGTTGTTATAGTGGGTTGGCATTGTGAGTCTAATCTTCCTCATTATGATAGTGGTTATGTTATTGATTATGCTAGCGAATATACAAATTGTAATTTTCTTGATTACACTAAGGAGGATAACAATAATGTACTAACCTATCTCAGTACAAATATTTATGACGTATATACCCAGTTAATGTCCGGAAGATGATTATCACATCGCTTAGTATATACCCGATTCAAGTTTGCATGATGATTTTGTTATTGGTTTAATACTTGTAGGTCTAAGTCCAAAGGATTGACTATGATATTGATAATGATATTAATGATATAACATTTAATATCTTAGTGCTTAATCCGTAAGAGATACTAGGTAAGTCTAAAAGCAAGAAAATAGTTATAATAGTTCATGTCATAGGTGAATTCTAGTTGTATCGCAGTAGTTGGTAAATGATGGTTGTTTGGATTATACATTACTGGAATGTACCTTCCAAGCTTAAGGGGGCATTTTTTCATTATTTATTTTTTTAAACTTACTGTCTTATGCGGGCCAATTTTCTAGTTACAATCACATGTGTGTGATTCTTTATGTTATTATATTATTATAGTTATTTACTTATTCATGTACTGCGATGTTGGAGTTGATTCAATTTTGCCTCTTCCATTACATAGTTATGTTATTCTGCGTTTAATAATATTTATATATGGATTTAGCTCAGTCGGCAAATGATTCCTATTGAGTACCCATAGTTTTGTTAGTTATACAACACTTCTATACCTTTTTGCTGCAGATCCGAGTACTAGTTGCCACCATTGATTAGAGGAATATACTGTGTTATATTTCAGAGATAGGCGAGATCTCATAGTCATAGTCTCCCTACTTCCTTTAGTCTTATTTATGCCATGTCTTTATCAACACAAATTTTATTGGTTACTTAGAACTTGGGTTGTATTAATAGTAACTCTTGTACTGGATCTACCTGGTTGTAGGATGGTTTTCATTGCTATGGTTACACTTTTGACTATATTTATAGCCTTGATTATTTTCAACTTGTTTTGTATGCTTTTCCCTTTTTGGGGATCTTACCACCAAGATAACCTATTGCCCTTAGCTATGGGTTACGGTTTGGTTGACCTACTGGTGGGATAAAGTAGGTTCCATCATGACTATTAGTTTGGGTCATGAAAAATTGGTATCAGAGCCTAAGTTTCACCAATATTATTGGTACAATAGAAAAGAGGCAATTTCTTTTTCCCAGGGCCAGTTAAGGTTCATCTTATTCAGGTATCCCACTCTACAAAATTCTTTCGGGCCATTATCTCTAGTTATGTGGGATTTCATAAATGGTATCCTTTCACCTATTGAGTCCTAAGGTTAACCCAATTCTCTAGTAAAATTCTATTTTCACAACTCAGGTTTATGGGTACTGGCAAATTTATTGGTATCATGTTTTGGTGTCGTTGAGTTGTAATCCCTGTTTTAGCAAGAATTGCACTATTACTATTTGAACATGATATTAAACCTTAGTTACATTGTGAAATCCATGATTGTTGGATCAGAGTCATTGTATTCTGTTAATTCTATAAATTTATGAATTACACGCAATAGATACATTCCTATAAGATGAAGGGCTATGTACACCCAATGACCTAGAATTTAATGCATATACTATTAGCTCATATATTTAAAATTTTATATGATTTAAATACTTTTAAGGAGTACCTTTATTTTAGTTATTAGATTATTACAATCATTAAGCATTGCAGTTATTAGTATTAGTCAATTAGAGTAGTATTTAGCACCGAGATAACACATAGATGAAAGCTTGTTTGCAAGTTAGGCATAGAAATTTCGTAGAAGTCCCTAAGTCCCAGAACTACGAAGCCAGCATAAGTTCTAAAGGGTCACCCACCAGATCAGTCATAACTCCTTAGCCCATTTGGACACCAGTTTAGTGGATCCATTCAGTCAGTGTCCGTAACCTTGGCAAGGTATAAAACACCCATCCTATTGGGGATTACATGTTGGACCCGAATTACCATAGATTTGGTACATGAATTACTAGTAATTCCCGCAGTCCATCATTTGGAGTTCAAATTTTAGATTCTTGAATGACCTATATTCTTCTATTTAGTTTATTTTAAACCATGTGTTCATTACTTAGTCTTGCATTAGTTATCATGTTATATTTTCCATGATTAGCTCATATTATTTATTTGACTACCTCACATACTCAGCACATTCAAAAGACTAATCACATAATTTAATTCCATTTATTTTCTTATAATCTAGGTATGAATATTGAACATCATGATTGTGCCTAGTACAATATCTTCATATATCAACAATTGCCATTTTAGTTAGTCTACATCATGAGAAGTCTAGATTCTACTTTTCTTTTTATTTATCCTTAATCTTTCCTAAATGTCAAAGAATTGGAGTTAGCTGGGGGCATTTCCTAGAAAGTCATCTTATTAATGGAGTTTATAATATAAAGTTTGTTGTTCAGCTTTTTATCTCAAACTTGTATGGTGCTGATTTAATTTATATTTTATATTTAATTTATTATTCAATTTCATCTTTTGTATAAGTGTATCTTTATCTTCTATTATTTGTATTTATTAGTATTTTACAAGAACATGAATTAGCTTGCAGCAACTTTGAATTCTAAGAACAAACTTACGACTTATTGGTAGGTGGGGATCGGAACATATGCCCTCCTTAACCATATTGCGCAAGTTTATAGTACGGTAGGGTTCAAAAGGCATCAATTTTGTGTAGAAATACTAGACTACCCCAAGTCATTACACAATGCTTATGATCCCGAGGGACCATAAGCTAACCCATGAGCTGGTAGTTGCTATGATCATTGAATAATATCATCATGAATGCAAAATAATAACTGAAATGCCATAGGGTTTTAATAATGAAAACACTTCTAAATTATCAATCTTGCACAATATAGAAATCTAAATAATCTAAATAGCTAACTGTAGTATCCGAAAATCCTCTAAACTGAATACTTTAAGTTGATGGGATAGGCCCCCAACTAACTTTACTAACTACTATGATAAAGACAAGTAGTATAATCTTTCCATTGATGGTGAGGACTTACCACTGACACTGTACTGCTGATGATCTGAGGGATTAAGTGCGATCCAGGAGCTAAGAGTCAACACTTTTAATATGATACATGATAGCACAAAATAATAGTATACAATCAATAATTTGAATGTACTGGTATGCTAGATGAGGTACGCTGATATGCATGTTTTAATAAATACGAATAATTATAACTAACTGATTATACATGTAAAAATAAAGTACTGGGTAGAAATATAAAATTTGTAGGTACTGAAAGTAAGGAGAAATCTGTAAATACTGATTATGCATGACAATCTATAAATTCTGAAGATATGTGAAAATCTGTGAACACTAGGATGTATGACCAAGCATAAGCATGGACTGAGTAAAATCTGTAAACTAAAATACAGAAAAAATACTAATATTTGTATGCTTTGGCCAAACAACTGTAAGACTGTATAACTAAACAAAGACTGTAACTAAGACAATATGTGACACTGTGGGATGTATCATCTAACTGACATTCCCTATTTGTTGCTAATCTGGGTCCAAACTGTAAACCTAGTTGGAAGGGTGTTAAAATCATTCCACGGGTACTAACAATGGCTGTGTGGATCCGCTAAACTCATATAATATCCAAAGGACTAAGGGTGTCAATCCTGAATTGATGGGTAACCCCTACGAGATATTCAAGCCTAATTTGATGGATTACTTCTCATATCTTATTCTAGATATGTAGTTGTAGAGTATGGTGAATGGTACTAACGACTCTGCCTATCTCACAGGGAAGCCACCATGCCTGTACTTGCCCGGTTCTAAATCTTACTCCCAATCTAAAAACACTGAGACACTGGACTGTTCTATGTTTAATTACTAATATCTTACTATTCTGATAATTCTCATAATATAATCTAAAGACTATTCTGTAATTTACTGAGACTACACTAAAAAAAGCTATGGATTTAGGGTATGAAATACCTCCAAGCCTCCAAGCAACAATACTGAAAAGACACTAAATCTTAGCGGACAAAGCACGAAGGTTTTTATTAATTGAAGAACTCTTGTACATCTTTTATCAAACACTTGTAGTTCATGGTTCAAAACAATCAAAGGAATGTCCTAAAACATATAGAAATAGAATGAATTTGACATAATAGAGTTAAATCGTGTTCTTGTGCAATAAATAACAACCTTAAAATATGGAGGATTAAATAATTACAATAATTTCTTTGTAACATGGTATAAAATCATTGTTTATAATAACTTCAAAAGATCAGAATTTATTATTTAAAAGGGTTTCTTGGTCTTCGTGGATGAAAGGCTTCCATGGATAGATATCTAACATACCTTAATTAACGGATTTCTTGAAGGTTTTGGTGAATTGTTTAGGATTGACCTTGAATTTGCGAAGTAGGGTTCTTGATATGGAGAGATTGACTTTTGACTTGGTGGAAATTAATTAAAGAATAAGTTTAAAAATGTTTTAGTATTTAAAAATCACACTTGGATGGATAAAAATAATGGGGAAAAGACTGTTTTATCCCTAAATGTAATATTAATTTTTTGATGAATTTTTCCAAAATGGGCATCTAGCATGATGCAGTGATATCGCGTCGTGTTACTAGAAATTGGCAATTGGGAACTGAGATGACGGTGCGACACGACATTATAGTGGTAAGCCTTTGGATGCCATTTTGGCCACACCCATGATGTGCCAACATAACGAACGCGCACTATAACTTGATAAACGGGAAATTGGTCGGCTCTGCGATGCACCATGATTACGGAGTCACTCTAGAAATTAACAATTGTCATTTCGGTTGCCTACGGGATGCACTGAGGGTTAAAATGGTGGTTTTTAATGAATTAAACTTTAAATCGCCATAAATTATTTCCCGGTTATTGGATTTTGGTAAATTTTATATCTTTGGGAAGATAATTCATTTTCCTACGTGATGGTAGCTCAAAACTAAAAAATAATTAGTGTTTCAAAATTTTTTTATATGAATACTCATGTATTGGGAATTAAATTATGTTATGGAAATACAGAATATTACAATATCTCCCCCTTGGGATCATTCGTCCTCGAATGAGACAGGCTAAGCTGAGGGAAAAATGATGCACTAATCTTACACACTAAACATGCATATTTGGTACGTGGAATGCATGACTGAACTGATTTATGAATGCATGACTGACATGAACACAATGTGCAACTAAAATTGAGCATGATATAAAAAAATCTTGAGATGATTTCTTACCTTATATACTAAATTTGGATTACTGGAGAAAAGATTAGGGTACTTAGTATGGATATCTGCCTCTACATCCTAAGTGTCTCCCTCAACGGACTGATTTTGCCAAAGAACTTTGAATAGTGGACCCTTCTCTATTCCATAGTCTATGAACATGATAATCAAGAATTTCAATTGGAAATTCCTCAAAGTAAATACTATTCTAAATATCTACAATTCATAAGGGAACAACTACAACTGGATCACCCATACACTTTATTAATAATTAGACATGGAGTACTTGGTGTACTAAGGCAAAATTTGAAGGAAACTCAAGATCGTAATCTCGCTTTCAGAAGTGACTGAGAATTCAGAAGGAAGGGGCATATCGGGGACTGAATTTCCCTTTCTTGCTTAATCTCTTCACAGCTTTCATGGGAGAGATTTTCAAGTACATAAAATCACCAACCTCAAACTCGAGATCCTTTCTCTTCATGCCTGTATATGGTTTCTGTCGGCTCTGGGAAGCCCTAAGCCTTTCTATGATCAACTAAACCTTCTCTAATGTATCAAACAAAAAGGCAGGCCCTACTACTATGGCCTCGCCAACTTCAAACCAACCAATTGGAGTTGTACATACTTTACCATAGAGAGCCTTAAATGGAGCCATATAGATACTGGAATGATTACTGTTATTGTATGAAAATTCAATCAAAGGAGAGTGGTCATTACAACTACCTTTAAAATAAATTGCATATGCTCTTAGTATATCTTCTAGATTTTGAATGTTCCTTTTTGCTTACTCGTCCATTTGAGGGTGAAAGGCTATGATGAGATGGACTTAGGTACCAAGACCCTTATGGAATACTTTCCAGAAATAAGATGTAAACTGGGTAGCTTTGTCTGAGATAATAGAAATGGAAACACCGTGAAACATAACCAACACTCTGAGAGAGAGTTTGGTACTGTCCTTGACTGAATAAGCGGTATGTACAGGCACATAATGAGCTGACTTCGTCATCCTTTCTACGATAACCCAAATAGAGCCATAGTGAGAACGGGTAAAATGCAAACCTATCACAAAGTCTATGTTCACTTACTCCAATTCCCACATGGGAATATTGAACTCTCGCATGGTCCCACTAAGTTTCTGTTGTTCAATATTAACTTGCTGGCATATAAAGCACTTAGCTAGAAACTCTGCAATATCTCTGATTATCCCACTCCACCAACAGATCTCTAACAAATTACGGTAAATATTAGTGGCCCCTGGATGAATAGAGTAATTCACAACATGTACTTCTTCATGAATTATTTGCGTCAAATCATCAGAACTAGGCACACATAAAATACCCTTATAATGCAAAACACCATCTCCTCTTTGGTAAAAAAACTCCATTTTCTGGTCTCTAACTTATTCTTTTAACTTAAATAGACTGGTATCTCTATCCTTCTTTTTATTCATGTCAGAAACTAGAGATGATTCGGCACTACTCTATACCTACACACTATCCTTGGCTGAGTCGACTAAGAAGACTCCTAGTTGGGCAAGCTGATGAACTTCTTAAGTAAACTTCTTCTTACCATACTCAACATAAGCAACACTGCCTATAGATAATTTACTAAGAGCATCATCCACTATATTTGCCTTGCCTGGATGATATAGAATACTCATGTCATAATCCTTCAATAACTCTAACCACATTCTCTGAAAAAGATTCAAATTTGTAAGAAAACCACTACAACTTCTAACTCAAGATCATGAGTAGGGTAATTATTATTATGGGGTTTAAGCTGTCTGGAGGAATAGGCTATGACCTTACCTCTCTACATGAGGACACAACCCAAACCTACTATGGATGCATCACAGTACACAGTAAAGCAATCTGAACCATCTAGTAAATTCAAGACTGCGGCTGAGGTGAGTCAAGTCATAAACTCTTGAAAACTCTTCTTGTAAGAATCTGCCCCCTGGAACTTAACTTTCTTTTGAGTCAATCTGGACATAGGGGATGTAATAGAGTAAATCCCGTCAATAAACAGATTGTAATAGCAAGCTAAACCCAAGAAACTCCTAATATCTAATGGAGAGATGGGTCTAGGTCAGTGCCTGACCTCCTCGGTCTTTTGAGGATCAACTCTAATTCCATCACCAGAAATGATATGACCAAAGAAAGATACTGATCTTAGCAAAAATTCACACCTACTTAATTTATTGACTAAATAGTGAGCTCTAAGAGTCTGAAGCACTACTATAAGGTGGATTACATGCATATTTTTTAAATGGGAGTAAACAAAGATGTCATCAATGAAGACTATGAAGAACATGTCCAAGTAAACCTTGAATACTCGATTCATCAAGTCCATGAATGATGTGAGAGCATTTGTAAGACTAAAGGACATGACTAAATATTCATACTGACCATACCAAGTTTGAAAAGCTATTTTTGAAATGTCACAATCCCTAAACCTAAGCTGATGGTAGCATGATCTGAGCTCTATCTTGGAAAAGTAGCTAGCACCCTAGAGTTAGTCCAAAAAATTAGCGATTCTAGGAAGTGTATATTTATTCTTGACTATGCATTTGTTCTTCTGAGAGAAGGTCTATTTGGTAGTTGATTTTCTTTTCTGGAGGAACTCTGGGGAGATATTTAGGGAACACATCTAGAAATTTCCTCACCACTATAACTGAATCAAGAGTTGGAGTCTCTAAGTTAGAGTTTTTGACTCACATAAGATGGTAAATACACCCCTTCGATATCATCTTTTTTGTCAAAGGTATAATATCAATTGTCCCCTAAGAGTTATAGTACTACCCCCTGCAAAGACTCATTTAATTAGGAACTGAAAAAAAAATCATATGTTTCTACAGTCAACTATGGAATAGCTTGAGTAGAGCCAATCCATGCTGAGAATGACATCAAAATCTATCATCTCTAAATCCACGAGATTAACTTTGGTAACTTTCTGAGATATTGTGACCAGATAGTTCTTGTACATCTATCTAGCGAAAATGGAAACACCTATCGGGGTAGACATTAAAAATGACTCAACTAGTATTTTGGGACTGACTTTGATGTTGATGGATATATATGGACTTACAAAAAAAATAGAAGCTCCAAGGTCTAGTAAAGCATAAACATGTAATTAAAAGACCTGTAATGTACCAAATGTTAGGAGAATTTTCCTAGACTTTGTGAGACTAAAGATCATATAATGTTTGGATGCTAACCACTTATAGCTCTAGAAGCAGAACCTTGCTGATTCGGGCGACCGAATGGGACTGATGAATGATGGGACTGGCCCTATCGGCATACATACATACCCTTTTGAGCAAATAATTGCAACTCTCAAATACCATGGCTAGCTTATCACACCCAAATCAAATGTCACTACCATGTCTACACTCACCCTAACAGTGTGTACTGCACTACTAACAGAAAATATTGGTACGATCACTACTAACAGTTGTATGGGACTTAGATTTTGGTGCCCTATCTGTATTGTTATTTCTGAATTTGGGTACTAGAGCACTAGCTAAAAAAGGTGTTGGGGCTAAAGACCTCAAATAAAACTGAGGATGGTTACCATCTTCTGTCTTTGGTTGATTAAAATTAAAACTACCCACCTTGGCTTTCTTGTTTCCTCTCTTCCTCTCCTTAATCTTTTGCTTCAAAATTTGAATAGAATGGAGAATCATCGTAGAAAAGTCCATCGCACTAATATGCATTGCAGTTTCGCACTCCTAAACAACACTATAAGATACACAAGGCATAAACTTACTCATCTTGTACTTGTTATTAGATACCACATTATGATCATACCTAGCTAACTGAGTAAACTTAAGGGAATTCCCCCTCACACACATGTTTCCTTGCCTCAAATTAATGAACTCTGACACTTTCGCCTATCTCTACTCCAATGGGATGAACTTGTCTAAGAAAATTATGGCAAATTGTTCCCATTCTACAGGCCCTATATCTAAACTCCTATAAACTTTACCCTGCTTAAACCAAGTATGGGCTATATCCTGCAATATTATGCATCCAACTCGGTACTCTGACTAGACGTTACCTGATATTATCTGTTACCTTCTGAATTATATCTAATAATTCATATAGATCCTCTTCAGACTTCGATACCTTGAAAGAAGAAGGATTCATCCAAGTGAAATCCCAAATTTTTGTTGTAGCAGTATTGGCCAATGGGTTGGCTAGAAAAGTAGTTGGTTGTTCATTATGTGCTTTTACAGAATTAGTTATAGTAGTGAACATAACTCTAAATTATTTGTCAGAGACATGCTCATCTAGAGGATCTGCCTAGATAGGCTGAGGAGCTGGCAGAGTTCAGGTTTTTCTTTCGTTCTTCTTGGGAGACATGTTATATAAATTGAAGGAAGAAATAGATTATACAGAGATTTTAACTTGAGCTCATTCTTACTTACACGACATGAATACTGAAAGCAGGGAAAATTTTTCCTAAATGCCTTGTAGCCTCTCAACCATAATTACGACCCTCTACACACCTATGCACAAGACTCTACTCAATGTGTCTTCAAGACTTCCTAAGACACTTTACAACCTTAGGCTCTAATACCATGTTTTTAAAGACCGAAGAATACCCCTAGTCATTACACAATGCTTACAATCTAGAGGGACCATAAGCTAACCCATCAGCTGATACCTGCTTTAAGCACATAATACTATTACTATTAATGCAAAAGAATAACTGAAATTCCAAATGGTTTATATAATGAAACAGATACTAAGTTATGAATCTAGCATAAGACTCAAATATTAATAATCTGAATAGCTAGCTATAGTGTCTGAAAATCCACAAAAATAAATACTATGAGTTGATGGGATAGGCCCCGAACTAACTCTACTATCTACTGACATAAATACATAATGTAGTATAATCTTTGCTCGGATGATGAGGACTCACCACTGCTACTGTACTGCTGATGATCTAAGGGACTAAGTGCTATTTGGGAACTAAGCATCAACACCTATGATATCATACATTATAGCGTAAGAGAAAGGTACACGATCAGTACTTTTAATATACTGGTATGCTAAATAAGGTAGGTTAATATGCATCATTTCAAGAATAGAAATAATAAATACTAACTGATTATACTTGAAAAACATGGAGTATTATGTATCGAGCATGAAATCTTTAGGTACTGAAAGTACAGAGAAATCGGTAAATATCGAGTATGCAGGACAATTTATAAATACTAAAGATAGTGAAAATTTGTGGATATTGGGGATACATTACCAAGCATATAACATAGACTATGTCAAATCTGTAAACTAAAATAATTGCAAAATACTAATACCTATATGCCTTGACCAAACATCTCAAAGACTATATAATTAAACTAAAACTGAGACTATATCTGAGACCATGAGAGGTATCATCTAACTGACATTTCCCAATTTGAGCTAACTGGGGTCCAACCTATAACTCCAGTTTGAAGGGTGTTAATACAGTGCCATGACAACTAATAATAGTTGTGTGGATCCACTAAATTGATATAATATCAAAAGGACTAAGGGTGTCAAGCCTGAACTGACAGGTGACCCCTGCGAGATATCCAGTCCTAATATAATAGATGACTACTCATATCCTAGGCTATCTATCTAATTCTGGAGAATGGGGACTGCTGCTAAAAAATTTGCCTATCTAACGGGGAAGCCGCCACCCTTGCACTCGCTCGGTACTAAATCTTGGTTACAACTGAAAGATAATGAGATACTGGACTGTTCTATGTTTAATGACAGATATCTAACTATTC
The DNA here is from genome assembly GCA_030864225.1 of Capsicum baccatum var. pendulum. NCBI lineage: Eukaryota > Viridiplantae > Streptophyta > Magnoliopsida > Solanales > Solanaceae > Capsicum > Capsicum baccatum. Next base: position 48,389,779 of record CM061558.1, read on the forward strand.
TGATAATGCTCACAATATATAATTTGAAGACTATTGTGTAATGTACTGTGACTAGACTAAATAAATATCTATAGTTTTTGGGTATTCAATAAGCCCAGGACTCAAAACAACAATACTAAAAAGACACTAAATCTTAGGGGACAAAGAATGAAGGTTTTTATTAAATCAATCACGCTTGCAGGTATTTTATCAAACTCTTGTAGTTCATGGTTTAAAACAATCATAGGAATGTCCAAAAACATATTGAAATAACATGAATTTGAGATAATAGAGTTAAATCGTGGTTTTACTCAATAAATAACAACATTAAAACATGGAGGATTAAATAATAACAATAATTTCATGGTAACATGGTATAAAATTATAGTTCATGGAGATTCAGGGGTGAAATCATAATTTAAAATATAATAACTTGAAAAGATCACAATTTTATACTTTAAAAGGGTTGGTTGGACTCTATGAATGAAAGGGATCCATGGATGAACATCTAACATACCTTAATTGATGGATTTCTTGAAGTTCTTGGTGAATTCTTGAGGATTGACCTTGAATTTGAGAGATAGGGTTCTTAATTGGGAGAGAATGCCTTTTGATTTAGGGGAATTTAACTAAAGAATGATTTTAAAAACATTTTTAGGGCCTATATGTCTCACCTGGGCAAACTAAAATAATGGGGAAATGACTATTTTATCCCTGAACATAATATTAATTTTTTGTTGACTTTTTTTGAAATAGGCATCTGGCGTGAAGCGACGATATCATACCGTGTCACTGGAGGGTGATAACTGGGAGCTCGGATGATGGCGTGACATGCCATTATTGTGGTAAGCCTTTAGATGCCATTTTTGCCAACTCTGTGATGCGCCAACATTATTGAGGCTCACTAGAAACTAACAAATGGGAAATTTGCCTGTTCCGTGATACGTCATGATCTCAAAGTCACACTAGAAATTTACAACTGTCATTTAGGTTGTCTAAGCAAGGCACTATGGGTTAAAATGGCGGTGTTTAATGACTAAAACTTTAAATCACCATAACTTCTTACCCGGTTATCGGAATTAGGAAAATTTTATATCGTTGGAAAGCTAATTCAATTTCCTACATAATGGCATCGAAAATAATGAGTGTTTAGAAAATTTTATATATGAATACTCTTGTATTTTGACTTAAATTATGTTTAGAATATATAGGGTATTTTATTTTGAGTGAGGTAGATAGAATTAAAATTTTTGTTTCACCGTTAGCTTCTTTTTAGAACTAGATTATAAATTAATTCAATCAGTTGAGTGTGGTTAAACCAAAGGCACATATTAATGCAACTGAACAGGTTCAGACTTTGTGTGAGATTTGTGGATGTAGTGGGTGCTCTATAGATTTATGTGGGGCAAATCTGTAGTTCATAAATTTTTTGGTCATTGTTCTTTGAGGAAATAGAGACTTTGGTAATGCCTATAATTGTAACTAGGACAGTTAACCCAACTAATCATGGGGCAATATCTAGGGCCTAACATAGTTTAAATAGCAATAAAGAAATAAGACCGATACTCAAGCTAGTAATATAGAAGGTCCACTAAAAAAAATCCTGGACAACAAAGAATGAATGACAGTCAGAAAAGTAATGGCTATCGAACTGAGGAGTGGGAAAGAATTAAGTGGAGTACCACTTAGAAAGAAAAATTATGAGGTACAAGCAGAGCTAACTATACCAAGATTTAACAAAGAGAAGGTTTGAAAGAAAGTAATTGAGTAGAGTATGAATACTCTTACCAAAAAGAAAAGCCTCCCACCATCATTCCCAAAAAGGCTAAAGAAAAGTAAGCAAAATGCATCATTAAAAAGTTTCTTTGACACATTAATAGAACTACTTATAAATATTCCTATACTTGATGTTTCATATTGAATACCTAGGTTTCTTTGCACTTGAAAGATGTAATGATAAACAAGTATTGACTGGTAGATTTTGAGACTATAGCTTTTACAAATAAGTATAATTCTGGGTTCTAAGCGGGGTGGCTATATATATTAAGGACCCTAGGATTTTCAGCCTCCCCATACAAATTAATTAAAGTGACATTATATACTCATTAAGTGAGGGGAAAACATCAAATTTATGCCCCCTTTTATGTTTAATACGCTTGGTTTGGGGAAACAAAGGCCTTTTTTAGTTATGCCACTAATGTCTAACGGAACTAGAGTGGTAACCAAAGATCTCATAGATGATGTTCTACTCATGGTTGGTTAGTTCATTATAGTTTCTAATTTTATTAATCCTAACTATGATACAAATGATAGGGTACCAGTTATAAATAAACATCCATTCTTAGCTACCTTAGCGCTTTGCTAGATGTTAGAGAGTGCATACTTAGGATGAGGATTAATGGTGATGATGTATTTTTTAGTGTAGATGTAAAATAATCTATACACCCTAATACTATAAAAAACTATGCATGATTACAATTATGAAAGTAGATTTATACGGGATGGTAGAGGACTATATTCTAATGGGCACTTTTGAATCTCTCATAGAGTATGAAAACTTAATGTATAATTCTGATCCTAAAAAGATCAAATTGACTAATAAAAGGGTGTATATGAGAAAAGCTATAGAATTGGTGTATTAGCACTTAAGATATTAGAAAAGAAAGAGAAGATCGGCTATAAAAGGGTAAAAAAGGATGGGTACCTATAGATGAGTGTTGTCACATAAGCTGCCGCAACATTAATTCAAATGTTGCTTAGAAGAAAACCCATGTTGTAACAAAGTTTATTAATTATTTCCTTTATATTTTAACTTTTGTATTAGTTTTTAGTTTTTTTTTTATTATAGATGTGCAGTATCCTAATTACCCAAAATCATAGATAAGGAGCATGATGAATGCATGAGTGTGGGGTCAACATACTCCAATGATGGAAACGTAAGAAAATGGCATGTTACTAGCTAGGTCTATAGGCCTCAGGAAGTATTTCTAACCCATGTTCTTATCTTGATTTATGCTTTGGGGACAAAGTATTATTTTAAGTTTGCGGTAGGAAATCTTCTATTTTAATTTTAGGGTGAAGCGTGCTATTTGAGATTTTTGGTTATTTGCTTATGTTGAAGACAAATATGAAAATATAAAAAGATTTTGCTTTAGTAGTTTTTAGTTTTATTTGCATTAGTATTTTCAAGTATCACTTTCTTTTTTATTTTTGAGGATCACACTTTATTCACCCCTTGGATTTTTTTTTATTTCTATTCTTGTTGGTTCCAATTTAAATGAATATCACTTTTTATTTATTATGATTAAATTTTAAAATTTTGAGGAATAGATCAGGTACTTTTCCCGATGATATATTAATAACGATTGCATTGGGGGAAAAATTAGTGATTACATTTTAATAGGTAGAACCCTTTCAATAATGGGATAGTAGTTTTTGCTAGAATGCATGATGATAATGCTTTACTTACACCTCAATTTAGTGCAAGGCGGTCATCGTCAATATATTAACCCAACTTTGGAGTCGGGGTCGAATCCATAGTGAACAGTGTAAGTGGCGATTAAATCAATTTGAAACTATAGCTACAAGTTAAATTCAAAAAGTTGGCACAAAAAGAAAGTAAAATAGGGGTTTTTGTTTTACACGTAATTGTTTTTCATTTTGATTTCAATGTTTCTAACCATGATTTTATGAAATAACCAAGATTATGTTCACTAGGGATTATGGTACATGACAGATGATAAAATTTACTTAAGATTCCCATGTTGGTTAGGATAACAAGCTATTTTTATCGATGGTATGCTCAAATGTCTCTTGACCTATTCAAGCGTCTAATTTCCTAATCCTCTCAAACTTAGGGAATCACTTATCTCTACATAGATTTTTCCTCAGGTTAACCAACCTTGTTACACCGCTACTTATTAAATAAAACCTTTTTGAGTCCCAGTTGATAACTCACTTACTAATGTTTATGATTTCTTTCTCAAGAAAACTAAAATAGGTACGTCTATTATTTGCAGCCAAAAGAGAAACTATAGTCTCAGAATTATCAAGAAAGCTTAACACATATTAAACCTTGAATAAATAATTGAACACATTATTATGACCGACGCCTAGATTCCATAATCCAGGGTAAAGGAGTTTAGCTATGCATGACGCAAGAAACAAGCATGCAATTTGTATTCATAACTTAGAGGATTAACTTACAATGATTAATGGAATCGAAGGTGAACTTGTATTTGAATCAAAAGGCAAAAACACCAAAAATATAATTCTTGAGATATAGAGAAAAAATATCGTATGTTCCCTACTCAATCGGTAATTAATTTATTATGATGCACCCTAAAGAGAATGATATTAGAGTTTGCTGGGTATTTGGGGAGCTTGTAGCAAATACTCTGCCATTCTCCTTTGAATTGGTGTTATGTTTTTTTTCATTTTCATGGTTGATTTTCCCCGTTTAGTCAATAAAATTCAAGACGTGGTGACTTGATTTAATTACCAATGTAGCTTTGATTTTACAATTTTTTATGGTAATTATTCCTTGAGCATAAATGACTGTTGGGGTGGCTTCAAAAATGTGATTTAACTTAGCGGGACCTACATGGGATTTTTGATTAATTTTAGACCAGATGAATAACGGTAAAATATGGGTATTATCATTCTTGTATTGATAAATAGAATGTGATTTTGATAGAATTGATTCTTGTGAAAGCTTCACAGAAGCGAATGTCAATTAATTATTAGATTCTTTGAGCTTTCTTCAGTGGTACGTTGGCTAGGTTTCACCCTCTGAATAGATTAAGTTAATTAATAGTGTATTTATGATTTTTCCTATTTTCAATGGGCTCTAAGTGTTGGTGTGATAAATTGCAAAACTTGTTTTAGTTGGATCATTTAGACTATTAGAAAACCATAATCTAGGTATAATTGGCATAGTTGCTCATATTTTTGGTAAAACTTCTATCATAGGTTTGCTTGTGGCTTAGTTTAAATCTAAAAGTAGATTGACATATTTTAGCCTTGCCTAGCAAAAAAACCACCTTGTAATAGATTTTAGATATTTAGAAGTAGGCCCTTTGACCTACCATAGTTCAAGGTTTGTGCTTGCAATTGAATACTTTTTATGATCTTATTGTATGCTCGAAATATTCTTATTGAGGTAATGTTGATAAACATTGAAATTTGATGGCTCTGATGGGTGGCATTAAGAGTTGACACCTATTTATTATGCTAGTGGTTATGCTATTGATAATTCTAGTGAATATACAAATGGTCATGATCATTATTATAATAATAATGATAATAATGATTTACTTATTGGTTGGTATGTTGATATTGATGATGATATTGATGATGATGTTGATGTGTATATACTTAGTTCAAGTGCAAAAGATGTTTATGATATTGCTTACATACATATACCTATTAGAGTCTGAAGTATAATTTTTTATTGGTTACATAGTTACTAGTTCGAGTTTGGAAAGTTACTATGATATTGATGTTATTAATATAATGACCCTTCAGGTTATTTTCTATATTTATGCTTATCTTCACCATTTGAGCTTCTACATATGTGGCTCAAGTCATTTGTGACTTGCTAGGACCAATGGTTTGGTTATTAGGCATTTCGTTTGGCTTTTAGGGCCAATTTTCATTTCAGAAGTCTAAGCTAGTTCAAAATGGCCACTAGGCAGAAACATCAATAAAATGATCTTGGATTTGAATTCCAACTAGGTGGTCATCGAATCCAAAATGTTAACTTTAATATAGAAAGACCTTTGGTTTGGGTCCCAATGCACCTGAGCTTATTTCAACCTATCTATTGGGAAGTTGAAAAAATTGGAAAGATGTGGGACCCATATTTGGTCAAAACAAACTCGGATTGAAAATTTGACTTTGCCATTATTTTCGGAACATTGATTTTATCACACGAACATGCGATCATGGATCGTTTTGAAAAGACAGTTACTTTAGCCATGCTTGACATATCCCCAATATTGTGGTAGGGAGTTTTTTACTTCGTTCTGATGGGGATTATTTCTTATATGTTTTCTAGGGTACTTATTACTAGAGTCTGAAAGTCTTAGTTCTCTTATATTGATGATGTTAGTATAGAGAGTCCATCAGTTTACTCTATTCTTGTTGTTTGTCAGTTTTTAGATATTTTCCCTACTGATCTACATCATATACCTCCTATTAATGAGGTTATGCTTGTTCTTGATCTTGAGTATATCACCTAACCTATTTGTATTGCTTGTTACTTTATTGCTCCTAACACACTTAAGGATCTAAATTATCAGCTTCAGGATCTTCACGTATGGGTTTTATTAGATCAAGTGTGTCTCCTTAAGGAACTCTTATGTTTTCTGAAAAGATAACAGATGGCTTCATGAGGATGCATTTTTAATGGAAATCTTAATAAAACGACAGTAAGGAACTTTTATACTATACCTCACATTGATGATTTGTTTTACTAGCTTTAGGGTGCAGTGGTGTTTTCAAAGATCTATTTAAGATCTTTTTACCATAAGGATTTCTGTAAATATACCCTTAAGTCAACTTTTAGGACCCATTACAAAAACTATGAGTTACTAGTGATGTCCATTTGATTGAATAATGCCCCAGAAGTATTTATGGATTTTATGAACAAAGTGCTCAGGCCTTATTTAGATTCATCAATGATTGTGTTCATCGACGACACCATTGTTTATTCAAGGTGTATATAGAAACACGTTCAATGTTTTAGGATTGTACCTCAAACATTAATATATCTTGTTCTTTTTATCAAGTACCTTTAGTGTGAGTTTTTTCTTGATTCAAAAACATTCTATGAGCATGTGGTGTCTAAGGATAGGATTATAGTATACCTAATAAAGATTTAGGTTATTCGTTCTTGGGAAATACCTACATCTTCAATTAAGGATCGTAGTCTTATTATGTTTGTTAGTTATTATAGATGATTCGTTGAAGGTTTTACTACTTTTTCAGAACCTATGACTAGATAGACCTGTAAGGGGGTTCCTTTCTAATGGTTTGGAATGTGTGATTTAAGCTTCAGAAAGCTTAACGAGTTCCTACATCATCTTTTATTTTTCCTCTTTCTATTGTAGGTGAGGGATTTATCATGTATTGTAATACTTATGATATTGGTTTTGGTTATGTATTGATGCACCAGGGTGATGTCGCCCGAAACTAACCTCCAAAGAAGTATGTTATAGTCGATGTCAAATATAGTAACCCAAACAAAGTTGGGGATGAACCCATTTAAAATATGCTGAAAAGTATCTCAAACTTGACAAAATCCACGAGTTATATGAAAAAAGGGGGGAAATTACAGTCAACAATAATAAATAACAAAGCTTGTCTAGGACTATGTTCCTCCTAGATTCATAACTACGTAAGATTCTTATATTCAATCCACCTAGCCTCCTACTTTGCATTCAAAATTGATAATCTATGTACTATAAACCATCTTGTGAATGCATTAATATATTTAACCCTTTACCTACTGATTCTTGGGGTGTTCCCTTACTATCCCTTGTCTCTAACCTCAGTACAACTCTAGTCATTTGAGTTTTTAATTAGATGAGTTTTATAGATTCAAATAACTGTTGTAACCTTATTTTATCAATCTCAAACTCCCTTGTGAGGATGTTATCGAATATAATAAATTTCCAAGCTTCTGTAGTAGCATGTGTTCAATAAATACGAAGAAGGTTGTATTACAAGAAACTACAGTAGATTAGATGAATCTCTCAGTTACCTTATGTATCTAATCCACAAGGGTTCCCATAAACCTAGTTAAGGAAATTAACTGCTCATGATTGTACAACAACTCATGATTATCAATAATGAACATATGTAATTAAATTCATGATGATTAAAGAGTAAAATCCAAAATCTCATAATGAATACCAATAAAAAAATCCAAGATAATAGTATCAATCCTCAAAGTATGAGAAATAATCTCAAAAAACAGTAAAAGTTTGTAACCTAATAAAAGAAAATACCTCGATCATTTATAGTATCTCAAAACAATAGAAAAATCCTAATAAATATTGAATAGGAAAAGTTGGTCGGTGATCCTTGCAACTGGTGAGGTGTCCTTATGAGTCGTATATTACTAGTCGTAACCATTCTAGTGAACTTGTATCTTCAAGGCTTCAAGATTTTGATGTCATTACAAATCATCCCCATGAGTCGTATTTAGTCCTTAATACTTTTAATATTCACCCATTATCATGTGAACCTTATACTTTATATGATTACATAATTGTCTCCTTATGATTGGTCACTATGAGTCAAAGTCGGATATTACGACTCGTAGTTATACATAATATCAATGCTGGACCATGCCATAGCTTAGTAGTCTCCTCAAGAGTGCTCCCAATGACCTGTATCCACTTTTTATGAGTAGTTGTAAATCTTTACTTATTTTCTCTGATTCACTTTTCTTATAGTATCCAGACGAGTCAGGATACGAGTTCTATTGTGACTTGAAGACTAATATCTTCACCGGTACTTTTCCTTTTTAGAACTTTTATTTCTTCTATTTAGTCCAGTACCACTTTCAGCCTATGTTACCTGCAACACCACATAGAACCACATCATACCTAAAAAAAATGGCCTATGTCCAAGCATAAATATCTTATTTTAGTCATCGAACGTGCCATGTTTTCACAGAACATCAACATAATCAACTTAGATTGTTTATATTTCCTTTGGGAAAAGAAAAATCACAAAGAAAAAATCAGAATGCCCTAACAAGAAGATCCTACGATACCTTCGACAGTATATTTTCAACTTCAATTCCCAACACATTAATCCCCCTCCTATTTTCTTAGTTTTAAAGAACCCAACTGTATGTATCTATTTAGTACACCTATTTTACAGAATAGAATCTAATGATGGAAATGCATTAGCTATGGGCAACTATGTATTGATACAAATTAAACTAATCGAACTATCTAGTAATCTAACTATGCAACCTTTATACCCTCAGAATCCAAGAGGCCCTATTCACTTAGATAGATCAATATATTTATTCGGGGGCAGTCAAGAGATGCTCACAGTCACAAATAAGTTCCACTGGATGTACAAAGAATGCCATAGGCTTGCCCATATGTTTTTTTCTTGAGGTTTCAAACCGTCAAGTTAGGATCACTATAGGACTTTGCTACACTTGAAACTTAGGATTAGGGATATTCTAATATCTTTAGGAATTTTTTAGTTATTAAGCCTCCTTGTTACTACTATTACTTTGGGGTCCTCTTATTTCCCAATTTTTCTATCACTCCGCCCTAATTTCTCCTTTTTGTTCACTTTTTGTTTGTTAAGAATAGGTGTGGCTTCTGATTCATTTCTTTTTCTATCTTTTCACGATTTTCCTTTACATGATATTTTTTTATTTTTCCAATTTTTCTATTTTTATAGCACACCCAACCTTTTTTATATAAACACCCAGTATTCATACCGACTCTACTATGCCCCCCTATAATAGCCATAGTTGACTTAGCCAGTTTTCTTGAGTTTACGTACACAGAGTTAAAAGAGGACAAGGGCTAAAATAGGTTCATTATAGTCAAAAAATGTAGGTTAATTGTTGTAAACAATAAATATAAGTCAATTAAGGCTCAAACATTGGGATCAAGGGACACATATATAATTTGGTTGGGAAATTTGGTCTAAAGTAAACAAAAAACAGAAAAGGCCTATGATCATCACATATCCAACAATCCTATACCTTAGGCATAAGCAACCGTAAAGTTCTGGAATCCATACTCACTTGGAACTACATAATGCCTCATAGACATATCGTACATGATTGCATTGCTAGTTACTACTTATTTAGTTATGCAATTGTTTGCCACAATTGTTCAATCTCTAATTCTAATGCCATTATCATATTTAATATTGTCCCTAAAGAATACATATATCACATAATTTGTATAAATTTGTTAGGGTTACCAACTTTTTAAAAAACAACTTGGACAAATTAAGCACAACCAGAGTGGTACCAATTTTTCAAAAATACCTTCAAAATATTTATCACAGTCATTCAAAAATTGTCTACTAAATTAAGTACAAATTTTATCCCTACTTGAGTATCAAAAACCACAAAAAACATAGTGTATTCTTATACACTGGGTTGTGGGGAGGGTAAGATGTATGCAGTCCATACAACTTTCTCCGTAGAAGTAGAAAGGCTATTTCCGATAGACCCTCGACTGAAGACAAGGAATAGTAAATATATCTGTAATAAATCATAGGACAAGATGACAAGACATAATTATGCCACTCCCCAGGAAAAATAAACCAGGAATATTAAACAAATTCATAATAAAGCCTGCAACAAGTTGGCCTAACAATAATAATACACCTACCAAGTAATGCCCTACCCCAAAGACACATACCGACACTATCCATTTATCCTAATTTGTGTCCTCCAGACCATCCTATCTAGGGTAATGTCCACAATGAGCTGTAATTAATCCATGTCCCACCTAATTACCTCTATCCAATATTTCTTTGGTCTACCCCTATTCCGCCTAAAAGCATCCAATGCTAGATTCTCAAACATACAAACTGGGGCTTCCGTGTCTTTTCTCATCACGTGACCAAACAATCTCAATTGTATTTCCCTACTTGAGCATCTCACAACACAAAAACACAAAACACAATTTCAAATAACCCAAAAATGCAAACATGCCAATTGACAAAAGTTGTCAAACTATGACCTGTGGGTTTTGAAACACGGTAACCATAATTTGTGGTGACTGTAATACACCCCCACCCCAAACTAAAATATACGCACTATCCAAGTGTATCTAGCAATGTGTCACGGGGATTGAGGGCATATATATGCACTAAATCATACTTTATCAATATAAGGACCCTAAAAGTTTCCCCCAATTTCTCAACATTGGACCAATGAGCTATCTAGACAGTCTACATACTAGTGGAACCAATTATGAACGATATTCTCTGTGTTATATGTTGTGTTGGGGCTGTGTCAGTACCCCTCAATGTACTGTCACTTCCTGGTGTTGAGCAAGTAGCTCCAGTCATAATCTCTTGTGCCCTCGTTTTCTAGGCAATATCGCTTACAATGTTTTCTTGCACCGCTATATCAATATTTTTATCTTCAGTGCTCTATCTCTTTCTTTTCTTGTTCTTGTTTTTATTTTTTCGTTCTTCTCCACCTGAAAAACCTAAATATTTTAAATTTCTATCTCTACCCAAAACTCTATAATAACAAACATTGGGAAAATAGCCTCTTACACAATTCATCAAATAACTTTCGTAGCTTGGCTACCTCAGTTTTTACTCCAGCTATGTTAGGGGATTGTCCACCTTTGAGTTGACGTCTAAACCTTTACTAAAAACCATCTAATCTCCACTAGATATTTCTTTTTTGTTTTTTTAGTTATTTGTAAACCAATGGTTTCACTGGTTCGTCCACTAACCAGACCTTTTTCTCTATAGTAGTCAACCTTGTTACAACATCATTTCAAATAGCCTATGAGATGACTACAAAACATGTGAAAGCTGATCTAGATGAGGGTAGGCAAGGTGCTACAACCTGTGGGGGAGTATGATTACTAGATATAGTCATAATAAGGTTGGGGTTAAGACTGCCTACCGTCTTCAAAAATGTCATCTATGTTAGTAAGACCAACAATCTCAATATTCATATTCCTATTTAAGAGAACCTCTGCTTGCAATGTCCCACCTTGTTTTTCCTTCCTAGTTATGGGGATTGTTATATCCTAAATCATCCCAAAATCAATGATGTTTTTCTGGAAAATATAAGGATTAACATTCCGGAGTTTTGGCTCTACTACATAAAAGCATATATACGTCAACAAGCATTAGAATGGCAGAATTACTTGATCAATGCCTACTGCTTTTTCACGTATCTCCTAATTGATAAATTGTGCAACATCAAGATAATATCTAGTAATGAGTTCTATTAATATTTCAAAGACTAAACTGATAACATTGCCCCTAGATTCGGGCACAATTTATGTCGGGCAAGAGTCCACCATGCCTTTACCTCAATTTTAAAGTGTTCTTGGAAATCTGTTGTGAGTTTACTCCTGGTCCAAAAACTACCAAACTAGCTTCTTCCATATTTATATCACTGATATTTTCTCTAAAAAATAAATTAATCATCTTATCTACCTTACCAATTTTCTTATTTGTTTCTTGGTGTATTTTATCCATGCGGTACTCAATTTCAGATGTATTTATAGGTGGTTTGAAATTTTGTCTGTGCAAAAATGTGAAAATAGTCCGTGGGGATATGTTCACTCATACTACATGAATAATTAAAGTCGGGGTGGTGGTGGATGAACGTCAATGGAGGTAATATAGTCCTCACCCTCACCCTCCGTATCTCTATTATAAGAGATTTATTTCTCCTCACCTTTTTCATCATAATTATCTTTTTCTTCTTTATTAATGTTATCGTTATCAGTAAATGATAATATGAGTAAGTGGAAAAGTGTTGGGTTGTTTCATTCTTGATACTTTATTAGGATCTGAGGCCACTTTTGCAGTTTTTGTTACCCCGAGTTAGCTTCTCTCTGGACTAACCTACTCCTTTATTAGAAATCCTTCGAGGTCTCCACTTGACTCATCAATTTCCTCATTTCTAAACAGGTAATAAGACATCAGATCAGGTTTATTTTTGGTGTTCTTCTTTTGTGTTTGGTTTGATAATGAATCAACTTTTAGAGCCATTTAAACCTAACTATTTGCATAAGACAAATTAGTGAATTCTATTTATATGAAAGAAAAAAGAAAATTTTATGTCAGTGAACGTGTTATGGACACATTAAGAGTAGGGGGAATGAGACATATCCTTTGCGTATGGCTTGTTTGAACGAGTTATAATATAGATAGAGGCCAGGTTAGCAATTACTCATAAGATTAACAGTCCTACTAACTAGTCGGAAGGTTAGACTACGACTTAGTACCAACACTTGTAAGGTAATAAAAAACATTTCATGCACTACATCAATTTCCCTAATCATTATGACTCCTGAATATGATTTGTAAGGATTGATTACAACTTGCATATTTGAGTGGTGATGATACCAAAATCTATAATATTCTAATTATCTATGTTATTAATGGTTACGAGACTTGTAACGACTCATTAAGTTTCTTTATGAGTCCTTAGAAGTCACGTATCAACTATTACATGTGACTTTATCCTAAATTGGTTCTGATATTCAATTTTATCACATGATATAACCATAAATCACGACTTAATACTTCCTATATTCTTGCATAAACACAATTCTAAAGCAAAATCTTTATTTTTACTCAATTACTACATAAATTAGCACAAAAGTCAAGAAATAGGGTTTGGTTACTGATGTAAACACATATTTGATTAAATAAATCCACGAACCTTGTACTATTTTTAGGATTAAACCTAACACGTAGAGATTTGAAGAATGAAAACTTATTTATTTTCTTGAGGTTTGGATTTCTTGACTTAAAATAATTTTTTTGGCCCCTATTCTGGATGAAAATTTTAAATTTTGAGAGGAATAAACTTGGTTGAATTGATTCTTTTAAGTAAATATGGAGTTCATTAGTGTTTTGAAATCCAAAAGAAATAGAGGTAGTTAATACTTAGAAAGGTTAGGTGACCATTTATGATACCCCTTTTTATTTTAAAAGTTGTTTTGAGATGAGTAGACCCTTAGCCGTTGATATGTTGCACTGGTTATGACTTTTTATAATGACTCATTACCCTAGCTTACGGGTGTCATACTCCTTTCCTAAAGACATAAAACCTCACCTGGTTTTAGAGTCGTTATGACTGAAGGTGATTAGTTATAATCATAGTCTAAGACTAGTTCTAAGCATCTTAATGACTTCAAAAACCAATTACCTAAAAGTGTTTTGAGTTTTGGGTTCTTACGACCCTATTTCACGATTCCTGATGTCATATTAGGACTAATAAAAAACCCTGTATGTCTTGATTTTATCAATTTTTATATTGATTCCTTAAATATCCATTTTTTTACACTGAACAAACATGTTACCCTATAATTTAATAATTACAAAACATGGGTTGCCTCCCACGAAGTGGTTGATTTAACATCCTGGCTCAACATGGATAAGTTGGATTATCGTACTTCACCAACAAGACCCATTAGTTTCCGCCAATGTAAAACTTTAAATAACATAGCAACACGATATAATTGCCTTAGTTACTCAGACTTCACCAAGGTCCAATTCAAGAACAACTTTAACCTCCTCAGTGTTACCCATATAGTTCTTTTTCCTTTACCCATTCACTTTGAACGGAGCTTATCCATCACGCTTCAATTGTAAAGCACCGTATAGAAATAGTCTCACCATATGAAATATCCCATACAACCTAGACTTTAACTTTCCTGGAAATAAGTGAAGTCTTTAGTTGTATAGCCATACCTGGTCACCTTGCTCAAATATTTTTTTTATTTTGCATTCATGATGCTGCTTTATCTTCTCTTTGTAAAGATAAGATCTCTTATAAGCCTGGAGTTAGAATTCATCCAACTCATTCATCTTACTTATTTTGACTTGGTTGCATCCTGCCAATCAAATTTCCACTTCATCAACATCCACAATGCTTTGTGTTCAAGTTCAACAGAAAAGTGACATGCCTTGACCGAAACCATCTCATATAGTGAAGCACCTATAGGAGTCTTGATAGTTATTCGATAGGTCCTTAATGCATCATCTAGCTTTCTCGACCAATTAATCTTATTTGCATTTACAGTTTTCCCCAAAATGGAATTTATATCTTTGTTGGACATCTCAACCAGTCCCTTAATATGAGGGTGATAAGGTATTTTCACTTTATACTTGACACCATACTTCTGAAGGAAATTTTTAAATAGTAAATTACAAAAGTGTGACCGACCATCACAATGATTTGATATGGCATGCCAAGTTGAGAAAAAATGTATTTCTTCTCAAAGTTAGTGACACTTCGTTCTTCATTATTTTTTAGCATAACCAATTCTACCCATTTGTACACATAGTCCACCACCCCAAGATCATACTTTATACAAAAGTTCTCATAAATGGACCCTTGAAATCCATCCACCAGAAATCATACAGTTATAAATTAATAATGGGTGTTATGGTAGGTTTCTGTAGTCCATAAAAACCCTCTAGATTGTCATCAGTATCATGGGAACTAGCTCATTCTTATCATTCAGTACTACTATAATAATGCTATTTTTAGGGATATACTAAACAAGAATGACCCACATGCTATCAATAGTGGGAAAAACAATACCAGCATCCAACCACTTAATGATCTCTTTCATTGCTGCCCCCTGCATAAGAAAATTTTATCAACGTTAATCCTCAATAGTCAATATAGTCCTGTTTAAGTTAGAACATTAAGTGCAAATTCCTGGTGTACTACGCGCAATATTCACAATAATCCAACGCATAACATATTTAAACTTCTACAATACACATAATAATGCCTCTATCTCTTTCACCATCAAATCAGCAACAATGATCACTAGTAATTTGTTATTGGCACCTAAGAAAGCATAGGACAAAAAAGATTGTTTAATTGATGGACTATCTGCAAGAGTGGTTCTATTCTATAGATCCTAAGAAAGATTCTTTTGATTTCATCTATATGGAACTTTCCCATTAAGAGCACCAACCATATCATCATACTCCTCAATTCCATCAATATCGAAATTCATAATGACTTTTGCTAGAACTTCAACACCCAACCTCTCTTCAATTGGACCAGTCATAACATTAATTGCACATCAATCATGTCTATTTAAAAAAAAAACTATCATATTATCTAGTTGTTGCATCGACTGGCACAAATTGAAAATTACCTATTCATCATTGAATCCGAACCTCAACTATCCCAATTCCTTATCATCAAATGCCATATTCGTAGCTAGGAATGGTCTGGCAAATATTGTAGGAACTTGGATGTCTACCTAACCATCAACTATCACAAAATCAACTAGGAATATGAAATATGCCACTTTTACCAATACATGACTTAGAAGACCAATCAACTTTTTAATAGTTCGGTTAGCCATCAACAATGTCATCAATGTTGGCTTGCTTACTCCTAACTTTAACTACTTAATCACAACTAGTGGAATGAGATTTATGCTTGGTCTTCTATCATATAAACCTAGAGCAAATTAGAAAATACCAATAGTGCATGGAATGGCGAAGGTTCTAGGGTCTTTCTTCTTCTATACTAATGATTGAGAGGTAACAGCACTATAGTGATGAATTGTCAGCAAGCTCAAGGCTCACATACCACTTTCAAGTGACCAGATCTTTGATGAATTTTGCATTTATTAGAATTTCATTGATTCCTCATCGAATGGAATATTTACAAATAGCTCATTCAACATCAATAAAAATATCTAATATTTACTCTCTTCCTGTTGCTTTTTTAATCTCTGAAGATAAGGTTGTCAATACCATGGAATTTTTGTCGGAGAAGATTTTTCAACCTTACCTTACATTTTTCATCTATGCTACTACCCTCTAAATTAATTGATTATTCTACTTCAACATCAGGTGCTTCCTCAATAGTAATATGAACAATATCATTCTTTGGCTCATTCACAGTGGACACATGTAAATACATAGTTGTTTTACCATTTTTAGTAATAATGGAATTACAATGACTATTATTCTTTTTGTTCAACAAAGTACTACTAGGAAGAG
Source organism: Capsicum baccatum var. pendulum (assembly GCA_030864225.1). Classification (NCBI taxonomy): domain Eukaryota; kingdom Viridiplantae; phylum Streptophyta; class Magnoliopsida; order Solanales; family Solanaceae; genus Capsicum; species Capsicum baccatum. Next base: position 48,406,501 of record CM061558.1, read on the forward strand.
TGTCGCACTTCATTTAATTCAAAATGGACAACATTTTGCCAAACTGCAGGTCTAGTTGATTCATCACAGTAGCATGCGACCAATATTTTGATTTAGCCATGATAGATCCGCCTTAATCTCTTTAAGACAACACTCTTGACTTTCTTGTCCTTTAATTAATTTTGACAACATTTCTTTAATTATAGACTCGATATCATGGCTACTTGGTGGAATTTATTTGTCACTCTTCACATTGTAGTTATCCTTGCACCTCTAATCACTATCTCATTCTCTCCTCCTTAGTTGATACATATAACATTAATAGTTTTGACCTTGGTGTCCTTGCCCATTAGCTCAAAAGCCTACAACTTCATGATGAAAATACATTGCTTCCTCTTCTGGAAAAGATTGATAAATGTAAGAGTGGATCCTTTTGCTCCCATTACATATACTTTTTAAATTTTCAATTTGGCAATTTTTTTTAAAATAAGCCTAATATCCGATCAAATTTGTACATCTTCCTCTCGAGTATGGCATCCTCGATTAGTGATAGTGATCTCACCTAGAGTCTCTTGGGACATCACCTATCTTAGACACATAAGTGCTCCTCTAGATATCATGTCTGTCATTGCCCTATAGCTAACTTACAAATATTTATAGAATATCACCAACAAGTTGGATACTAGAATCCTTTAATGGGGTGCCAAGCTCAACTTGTTTTTTAATTCAAACCATACTTAATGTATATACTCTTCATGTAACTATTGTAAATTTTTAATCTCTTCTTTTAACTGAAGAATCCTACCAAGAGGGAATAATTGACTCAAAAATTATCTATGGAAATCATGCTAAGTAATGATCGAGCCTTTATGGAGTTGTCGTATCCATAATAATGTTCTCCTGTAAGTTAAAATGGGAACAATTGTAGCCTTAATGAATCATAATCCAATCTAGGATAGTATATAAAGTATATATCAAAGTGAAATTCTCTATGTGTTTGTTTTCATCATCTGTTGCATCCCTTGATAATAAATTTTTTAGATTTAAAGGCTGAATCATTACCCTAGTTATATCGATTTTTATATTTGGTGGTAAATGTAAAACCTCGAGTTTGTATCCTGAATGCTATCTAATATAATCACTGACTAATATACTATAATAAATACATAAAATAGGTTGAAATTCTATAAGGTTAAAAATCTACAAATTCTGATAAAGTTTATCAAGTGAAATAGCAATCTATAAAAATAAACACTGTCTAAAAACTAGTCTTAAAAGCGTCTAATTGAATCTATCTAAATATGGAGTTGATAGGACAATCCCTACACTAACTACATCTACTAAAATACCAAGTCTTCTAAAATAATGAAATAAAAGAATATCCTCAATAGATGGGACTCACATCTAATATACTGCTTCTGGTTGAATCTAAATCTATCTATGCGTGGTTAGGAACAGGAGCATCCAAACATCTGATATAAGACATTATAGAGAAAATAAAGAGTATGCGTCAGTACATGGAATGTTCTAGTATACAAGATAGGGTAAGGCTGAATGCAAAGGTCCATATGCATGAACATTAACTGACTGTATGATATAGAGTAACTGAACATGAGAGTACATGAATAATTGATTCTACTGTAAATACTGAGTGTGCACTCATATGCATATAGATAAATTCTGTGACTAAGTTTGTCTGAATATATGTCCTGAATTCTGATATTGAGTAACTGATGTCTGAAGTTAATGATAAATAATCTATTGATACTAGTTGACTGTACTTGATTGTCCTATTTAATAGAACTAAACTGAGTTTTATTCTGAAGATTGAGACTAAATCTGTGGGAGGTATCATCTAAATGACATGCCCCAAACAAGATAACATAATTTAGGTGGGTTCTAATCTATAACCCCAATCGAAAATGTGTCAATACCCTTCCACGAGTAAGGACAAGCTGTGAGTTACCCTCATCTGATAGGTACTATGATGAGAATGGTGGAACCCTCAACTGGCAGGTTAAAACACCTCATTAACCCTCAAATGGAATATTTGATGTATCAACCTACACTGGCTACGCAGTTTTGGAATGTAAGGGTTGCTTTTAAGGATCGCAATCTCTATTAGCAGGTGAGCCCCCATCTATTGGTTCACTCGGTGCTAAATCCTTCTCCCAACTGAAAGACTCAAAGTAAGGATACTAAATTAGACTGGACTAAGAATAAGTTTATTGAGTGTTTCCTAAATGCTATAACTGACAGAGAATACTACTGATAGTGAACTTATTGAGATTCTATAACATATACTAGCTCTAGGTAAATAGCTAAATTGTCGGGTATTAAATACCCCCACGACTCGATAGCATGAAAAGTAAAGGATACTATAATTTTGAATAACATGACATTGTTCACATGTTCATAATTCATCCATAAATACTTTTTATCAAACACTTGTAATGAATCTACTTATTCACGAAGGGGGAATACATGTTATCATATTATAATAGTACTGATTCATTCACATTGGCATTTTATCAAATACATGGGGTGCATTTTTTTGATATACAACAATCAACACACATATTAATCATAGCTACATAAATATTAATCTTTGTTCTTAAATTTTGAAACTACGGTTTCTTTCTTTTGAGAGAGAATGATGTACTTTCGGAAAAATTGAGTGAATAATGATATACTTTGGTCATTTAGGGATGAATTTCTTGTTTAAGACTAATCTAGGTCATGGGAAAAGTTTTAGTTTCCATTTATATTTAAAATCCCACAACTAGAATGCAAATTAAGGGCTCACCGTGATTTAGTGAATGGATCATCTTTATTTCTACCCCGATGCGGTGGAATTGTAGTGACTCTCTGGATTGTGACAGTTGTTGTTTTGGAGTTCACCACGACTTGGTGCAGTTGCAGTGACCCTAGGGATATTGTCAAATACTAAAATGGTGTTCATTGTGATAGAGTGCTTATCACGATACCACAATGCGGCGTGATCGCAGTGAACCACTATTCTTACATAAACTGCCCTAACAATTCACCCAGGTATGAAATTTGGGTAATTTTTATATCGTTTGAAAGTTGTCTGAATTTCCTATGCATTGGCAGGCACTAAATTGAAAAATACTAATTATTTCACAAATTTTATAAAGGATAACTCACGTACTTAGAGCTAATTTTATCGTAAAGAATTTAGGGTATTACAATATCTCCCCTTAAGAAACATTCATCCTCGAATAAGACTGATTAAACCGGGAAACACTGATAGACAGGGATGACACACTAATCATGCTTAACTGAGACATGACTATATGATTAGACAACTAACGAACTAGGTTCTTCTAACAAACATGCATAGCTGATGCATGGAATACATGACTGAAGCTACTGGTAAGCTTAAGTTTTACTCTAAACATGCATATTCGATGTACGAGTACATGTCTAAACTGATTCAAGAATGCATGACTGAATGTGCAATGGTAAGGAATACTATGTTTATAATTGTAACTAAATATTGAACTGAGTAAAGCCATGGAATACTGTTACCTTAAGCTTAATCTAAGTTTACAAAAAAAGGTGAGGATAATTGGTTTGCATATCTATTTTTGCTTCCCATGTAGCTTCCTCAACTGACTAATTCTGCCAATGAACTTTGACAAAGGGAACTTCTTTGTTCCTACGTCTATGAATCTGATGACCAAGGATCTGGACTAGAACCTCTTTAAAAAAAAATCATTCTGAATATTTACATCCTCTAAAGGAACTATGACTGCTGGTTCACCAATGCATTTGCTTATCAAGGAGATGTGGAATATAGTATGTACTGAAGGTAGATTTTAAGGCAACTCGAGCTCATAATCTACCTTTTTGAAATAACAGAGAACTCTGTAAGCACTGACATATTGGTGTCTAAGCTTTCCCTTCTTTCTGGACCTATTTACTCCCTTGATGGGAGAGATTTTCAACTAAACAAAATCACTAATCTTAAACTCGAGATCCTATCTCCTCATATCTATATAGGATTTTTGTCGGCTCGGGTCAGCCCTACATCTTTCTCTGACTAACTGAACCTTCTATAAGGTATCAAATACTAAGTCAGGCCCTAAAAATGTGGCCTCACCTACCTTATACCAATCAATTAAAGATCTATATATCCTACAATAGATGGCTTTAAATATAGCCATCTGAATAATAGAATGATAGCTATTATTATATGCGAATTAGATCAAAGGAAAGTGGTCTTCCCAACTACCCTTAAAATCAACAATGTATGCTCTCAGCATATCTTATAGAATCCAAATGGTCCTTTCTACTTGACCATCTTTCTGAGGGTGGAAGGCTGTACTGAAATAAACTCGGGTACCGAAATCCTTTTGGAGTGCTTTACTGAAATGATAGGTAAACTAGATAACCTAATCTTATATGATATATTCTATGACCCTATGTAACCTGACCACATATTTGATATAGAGTTTAGCATAGTCCTCGGTTGAATAGGAGATATGAACCAACAAAAAATGAGTTGGTTTGGTCATCCATTCTATAATAACCAATAAGGAATCATGCTGATGACAAGTACGAGGCAAACCCATCTCAAATTCCATGTTCACTCTTCCTATTTCCATACGGGAATATTGAACGCCTGTATAGACCCACTAGGCTTTTGGTGCTCAATCTTTTCTTGGTGACATGTCCAGCACTTAACTACAAAATATATAATATCTTTCTTCATCCCACTCAACCAATAGATCTCCCAAAAATGATGGTACATCTTAGTGGCCCGTGGATGAATTAATTAATGTCCACTATGTGCCTCTACAAGAATTCATTGCCTCAAGTCATCTACACCTGGCACACATAAATGACCCTGGCATTGCAAGATAATATCTTTACCCAAGAAGAAAACCTCTACTTTCTGATCATTTACTGACTCTTTTAACATCACTAGACTGGGATATTTATCCTATTTTTCGTTCTACACGGAAACAAGAGAGAATTCAGAACTACTCTGAACCCACACACTACCTTCTGTTGAATCGACTAAGCGGATACCTTATTTGGCTAGCTGATGAACGTCCTAAGCTAATATCTTCTTACATTCCTTAACATGAGCAATACTACCCATAGAAAGTCTACTGAGAGCATCAACAAATACAATGGATTTTCCCGAATGATACAAAACACTCATGTCATAATACTTTAATAACTCTAACCACCTTATTTGATGCAAATTCAAATCTTTCAGGGAAAAGACATACTTTAGGCTATTATGATTTGTGAACACATCAACATGCACCCCATACAAATAGTGAGTCAAAATCATTAAGGTAAATACTACAACTGCTAAATCAAGATCATAGGTAGGGTAATTCTTCTCAAAGGGTTTAGGCGATCTAGAGGTGTAGACTATGACCTTACCACTCTACATGATGAAAAAACCCAAACCTACACTTGATGTATGAAAGTACATAAAAAATTCATCTGAATCATTTGTCTTAGTCTAAACTAGGGCTAAGGTAAGTCTAGATTTCAACTCCTGAAATCTCTTCTCGCAGGAATCTGACCACTGAAAATTGACTATTTTTAAGTTAATCTTAATATGGGGGATGAAATATATGAAAGCCTTTTAAGAAACTGATGGTTATAGCTATTTAAATCCAAGAAACTCTTGATATATGATGAAAACATGGGTCTAGTTTATTTTCTCACCTCTTTAGTCATTTGAGAATCAACTCTAATGGCATAATCCAAAATAATATGACCATGGAATGCTACTGACCTTAGCTAAAATTTGCCTTTAATAAATTAGATGAACAACAAATGAGCTTTGAGAGTCTGACGTATGATTCTAAGTTGGTCTGCATGATTATTCTCAACATGGAAATTGAACAGAATGTCATCGATTAAGACTATAATAAACATGTCCAAGTACTGCTTGAACACTCGGTCCATCATGTCCTTGAAGTCTATTGGAGAATTGGTAAGAACAAAATACATGACTAGAAACTCAAAGTCAACATACCGGGTTCAGAAAGCTATTTTCCGGATATCACATTCTCTGACTCTGAGCTGATGATCTGAGGTCTAAGTAAGAAAATTAACTAGCACCCTAAAGTTGGTCAAACAATTCATAGATTTGTTGGATATTATTTATTGACTTTAATGTATGAAATCAACTGACCCTTAAGCTCTGTAGTACTACCCATCTATTCAAGTGCTGGTTCATTTGGAAACTAAAAATGAACAATTCTATTTTTTCAGTCAACTGAGGCAATGTATGAATAGACACAATTCATTATGAGAATACCATTAAAATTTTCCATCTCTAATTCTATTAAGTTTGCTGAACTGAATTTCTGAGATATCATAACCGAACAGTTTAAGTATACCCATCGGGCTATGATAGTCTGACCTACTGGTGTAAAAAATAGAATGGTTCTATGAAGACTTCTGGTTTGACTTTAATGTTGATATCTATGTAAGGAGTTACAAAAGAAAAATAAGCTCCTGTACATAACAAGGAATAAATATGTAAACGGAAGATCTGTAACATACCAGTGACCACATCAGGAGAATTTTCCTTATCTTATCTGGCCAAAAATGGATAAATCCTATTTGGGTGTTGCCCGCCGGTGGCATTGGAAGCGGCACCCTACTAATTTGGGCGACCTAACTGAGCTGAAGAATGATTATACCGACCTTGAGAACCTAACTAAGGATAATCTCTGACTTTAGGGCCTAGCTTGACACATCCAAACCAAACATCACTGCATGCTCTACAGACACCATGATAGTTCTTACCACAAGTTTGAAAATAAGGATTTGTTTGAGAACTGCTGATACTACTATGAGACTTAGAGCCTGGCGCTCTATCTTTTCTACCATTTCTACCTAGCGAATCTGTCTAAATGGGCTCGGGTGCTAACTGACTTCCCTTTCTTCTTTTATTTATCTATTTGGGAGGACTCTTCTTTAAAGAAAAGAAAGTAATGGATTAGACTTAGAGTTTAACTAGAGATTATGCTCACTATCATGACATGAATACTGAAAGAAGGGAAATTATTCCTAAAACATCTCATAGCCTCATGTCGATAAGTTTAGCGTGCTACACACCCATGTACAAGATCCACGTGATGCGGATTTTAGACTTCCTAGGAAACTGCTGAACCTTTTTCTTAGATACCAAGTTTGTAACACTCGAGTATATACCCCAAATGAAACACGGTTCTTATGACCCTATAGGACAACAATCTAACCCATGACTGATAACTACTGTGAGCACTAAATAATATATTATACCAATTATGAAAAATATGATTAAATGCAACAAGCTTAAAAATCTGTAAATACTGATAAAGTGTATCTACTAAAATAACAATTTGTAAAATTGAACAATTTTTGAAAACTATTCTTAAAAGACTCTAACTTTAAATGTCTGAATGTGGAGTTTTGATATTAGGCGTATTTACACGCCTAAACACCATCATTTACCCATATTTTAGGCTAAGTTTTGAAGATCAAATATATAATTCTTGCACTTTTAGTCCTTTTTCCTATATGTGAGCTAACCACTATGATTAGAAAGTATTCAGGTATAAATGATGAAGATTTTAGCACTTTGTGGACCTTTGGGCAGCAAAGGAAACCTCATGTAAGAAGAAAGGAAGCTTTTGGAAGCTTGAGGACTAAATGTGATGCATGGAAAACCTGTCACGAGCAAAATGAGTATTTCTTAATACTTGGGGATCAGCAGTAACCTAGTAGGACTAGGACAAGGATGCAGTAACCGAGTAGTACTAGGACAAGGATGTTATAAAAACCCTTATTTGCTGAATTATTCAGCATTCAATTATTCATTCTATTTTCTTTTAATACGCCTCTTTTAGTACAGAATCTGTAAGTCCAAGACAGAGAAAAGACGAAAAAAACTTGATCAACGGAAAGAGCAAAAACGTCCAACCCTAGTTGACATTAAAATCATCCATCACCAAGATTATTCTAGGTTGTGCTATGATGATTATATCTATTGTGATTTCCGTTGCACTCATGAGTAGATAAACTTCTCTGTTAGGGTTATGGAAGCCTTTTGATAATACTATATATTACTATGAGTTTGTGAATTCCTTATACGTATGCTACTTATATCATTACTCTGTTCATCTTAATTAAATTCTTGTGGTTGCAAACATAAATAATACTCCAATATAACATGAACTTGTTTGAGAGAAAAGTTATATGTTTGGAAAAGAGAGTGTGACAAGGAATTAAGGCTACCAACCCCTGTTTACAAGTTAGTGCCATAACTGGATTAACTTCTGGGAGAGTTTGTACCGTTAGTCATACGCTTTAAGCTTGAGAGAGTTAAAGTGAAATAATCCTTGATGGTCGAGAAACTCTAGGATTTACCATTAGAATAAAAACCACTATAAGTGCATGCATGTATGAATTTCGCATAACTCATAGTTAATATATACGTAGAACTCATAAGGTGGACATAACCCTAGCTCATTCTTTTCTGTGATTAACTCCTACTAAATTAATTGTTTCATTCTTTATTTTGTTAGCATTATTACACGCATAAAATCCCCCCTTTTTTCCCAGCACTTTCAACCAAAAGTGTACTAATAGTTGCAACACTTAGTGACCGAGTATTACCTGTGGGATTCGACACCCAACCCAGTTGGGTTCTATATTTAACAGCGACTGCTTACACTCTTACGAGAGCTGTAGTTTAGGCGTTATCAAGTTTTGGCGCCGTTGCCGGGGAATACGGTAGTCAAATAAGTTTGTGATAGTTACTAGACCCTGTGGTCGAAGATTCTCATATTTTACTTTTAGTTCTTGTTTTTGTTTTATTCAGATTTTTGTTAGTGCATGCCAAATAATCGATGTTCGGGACAACCTTTATTACCCATAAACCCTGAACCGCAACATATTGGCAGGATGGAGGCGCAACGTGACATTGAACGAAAGGCTGCTCAACAGGAGCAGGCTAGATTAGCTGCGTTGGTCGCTGCTCAAGTGCATCAATAGAATATTAATAACCCAGGGCGAGCAAAAAATCCTTATGATGAGTACATGGGTGATGATGAGCTACTAAACCCTAGGCATGATGTAGAGGTGATGACACCTGCGAACAAAAGAGACCGTCAAGATAGATTTAGGCCTGAACATCGAGCTATGCCGATTCCTTTTGATGATGATGATGACGATTTGGATGGGGCTGGTGCCACTGGCGCTATTATTCCTCCAACCTTTGTACTTGGAGCAAAGTTCAATATCACTAGCACCATGATTCAACTTGCATCTCAAGGGTTTATTTCATGGACTTGCAGGAGATGATCCGAATATGCATCTGATCAATTTTATCTCTACATACAAGTCATTCGACAATCCAGGAGTAGGACAGAATACAATTTGACTGCACTTATTTCCATTGTCTCTATCTAGGGAGGCAACTCTATGGTTGAATGGGCTGGATCCTGATTCTATTACTAATTGGAGGCAATTGAAACACTCTTTCCTAGAAAGATTCTTTCTGCCATCCAAGAGAGCACAGTTGAGAGATGAGATCAGCAATTTTTGACAGCTTCCAAATGAAGCTCTCCACAAAACATGGGAGAGGTTCAAAAAGAAGGTTATGCGTTGCCCAAATCATCATATGACCAATGTCCACTTGATGGATATAATATATAGGTCTTTGAATTCGGTGACTAAGTCAGTGGTTAATAATGCTGCAGGAAGGTCATTCATGGACCTTACTTTTGTTCAGGCATGTGATATACTATATCATATTATAAAGCATAGTAGAGTTTGGCATACCAGGGATTCTGAGGTACCAAGGTCTACTATATCTGTTGGCATAACTGTAGAACAAAAGCTAAGAGAGGAGGAATGTGATCAAGATATGGCGCATATGAAAACACAGATGGATCTTCTTAACAAGCATTTATTATCAGGGAAGACCGAAAAAGTCAAGGCTGTCGTATCACATGGAAGTGATGAATCCAATTTTTAGGGGGAGACGAACTACTTGAATAATCAGAGGGGTTTTTGAGGCAATTCCCAAGGAAACCAAGGTCTGAACTATTATGATAAATCTGGATACAAGGATCGCGGTCAAGGTGGTTGGAAGAATAAGACTGACAGAAGTGGTTTGTATGTTCCTCCTGGAAATCGTGAGGCTGCGACATCTGGTTCGGGGAAGATGTCAATGGAAGATATGTTGGCTAAGCTATTGAAAGGAGTTGAGGCAACTAACACGGGAGTGATTGAGGTAGTAAATGATTTTTCCTCAATGAAGCAGATGGTGGATTTGTATTCCACTATAATAAAATAACTGGAATAACAAATGAGTCAATTATCGGCGGCATTCAACCAACGAAAGGCTGACACCTTACCTAGAAACACCATGCAAAATCCAAGGAATGATGGAACATGTATGGCTATTACTACCTGAAGTGGTAAAGTGTTGGAAAATCCATCCAAAGGCAAGCAGGTGGTTGATGATATAGCGGATGATGTTTTTGATGCAGTTTGTGTTGATTTTGTAGAAACTAAAAATCTGAATGACAGCGTTTATGAGAAAACTATTCCCCTTCCACCACCACCTTTTCCACAGAGACTAATGAAAAAGGTTGATGACACTCTTGAAAAGGTTGATAATCCGATGCAAGATAAAGAGAAAGTGGTGGACAAGATGATTTCCCTTCCACCACCACCTTTTCTGCAAAGACTGAAGAAGAAAGCTAATGACACCAGGTTCAGTAAATTCATGACCATGTTGAAGAAGCTGACTATTAATGTTCCGTTGGTGGTGGCGCTGGAACAGATGCCTGGGTATGCTAAATTCATGAAGGACCTTTTGACAAAGAAGCGGGCGGTAAGTTATGAGCTGGTAGATAATGTTCATCATTGTAGTGCAATCGCTACAAGTATGTTAGTTCAGAAGAAGGCAGATCATTGTGCTGTTACTATTCCTTGCACTGTTGGAACTATGAATTTCGCTAAGGCATTGTGCGATTTGGGAGCTATCATCAATTTGATGCCACTATCTATTCATAAAAAGTTGGTGTTGGGTGATCCTACACCAACCAATATACGACTTGTGATGGCAGATAGGTCGGTAAAATGACTTGTTGGTATCTTACATGATGTATTGGTGAAGGTTTCTACCTTCGTTTTTCCTGTAGACTTTGTGATTTTGGATTGTGTGGTAGATGTTGAAGTTCCCATAATCTTGGGATGCCCTTTACTCCCAACTGGAAGTGTGCTCATTGATTTGAGATCTAATGATTATTTATTTCGGTTCAATGACAAAGTGGTCGGTTTTGATGTACGCAAAGAAATGAAGCAGCCCAGCGATATGAATGTGTTCTCTGTAGATGATATTTATTATGAGCATGAGAAATAATTATCTGTAGAGAAGCATCTTACTGTTGAGCCACTATTTGATGTGTTGTTGAATTTTGAGCGTGAGGACGCTGAAGAATATGAAGAAACCGTTTGTGCTCTAACAGGAATAAGGTCCTATTCTCATGCTCCTAAGAAGATGGACCTTGATCTTAAGAATCAATCTTCACCAACAACGAAGACTTCCATTGAAGAGCCACCAGTGCTAGAATCAAAATAGCTCCCCAGTCACCTAAGGTATGCATTCTTGGGAAGTGGAAAGACACTTCCGGGGAGTGTTGCAGATGATTTAAGTGAACAGCACATAGAGGCTCTCATCTCTGCTCAGAAGAGGTACAAGAGAGCTATGGGTTGGACTATTGATGATCTAATTTGTATCCCCCCTGGGAGATGAATGCACAAGAGTTATCTCGAAGAAGATTGCATGCCCACAATGAAGCATCAGTGTTATCTAAATCCATTCAGAAAATGATCCACCATCTATCTTGATGAAGTCTAAGTAATTGAGGTAACTATGTCGTACCGTGACAATAAATCAAGCGCTACATGGAAGGCAACCAATCATTTTTTTATATTGTTTTGTCAGGATTTTGTCGAGCCACGACCAAAACTAAGGCGCTTGGTGGGAGGCAACCCATCGTTCTAATCATTTTTGTTGTTTTTTAGTAAGTGTAGGTTCAAGACGTATAAAGGAGGAGATTGGTCTCGAATTTTGATTTGAAAGTGAGCTATGTTAAAGGTGGTAAGTGAGTAATGAAGGAGCAAAAAGCTTTCGGTTAGGCATTGCCTATACAAATCTAGGGAATGGTCAAGGTAAGACCTATATAAATCTAGGCGACGAACAAGGCAAGGCCTATGCTATGGCCTTTGTTCTCTGAATCTACAATGTCATAGCATAGGCGCCGCCTATGCCCAACAATGCCATAGCATAGGCTCCTCCTATGATCAACTAGGCAAAGAATTAGGCACCACCTATGCCAAGTATAGGCAAAGCTAAAGGCACCGCCTATGCCATTGCCTTTGCTCTTTGAATCTACAATGCCATAGCATAGGCGCCACCTTTGCCTCCCAAATCTCTCTTAACTTTTATTTTTGCTCATCTAACCTCGCAAGATCATATTCAGAGTCCAACACCAAGTAGAATGGCCTCAAAAGGATGACAGGAAAAAAAAATGTCAACCTCTTAGAAAGGTTAGAAAAAGGGAAGAAAAGAGCAAGCAAAATCCTCCTCGCTGCAAATACCTCGACGCACTTCTGGAATCAAAGTGGGGCACATTTTGAGGAAATTCTGAGGATGACGACTCTGATGATGATTTTGATGCAGGGGGTATGACCCAGACATAGAGGAGGAGTCCGACTAATCCAGGTTCTTTTTATTTATTCTTCATTGAGGACAGTGTGTCCCGTCTAAGTGTGGGGTGCTGGTATTTGTATGCTGTATTTCTTTGCCTACCTACATTTATTTATGTTCATTTGTTTGATTTTTAGTAGTAGTTAAATTTTTGAAAATTTTTCTTTATGTTTTTTTTTTTTTTAATTTTGCATTAAATTATTCTGATAGGAGGCATGGTGTTATGACAAGTGTTTGTGATAAAATCATTACTATTGAGACGTTTAGGCTCTAAGTATGACTCACTGTGTGATAAGTATGTGATTTAATCCCTTCATTTGTTTGGTCAAGAGTCTATAAAACTCCCAATAAAGTTGACTATGTGCCTTGTGTGTGTGAGATAATAGTATATTCTGTGTTTGTGGTTGATGCTAGAACTTGCCTGGTGTGTATATAAAGCGAAATAAAGAGTGTAAGTTTAGGAGATGATTTAGGTATTTCTTTGGCAACCTGTACTTGTTTACCTTCGTTTTACCTACCCATGGACATTATCCTAGTTAACCCCCTTTGAGACTTAAGCTATTTCTTTGGACAACCTCATATGTAAGCCTGGTCCATTTTTTTTTCAAGACCACAATTTGATCCAAATTCCTAAGTGCTTTAAATTGTAAAGTCATGTGGCAAAATAAGAGGAAATTGGGTGAGAGTGATGCCTTACAGTTTATTGGTGCTTGAATTTTTTATGAAAAAAGAGTGGCTACCATCGAGGTGTGCAATAGAGAAGAAAAGAAAAAGAAATAGAAAAATAAAAAGATGAATTATGTTTATGATTAAATAAAAAGATAGTTATGTTTGAATGGCAAAATAGGTGAAAAGGGGTAAGAGATGAAAGAAAGGTAGCAAGGTTGATTAAAAGAGTGTGTTAATGGCATAATGTGATGTATTAAAGCACTTGGGAACATAGTCACTATTTCTGGCCAAAATAGTCCTACCCGTCCCTTATCCTACATTACAACTTGTAAAAGACCTATTTGATCAGAAGTTTAGCATTCTGATACTAGTGGAGCATGACACTAAGGGCAAGCCTATGGTTATCAGTTGCAACATATGAATTCTTTGTGAGAGTAAGAGAAAAGAGAATCTTATACCCATGTTCCGAAAAATGCAAGACTTGTGAGTTATTATGGGTAATATCTTATGTGAGACATACATGGTTGATGAGTTTTGGGTAGCTTTGTCTGACTCTTTGTACCTTAACTTATGGATACGAATTAACTATCATCACAAGTCTATGTTAGAGGTTGAATTGTTTCTAGTAGTGATTCGAAAACTGCTCTTTGTTAATGATTGTCGTGCCTGTCTTGATAAATATTTTGTGTTGTTACTGTGAAATTCTAAGTAGATGTTTACATGGACATAATATTTTGTTCAAGGATGAACAAAGCTTTAAGTGTGGGGTGTTGATGTTGGGCGTATTTACATGCCTAAACAGCATAATTTACCCCTATTTTAGGCTAAGTTTTGAGGATCAAATATATAATTTCTGCACTTTTAGTCCTTTTTCCTGTAACTTTGCCAACCAACGTGATTAGCAAGTTTTCAGTTATAAATGATGAAGATTTCAGCACTTTGTGGACCTTTGGGCAGCAAAGGAAACTTCATGTAAGAAGAAAGGTAGCTTTTGGAAGCTTGAGGACTAAATGTGATGCATGGAAAACCTTTCCCGGGCAAAATCAGTATTTCTTAATACTTGGGGATGAGCAGTAACCTAGTAGGACTAGGACAAGGATGCAGTATCCGAGTAGGACTAGGACAAGGATGCTATAAAAACCCTTATTTGCTGATTTTTTCAGCATTCAATCATTCATTATATTTTCTTTTCATATGCCACTTTTAGTAGAATTCGTGTTATAGAATCTGTAATTCCAAGACAGAGAAAAGACGACAAAAACATGATCAACATAAAGAGCAAAAACGTCCAACCCTAGTTGACGTTAAAATCATCCATCGCCAAGATTATTCTAGGTTGTGGTATGATGATTATATCTATAGTGATTTCCGTTTCACTCATGACTAGCTAAACTTCTCTGTTAGGGTTATGGAAGCCTTTTGATAATAGTATCTATTATTATGAGTTTGTGAATTCGTGATACGTATGCTACTTATATCATTACTCTCTTCATCTTAATTAAATTCTTGGGGTTGAAAACATAAAGAATACGTCAATATAACATTAACTTGTTTGAGAGAAAAGTTATATGTTTGGAAAAAAGAGTGTGATAAGGAATTAGGGCTACCAACCCCTGTTTACAAGTTAGTGCCGTAACAGGATTAACCTCTTGCAGAATTTGTACCATTAGTCATACGCTTTAAGCTCGACAGAGTTAAAGTGAAATAATCCTTCATGGTCGAGAGACGCTAGTATTTACTATCAGAATACAAACCTCTATAAGTGCATGCATGTCTGAATTCCGCATAACTCATAGTTAATAGATACGTAGAACTCATAAGGTGGACATAACCCTAATTATCATTTCTATGAATAACTCCTAATTATATAAACTGTCGTAACTCTTTGCCCAGGTATCGAATTTGGGAAAATTTTATATCATTGGAAAGATGAGTAAATTACCTATGTATGGTGCTAAACTTAAAAATTTAGAGTATGTCATTAATTTTAAATAGGATAACTCACATACTTAGAGCTAAGTGAAGCTCAAGGAATTGGGGTTATTATAGTAAAACAGAAGGAACAATGGCTCTAGTTTAAGTAGGCTCTACATACCCTAAGTATTGATCCTCATCATACATTAGTAGTGACTTATATGTTTGTATAACTAAAGTTTTACCACCGCTAGCTATTTCGTAACTACCATCAATAGCCGCTTATTGATACGCTATTGGTCATGGACTTTCTTACTGTGCGTTGTAAGGTAACTTGGCTTCCATAACCATTCTTCTTTTTTAGCATCCTCTCATAAAAATTGCTTTATCTATCTATTTGCAACATTCCATAGATCAATAGGTGGAGGATGAAGTAAAATATGAGGGTCTCAAACCTAGCAGGAACACTACCATGTTCATGCTCTTATGTACTTTATGGTGTTTACATAATTCTTTTGGGATTTGTATCTAGTGTATGTAATGGGTTGCCTTTACTCCTAAGGTTTTCGATACACAGGCGTATCAAAAATCAGGAACCGAAAATAAAACCTTCAAACTTCATCAATATCAATCAATAATTCACACCAAAACTAACCTCTAAAGAAGAATATTACAGTCAATGTCAAATATAATAACCCAAATAAGCTTCGGGATGAACCTACTGGCAATTCATTGAATAGCATCTTAAACATAACGAAAGCTATGAGTAGTGGGGAAATATAAATAGGGCAATTTGAAGTCAACAGTAATAAGTAACAAAAGTTGAGTTCTTTAGTTTGTAAACCATAGAAGATAAACAATATGACTCTATTCCACCTGAATTCATAACTGCATATAATTCACTTATGCAATCTGTATAACCTCCTCCTCTACATACAAAGTTGACAAGCTCTAGACTATCAACCATCTTGTGAATGCATAGATAGATTTCACCCTTTACCTTGTAAGTCTTAGGGTGTTGCCTTTTGTCCATTGACGATAATCTCAGTTCAACTAATACCTTTTAAGTCTCACATTGATTAGAGGAGGGTTCATAGACTTAAATAAATATTGTAACCCCCTTTTCCCAATCTCAAACTTCCTTTTAAGGACTTTCCAAATACATGCAATTCCCAAGCTTCTAGAATAACTTGGATTCAATTAATATTAAAAAAGAGGTAATACACTTAGCTATAGTAGATTAGATGAATCTAACATTTCTTTTACTAATCCACCAGAGTTCCTAAAACCCTAGTTAGTAAAATTATACTCTCATATTCATTGCACAATCCATGATAATCAATTAAAACATATGTAATTAATTTCATAATGATGAAAAAGTAAAATCCAAAATATCTTATTGAATTTGAAATAATAAATCTTAGACAATATTATCAATCCTTAAAGTATGTGAAAGTATCTTTAAAATTAGTAAAAATACATAACCCAATATTTGAATAACCTAGACTGTTTATAGTATGTAAGCTCAATAAGTAAATCCTAATAAAAAAATTAATAGGAAAAGTTGGGAAACAATCCTTATTACTCGTGAGGTATCCTTACAAGTCATATATTGTCCATCATAACCATTCATATGAACTTTTATATTTGTGGATACAATATTTTGATGTCATTATAATTCCTCACCATGAGTTGTAGTTAGTCCTCACAACTCGTGATCTTCAATTGTTATCAGTTGAAACTTACACTTCATAAACTTACATCTGGTCACCATACAATTGGTCATTATTTGTCGTAGTTTGATAATACAACTTATATTCTACCATAATATTAATATTGGAACTTGGCATAGCTCACTGGTCTTCTCACGGGTTCTCCCAACAACCCGTATCCACTTTTTAAAATTCATAGTCAATCTTTGCTTAGTGGATCTAATTTCCTTTTTTGTTTTTGTATCGTAATGATTCTTCCTACGAGTAATGTTACCTGATGACTCATAGCATGTCCAATATTTTACCTATTTTGAAATTTTCCTTGTTCGATTTAGACCAATACCATTGTCAACCTATGATACCTGAAATACCATAAAGAACCACATCATATCTAATAAAAATTTCCTAAGTCCAAGCATAAATTCCAACTTTTAGGCATTGAATATGCCATGTTTCCATGGAACATAACAGTATTAGTATTATAGTGTATTCTTCAAGGAAGCTTAAGGTTAATAATCATAATGGTGTGCATTACTATATTTTCTCCAATCATTATAGTCATCAAAATCTTATGACTTAGAGAGAGCATACTTCTAGGCAGCATAGATAGTTTGATTTGGTTAAGAATTATGATATCTCCATCTTGTACCATCCAGGCAAGGCAAATATGGTGGCAAATGGCTTAATCTAAAAGGTAGTGACTATGGGTAGCTTGAATTGTATTTTAGTTTCTCAAAGTCCATTGGCATGCGACATTCAGTCCTTATAAAATTTTATTTTTCGACTTGATATTTCAGACCCTTGGAGGATTCATGCTACTATTGAGGCAAGTTACTCAGTATTTTACTAGATTCAAGACCCTAAGTTTGAGGATAATAGACTTTGCATCCTTCATGATCTGGTCTTGAGTGGTGAGTCTGAAAGGGATACCATAGATTCTAATGGTATCTTGAGATATGATAGCGATATTTATGTTTTGAGGATCCATGAATTGATTTAGTTGATTTTGCATGGTTCTCATAGATCTGGATATTCCATTATTTGTAGTACAACTAAGACGTATAAAGATTTCTGATAAACTGATAGATGGATTTGCATAAAGAGAGATAGGATGGACTTTGTATCTCATTGCTTATGTTTCGAATTGGTAAAGGCCAAAAATCAGTTACAGGGTGGTTTTATTAAGTAATTACCATTCCCAAGTTAAAATAGTGGTTGATCAGTAGGGACTTTATTAGTTGTTTGACTCAAGTTTATTTTGGTTCCAAGGGTTTTTGAGTCATAGTTGATCGATTTAACAAATAAGCATATTTCATTCGTATTTAGATATCATTCAGTACCTGGAGGTTATCCGATATCGATGTTAAGGTGGTTTTCTATGTTCATGGTGTGTCCATCTCTATCATTTTAGATTGGGTTTTTGAGTTCACTTATAGCTTATGAAGTGATTTTTAGGTGGAGTTGGGTAATATAGTGTAACATAGTAAAACGTTCCATTTGTAGATAGATGTTCAGTCAAAGTGGACTATTTAGGTCCTTAAGGATATGCTGTGACCATATGTCATATATTTTTGAGGTCACTGGGTAAATAAATTAACCTTGGCAAAGTTCATATATGATAAAAATTATTAATTAAGTTTAAAGATCATGCCTATTAAGTGTTTATATGGAATATGATGTTGTTCTATAATTGGTTGGTTTGCCACTTTAGAGGTTAGATCCCGTGGTACTGACTTGTTTTAAGAGTATTTGGATAGATTTAGGGTGATTCATGAAAAGTCGAGGGAAGCTCAGGAAGGCAAGAGTGTTATGTAGATCATAGACTTTGTTCCTTGAAAATTGGTGTTTATCATCGAGTATGTATCTGTGAACCGCCTATGAAGGGTGTTATGAGGTTTGGTAGGAAAGTTAAGATAAACCCCAAATTTGTTAGTCACTTTGATATCTTTCGTTGTTGTCCATCCGTTCTTTCATGTTTCCATGTTGTGTCAGTAGATTCTTTATCTATCTTATGCAAAATTTGTCTAGTGATGTTAGGTGATTATGTACAAGGGAAATTCTGATGGTCAAGGTTCAATGGTGGCACCACATAAAGATAGAGGCAATTTGGGAGATCTACGTCAAGATGCAGACCCAAGTTATTCATTTTTTGATACTTCAAGTATATCCTAATCCCTTACTTTCAAGACTGAATGTTCCTTAGTAGTAAATACTTTTATGACTCTCTAGGTCATTTTTCTTATTTTTCCTTACTTTTTCCATCAGATCTTTTCCATAGTTGCTCGAGGTCATTTATTAATTGCTGAGACTGATATTTTTGTTACCAGGTAGTGTGTTTGAATTTTTATAGCCAATTCCCTATTATGAAGTCTTTATCGATTCAAATTGCCAACCGTGCAATAACTTAAGTCAAAAAAACTTATAGGCAATTTTGAATATTCCATAGCTATAAAATATCAATTTTAGGAAAGGAGGAAGCTTGGTATGGGTCTCGAGGAACTCAATCTAATTTTGACCTATTGGTCATAAAGTTAATAAATTGATATATATGTCTGTGAACCACTTTTTATTAAAAGAAAAATAGATAGAAATGATGATGGCTCCATTCAGTCTGTAATATCAAAGCTCCTATGGTTGCATATTTTGTTTGCATATATAGGATCCCAAATGAGTCCTAAGGGAATGACAGTTGTACTAGTGCACTCGCTAGTACCCATCAAAGGGATGTGATAGAAATAACCTTAGCAAGGAACCAAGTCCAATGATCTTTGTATGAAGTATGGTAATAGTTACTCACCTCACTGCTACTAGATGCTGCGATCGTGAGGATCAGTGCCTAGTTGTGACTGCATAATGCTTGGAAAGGGTATAAATATCCATTTTAACATGTTTTACCTATTCCTTCATACATTCACTATACTTAAATCTTAAGTACTGGGAGAGCTTAAATTAGAGATTGTCGGTGGTATGGGGAGCTTGGATAGCAAATATTCTATGATTATCCTTTGAATTGGTGGTATGATTTCTTTCTCTTTTATTAAAAAGCCCTAAAACTTTTTGAAATTATTTTAGCACCAATGTAGCTTGGATTTCACCTATTTGGAGGGTAATTACTCATTGATAATAAGTAAATGTTGGGATAGCTTTGGAAAAAAAAAATCATAAATAGGTCCCACATAAGATTTTTCAGTAATTTTAGAGTTGAAGCACAATGGTTAAATATGCGTATCCTCGTTTTCGTGGTAATGAGAAGAATGTGATTTTAATAGTGTGGTGACTTTTAAAAGCTTTGATGCATTCAAAGTAGGTGATTTAGGGGATTCTTTATTTTTTTTGGTGTCCAACTAGGATAGGTTTCACCTTTCTTACAAATTGATCTAGTTCATAGTATCTTTGCTATTTTTTTTTATTTGGAATGGATTGTTTGAGTTGGTTCTATGAATTGGAAAATTTGGGTTAGTTGGACCATTTAGGCTATTCCAATATTGTAATCTTAGCACAATTTGTGTAGTGTCCCATGTTTTGATAAAAACCACTATCTTAGGATTTTTTGTAGCTTAGTTAACATCTAAAATAGGATTTAGATACCTTAGCCGTGACCGGTGTAGAAATTGCGTTGTACTGGATTTTAGGAAAATAAAAGTGGGCCCTTTGACCTATGTTAGGCCATGATTTATGTAATATATTGAAAAGTTTTTATATGTAAATTCTAGGTTCAAAAAGGCTTACTGAAGTAATATTGAGAAACTTTTGCATTGGGTTGTTATAGTTTGTTGGCATTGTGAATCTATTCTTATTCATTATGCTAGTGGTTATGTGTATGATTATGCTAGTCATATACAAATTGTAATGTTGTTGATTATACTAATAAGGATAATAATGATATACTCCCCTATTTCAGTCCAAATAGTGATGACCTAGACTCCCAGTTAAAGTCTGGAAGATGATTATCACATTGCTTAGATAGTATATACCCGATTCAAGTCCAGAGGATGATTTTGTTATTTGTTAAATACTTATAGGTCTAAGTCAAAATAATTGACTGTGATATTGATAATGATATTAATGATATAACATTTAAGATCTTAATGTTTAATCCTTCATAGATACTTGCTAAAGTCTAAAAGCAAGAAAATAGTTATAATAGGGAATGTCATAGGTGGATTCTAGTTGTATTGTAGTAGTTGGTAAACGATGGGGTTTGGTTTATGCATTAATGGAATGTACCCCCCAATCTTATGGGGACCTTTGTTCAGTAATTTACATTTTCAAACTTATTGTCTTATAGGGGCCAATTTTATAGTTATAATCACATGCGTTTGATACTTTATCTTATAATATTATTATAGTTATTTACTTATTCATGTACGACAATGCTGGAGTTGATTCAATTTTGCCTCTTCCTTTACATAGTTAGTGATCCTTAGTTAATAATATTTATATCTGGATTTAGCTTAGTCAGTAAATGATGCCTATTGAGTACCCATAGTTTTGTTACTTATAAAACACTTCTATACCTTTTTATCTAAAGATCCAAGTACTAGTTCCCACCATTGATTAGAGGAATATACAGTGTTATATTTTTTATATAGCCGATATCTCAATGTAGGAGTCTCCCCACATCCTTCTATCTTATTTATGCCAAGTCTTTCATTTCAAGACAAATTTTATTGATTACTTAGAACTTGGGTTGTATTTATAAATACTCTTGTACTGGATCTACTAGGTTGTAGGATGGTTTTGTATGATATGGTTACATTTTAGACCATCTGTATAGCCTTGATTATTTTAAAATTGTTCCCTTTTTTGGGGCACTTACCACGAAGTTAACCTATTGCACTTAGCTCTGGGTTACGGTTTGGTTCACCTACTAGTGGGATAAAGTAGGTTCTATCATGAATATTAAATTGGGTCATGACAGTGGTATCAGAGCCTAGGTTTCACCAATATTATCCGTACAAGAAAAAAGAGGGAATTTCTTTTTCCCAAGGATAGTTAAGGTTAATCTTATTCAGGTATCCCACTCAACAAAATTCCTCAGGGCTCCTATCTCTAGTTTTGTGGCATTTGATCAACAGAATCCGTTCACCTATTGAGTCCTAAGGTTAACCCAATTCTCTAGTAAAATTCAATTTTCACAACTCAGGTTTATGGGTACTGGCAAATTTATTGATATCATATTTTGGTGTCGCTAAGTTATAATCCCTATTTTACAAAGAATTGAACTATTACTATTTGAAAAAGATATTAAACCTTACTTATATTGTGAAATCCATGATTGTTGGACCAGATCCATTGAATTCTTTAAGTTTTATCAATTTACGAATGAGATGCAATAAATACATTGCTTTGATATATAGGTCTATGACACCTGATGACCGAGAATTTAATGCATATACTATTACATCATATATTCCCCATTTTATATAATTTGAATACTTTTAGAGAGTAACTTTTTTTAGTTATCAGATTATTACCATCAGTGAGTATTGCAGTTATTAGTATCATTCAATTGGAGTAGTATTTAGCACCGAGAGAACACATAGATGAAGGCTTATATGCATGTGAGGCATAAAACTTTTTTAGAAGAACCTAAGTCCCAGAACTACAAAGCCACCAAAGGTTCTAAAGGGTCACCCACCAGCTAAGTCATACCACATTAGCCCATTTGTACACCAGTTCAGTGGAACCATATAGTCAGTGTTCGTAATCTTGGCAAGTTCTGAGACACACATCCTATTGGGGATTGCAGGTTAAACCCGGATTACCTTAGATTTGGTATGAAAATTACTAGTAATTCACGTAGTCCATCATTTGGAGTTCAAATTTTAGATTCTTGAATGACATTATATTCTTCTATTCAGTTCATTTTACAGCATGTGCTCAGTACCTAGTCTTGCATTAGTTATCATGTTATATTTTCCATGATCAGGTCATATTAGTTATTTAACTATCTCTCATAGTCAGTACATCCAAAAGACTAATCACATAATTTATTTCCATTTATTTTCTTATAATAGGTATGAACACTCAACATCATGATTGTGCCTAGTACAATATCTTCATATCAATAATTATTATTTTAGTTAGTCTACATCTTGTGAAGACCAAATTTTACTTTTCATTTTATTTAGCCTTAGTCATTCCTATATTTTAAATAATTAGAGTTAGCTGGGGGCATTTCCTAGCAAGTCATCTTATTAATGATGTTTCTAAGATATAGTTTGTTATTCAACTTTTTATCACAAAACTGTTTAGTGCTGATTTGATTCATATTTTATATTTATTTTACTATTTAAGTTCATATTTTGTATAATCATAGCTTTATCTTGTATTATCTATATTTAATAGTGTTTTACAAGGACATAAATTAGCTTGTTGTCACTTTGAACTCTAAGAGCCAAGTTACGACTTGGTGTTAGGCAGGGGTCATAATAGATGCCCTCTTTAACCATATTGCACAAGTTTTTCTAGAAAGGTAGGGTCTGAAAGACTTCAATTTTCTGTAACAACACGAGACTACCCCAGGTCGTTACACGACGCTTATAATCCTGAGGGACCACAAGCTAACCCATGAGCTGGTATTTGCTGTAATCACTGAATAATGTAAATATAAATGCAAAAGAATAACTGAATGCCATAGGTTTTTAATAATGAAATGACTACTGAATTATGAATCTTGCATAATAATAAAATCTAAATAATCTAAATAGCTAACTGTAGTGTTTGAAAATCCTCTAAACTAAATACTTTGAGTTGATGGGACAGGCCTCCAACTAACTCTACTAACTACTAAGATAAAGAAAAGTAGTATAATCTTCTCTTTGGTGGTGAGGACTCACCACTGCCACTATACTGCGGATGATCTGAGGGACTAAGTGCGATTCAAAAACTAAGCGTCAACACCTTTAATATGATACATCATAGCACAAAACAACAGTATGCGATCAGTACTTTGAAAGTACTGGTATACTTTGAGAGCTAGGGTTCTTAATTAGGAGAGAATGCCTTTTGAATTAAGGAAATTTAATTAAAGAATGATTTTAAAAATATTTTTAGGTCTTAAAAGTCATACTTGAGCAAACTAAAATAATGGGGAAAGGAGTGTTTTATCCATGAACGTAATATTAAATTTTTATCAAATTTTTCCAAAATGGGCACCTGCCATGATGTGGAGTTATTATGCCGTGTGACTGGACACTGACAACTGGGAGCTAGAATGATGGTGCGATGTGCCATTATCATGGAAAGACTTTGGATTCCTTTTTTGCCAACTCAGTGATGCGCCAACATCATGGAGGCCCACTAGAAATTGACAATTGTCATTTGGGTTGCCTAAGCGATGCACTATGGGTTAAAATGGCAGTGTTTAATGACTGAAACTTTAAATTGCCATAACTTTTTATCCGGTAATAAAATTTAGGCTAATTTTATATGGTTGGAAAGATAATTCAATTTCCCATTTAATGGCATACTCTAAAATATTAAATAATGTGTTTAGAAAATTTTATATATGAATACTCTTATTTTATGACTTAAATTATGTTTGGAAAATATGGGGTATTATAGTTTGATTGAGGTATATAGTATTAAAATTTCAGTTTCACAGTTCGCTTCTTTTTAGAACCAGATTATAAACTAATTCAATCAATTGAGTGTGGTTCAACCAAAGGCCCATGTTAATGACATTCAACAGATTCAGACTTTGTGTCAAATTTATGGATGTAGTGGGTGCGCTATTGATCTATATGGAGCAAATCTTGAGTTAATAATATTTTTGGGCAATGTGGTTAGAGGAAATAAAGACTTTGCTAATGCCTATAATTGTAACTATGAGAGTCAACCCAACTAATCATGGGGCAATACCTTGGGCCTAACTTAGTTTTATTAGCAATAAGGAAATAAAACCAATACTCAACCTAGTAATATATAAGGTACACTAATAAAGATTCTAGCCAACAATGAAAGAATATCTGTCAAATAAAAAATCAACAATATCGAAGCAGATGGGTTAGTTAGAGAAAGCATAGAATACAAACCCGCAATGAGATTTTCCAGTGACACAGGCCCTAACTTTCATCTAAGTAATGGCTATAACATTAAGGAGTGGGAAAGAATTAAGTGTTGTACCTCTTAGGATGAGAAATCATGAGGTGCAAGCGGAGCTAACTATACCAAGCTTTAATATAGAGAAGGTTGTAAAGAAAGTAATTAAGGAGAGTATGAATAAGATTACAAAAAGGAAAAGAGTCCGACCATAATTCCCACAAAGGCTAAAAAAAAGTAAGCAAAATGCATACTTCAAAAATTTCTATGATACATTAATAGAACTGCATATAAATCTTCCTCTACTTGATGTTTTATATTGAATACCTAGGTTTCTTAACACTTGAAAGATGTAATGAAAAAAAAAAGAAGTTACTAGTAGATTTTAAGACTATAGCTTTGACAAATGAGTATAATTATGGATTCTAAGCGGGGTGGCACTATATATTAAGGACCCTAGAATTTCCAGCCTCCCCATACAAATTTATTAAAGTGACATTATGTAGTCACTGAGTGATGGGAAAGCATCAAGTTGATACCCCCTTTTATGTTTAATAAACTTGTTTTGGGGAAACAAAAGGCCCTTTTTAGTTATGCCACTAATGTCTAACAGAACTAGAGTGGTTCCCAAAGAACTTATTGAATATGTTCTACTTAAGGTTGGTAAGTTCATTATACCTTCTAATTTTATTAATACTGACTATGATACAGATTATAGGGTACCAATAATAAATAAAAATCCATTCTTAGCTACCTTAGAGCTTTGCTAGATGTTAGAGAGTGCATACTTAAGATGAGGTTGAATGATGAAAAGGTATTTTTTAGAGTGGATATAAATGAATCTATATACCCTCACACTATAAAGAACTATGCATGATTATAATTATGAAAGAATATTTATATGGGGTGGAAGAGTACTATATTCTAATGACCACTTTTGAATCTCTCTTATAGTTGGAATATTTAATGTATAAGTTTGAGCCTAAAAAGATCAAATTAATTCATAAAAGGGTGTATATGAGAAAATCTATAGAATTGGTGTATTAGAACTAAAGAGATTAGAAAAGAAAGAGAAGATCGGCTATAGAAGGGCAAAAAATGATGGGTATCTAAAGATGAGAGTTGTCACATAAGCTGCCTCAACATTAATTCAAATGTTTCTTAAAAGAAAACCCAAGTTATAACAGGGTTAAGATGAACGACAGTCTAAATACTCAAAATCATATATAAGGAGCATGATGAATGCATAAGTGTGGGGTCAAAATTCTCAAATGATGGAAATGTAAGAAAATTGCATGTTTCTAGCTTGGTCTATAGGCCTCAAGAAGTATTTCTAACCCATGTTCTTATCTTGATTTATGGTATGGGGAAAAACTATTAGTTTATGTTTGGGGTGGGAAATCATTTATTTTATGTTTAGGGTGAAGCTTGATATTTGAGATTTTTGATTATTTGCTTATGTTGTAGAAAAATGTGAAAATACAACAATATGTTTCTTTAGTAGTTTTTAGTTTTATTTCCATTAGTATTTTTAAGTTTTACTTTCTATTTTATTTTTTTGGACCACACTTTATTCACCCCATGGATTTTCTTTTAGTTCTATTCTTATTGGTTCCCTTTGAACTGAATATCACTTTTTATTATTTATGATTAAAGTTTAAAATTTTTAGTAATAGATTAGGGATTCTTCCCGATGATATATGAATGATGATTGCTTTGGGGAAAAATTAGTGATTACATTTTAATAGGTAGAACACTTTCAATAATTGGATAGTAGTTTTTGCTCGAATGAATGATGATAACACTTAACTTACATCCCAACTTAGTGCAAGACAGTCGTCGTCAATACTTTTTCCCAACTTTGGAGTCGGGTTCGAATCCACCGACAATAATGTCAGTGTCGATTAAATCTATTTGAAACTATAGCTACAAGTTAAATTCAAATAATTGGAACAAAAAGAAAGTAAAGTGGGGGTTTGATTTAAAACATAATTGTTTGTCAGTTTGATTTTGATGTTTGTAACAAAGATTTTATGAAATAACCAGGATTATGTTAACTAGGGCTTATGGTACATGACAGATGCTAAAATTTACTCAAGATTCCCACAGTTCTTATGAAAACAAGTTATCTTAATTGATGGTATGCTCAAATGTCTCTCGACCTGTTCAAGGATTTAATTTCCTAAACCTTTCGGAATTAGGGAATCGCTTATCAATACACATATTTTACCTTAGGTGAACTAACCTTTTTACAACGCTGATTATTAAATGAAGCCTTTCCGAGTCCTTTTTGAGAAATCACTTCCCACTATTTATGATTTCTTTCTCTAGCAAACCAAAGTAGGTATGCCTATTGATTGTAACCAACAGACATAAATTACTGTGTCAGAATTATGAAGAAATCTTAAAAACTATTAAACATTGAATAATTAATTTAATAACTTATCATGACCTAACCCTAGATTCCATAATCCAGGTTAAAGAAGTTTAGCTACTCATTACGCAAGAAACAATCATGCAATTTGCATTCATAACTGAAAGGATTAACTTACAAGGATGAATGGAATCGAAAGTGAACATGTATTTGAATCACAAGGCAAAAACACCAAAAATATTGTTCTTGAAATAGAGAGAAAAAATATCATATGTTCTATGCTCAATGGACAATTAATTGTTTATGATTCCCCTTAAAAAGAATAAAAAAACCCTTTTTATAAGTTCCTCCATGTAATAAAACCTAAAAACTATGCCCTAAATTGAAAGAGCTATATATGGAAGAAAATCTCAGGTTTCTATTTTTTTTTCTCGAAACAAACGACGCTATTTCTGACATCTTGTCAGACACCTTACGGCTTTTGCATAAAGTCATCAAATTTTCCATTATAATACTATCTTCTGCTTCTCCTGACAGCAAAATTTGACGGCGTGTCATATATGTGATGGCATGTGAGAAATGTCGTCACATCTTCATTGGAAATCATCATGTTCTGCGTCGAGTTGACGATGATTTTGATGCGTTGGTAAAGTTTTGACGGTGCTTCAGAAATGTCATCACATTTAACTTCAATTCGACATCTTCAGTCTAAGTTTTACGACAATTATGATAGCCTTTCACATGTCTGATGGCGCTTCTATGATGTTATCCGCTACACTTTATCTTAGTTGCGCCAGATTTCAACTAATTTTGTTCTTCTTTTTTTTAGTTTTTTCTCGATCACTTACATATGCATTAAAACAATACAAACAATCAAAAATAGCAAAATTTGATTAAGACGTCACAATTACTTAGAGTTAAAAGACTTAAATATGTTAGCATCTACTTACACGTCAACACGCTAAAGATAAAATAATTTCTTGTCCTCAATCAACCTAAACCCAACACTACTATTCTTAACCAAGAAATACATAAGATACCCATGGTAGTTTATTTTTAATTTTAGCTCAAAAGACATGGAAATCTCCAAGTTCAATTACTTATAAACCCAACTATGTTATTAAATAAAGATCCATAATATAACACAAAGGAATAACGATTTTGCATAAAGTTAGAAACAACAACCATGCATATATACAAGTTACACTACCCAAACATGTAGGCATCTAGCGATAGAACCTATGTGCCCTTACAACATAGAAGTCCATCCTAACTAATGTATGAAATTAAACATGTCAATGCAGGGACGGTTAAGAGACACTTACTCTCAAAAAGAAATTCCAATCAATATATGTCAAATACCATATGCTTGCCCTTATTTTCATTACCAAGGATTTTAGATAGTTGAGTTAGGATCACTATAGTTCTTTTTCTTCATCTTATAATGTAGGATTGGAGCTGGAATAATGTTCACATACATTTAAAGTGACTATACCTCCTTGATTCTACACTACTCTTTTGGGTCCCACCTCTTAGCATTTTTCTATTTTTCATTCATTGTTGGTTACACATATTCCAGATAATTGCAGTTTTTTTTTAACAGTTCATTCTTTCTTTTCAAAGTCTTTTGATCTTCTTATTCTTTTTCTACCACATCCATCATTTGAATCTTTTATTTTTATTCAACCTTTCTTCATACACATTTCACATCATGCACACCTATGATAGCCACCCTTCACTTGGTTTATTTTCCTAAGTCGAGGTGCATAGTATCTAAGGAGGACTAGGTCCAAAAGAGGTTTATTCTGAGTTAAATGGGAAGGTGAAAAGTTTCATAAAAAGAATTAATCTATTCAGGTTCAAAAGAAGGATCAAGGGAGATATCATACACAAAGGGTAGGTAATTTAGTCTAAAAGTAAACTAATATCAACCACGGCCTATGATCCTTTCCTAACCACTATCTTTCAACCAAGGCGAGACTAATCGAGCAAGTTTTAGATTAACACACAAAGGGAACTGAGCTAGACCTCACACATACATGGCAAAAAGGTACATCCCAAGCTATTACCCATCCGGTTCATGCAATTATTATCAATGATTATCATTTCCCAAAAAATAATGTCATAAAAATATTCACAGTAGTCACATATAGATTCATATCACACAGTTATCAGATGGAAATCTGGAAAGATAATTATCATTCAAAGAGAAATCGACAAAAATATATCAACTTCCCTAGATACTTATTTTCCCTTAATTAACCACAACCCATCACAAAACAATACACAAAATGCCTAAGCATGCCAGCTCTATTTTAAAGAATACTCCGGGGAAAAGAGAGACGGTAACAAAAACTAACAGAGGGCATCAACACACACAAATATCCCCACCCTCAACTTAAAATCTTAAAATGTCTCCAATGCATCAAACCCAAACAAGAGAGTTAGAAACATACCTGTTGCACCATGGATGAAAAGATCTAATGTCAATTACATAAGACAAATACAAATAACAAAATACCTTGGGTTGCCTCCGAAGCAGCGCCTGGTTTAACGTCGCGGTGTGACTTTTTTATCTTGACTTCTCAAACTTTGTTAAGATACCTTATTTATAGTTATTTTTTTATACACTTGGAGGATTTGAGACGCCGACCTAACTTTTGATTAGTACATCTTTGGAGTGTGTTGGGAAAAAGTGAGTGCAAGATGAGGAATATTCTATCATGCCACTTCAATGATTGAACTATTTCCCAATTTTGCATAAAACTTTCGTGTGGGCTCATTTGGAAACGCTCACAATCTTAAACATCCACTAAATGGACATCGATCTTTAAGCTCCTTGGCATTCAATATTGGGGTTGTATTAAACCCTTTTGGAAGGACAAACTCCAAAATGTAAGAATCTTCCTCCTCATTTTCAAAATTCATCATTTGCTTGGGTGATTCGAATTTCATCATATCCACTAAGCTTAATGTTGAAAAGTGATTCTAATGAGGACCAACCCTCAATTTTTGAATAAATTCCCAATTAGTATTTTTGCTCAAAAATTGACTAGAGTCTTCATAAGGTTTGTGCTAGATTTATTCTTTTGACTCTAATACCATTTCCTCATCCTTGGCATCTTCATTCATGAATGGTTTATTTGGTTGGGAAATCACCGAGGGTTGCTCAACATCAAGCTCATCATCAACAGAGGACTCTTGCTATTCATCCTCACACTCTTTCATTATTTTAAATAATTCCACAGACAAGATATCATCTTAACATAATGTTGAAAAGTGTTTTGGATGATTGACCTCGATATCCATGTCTTCTATACTTTCTCTTCCCTCGTTAAATTCCTTAATGTCTTGATGTATGTCACATATGGTATCATTCATTCTATTTATACAATCTAACATTAGTTAAAGAATAGCTTCAATGTCACTCTTTACAGTGCTTCGTTCTTCCTTTTGTTGACCGAAAGACTTGTCATACTCATAAGAAGAACTAGAACTTACGTTAGAGCAATAGGGGAGGGGGTCATTTGGGAAATCACTCCAATGTCCATCTTGACCACTATATAGCGAAAAATTGTACTCCTGGTAGGATGGAGATGGTGCACATATCTCTCTCTGGGGAGTATATCTACAATCTTTCCAAAAGTTGGGTCCATCACAATATGGACATGGATCATCCAGCTATGATTTCCAACAATCAAACTCACATTCATTCCATGATACCATAGTAATAAATAAACCAAAAAAATTAAAATCTACCTAACACAAGAAAAAAAGGATATAACAAACAAATATTTACAAGTTCGAATTCAAGCAAGTAAGCTAAAATTCAAAACTAAATTAATACGCTAAATTGTTCCCCAGCAACAACGCCATATTTGATAACACTCAACTTACACCTCAATTTAGTACAAGACGGTTTTCGTCAATATATTTACCCAACATTAGAGTTGGGGTCAAATCCACAGGGAATAATGTAAGTGGCTATTAAATCAATTTGAAACTATAGCTACAAATTAAATTCAAATAATTGGGATAAAAAGAAAGTAATGTGGGAGTTTGAGTTTAACATGTAATTGTTTGTCACTTTGATTTTGGTGTTTATAATAAAGATTTTATGAAATAACCGGGATTATGTGCACTAGCTCTTACGGTACATAACAGAAGCTAAAATTTACTCAAGATTCTCGCGATAGTTAGGATGACAAGCTATCTTTATCGATGGTATGCTCAGATGTCTCTCAACCTATTGAAGAATCTAATTTCTTAATCCTCTCATACATAGGGAATCACTTATCACTACACAAAGTTTACCTCAGGTTAACCAACCTTGTTACAATGCTGATTATT
Source organism: Capsicum baccatum var. pendulum (assembly GCA_030864225.1). Lineage (NCBI taxonomy): Eukaryota > Viridiplantae > Streptophyta > Magnoliopsida > Solanales > Solanaceae > Capsicum > Capsicum baccatum. The sequence goes on from CM061558.1 coordinate 48,438,314, forward strand.
AAATGAAACCTTTTTGAGTCCCTATTGATAACTCACTTCCTATTGTTTATGATTTCTTTCTCAAGCAAACCAAAGTAGCTACGCCTATTATTTGCAACCAACAGACATAAAATACAGTCTCACCATTATCAAGAAATCTTAACACCTATTAAACCTTAAATAATTAATTTAACACCTTTTCATGACCTAATGCTAGATTGCATAATCCAGGTTAAAGGAGTTTAGCTACTTATGACGCAGGAAACAAGCATGCAATTTCCATTCATAACTAAAAGGATTAACTTACGATGATGAATAGAATCAAAAGTGAACTTGTATTTGAATCACAAGGCAAAAATGCCATAAATATTGTTATTGAGATAGACAGAGAAAAAATATCATATGTTCTCTACTCAATGGATAATTAATTGTGCATGATTCCCACTAGAGAGAATTAAAAAAACCCTTTTTATAAGTTGTTCCATGTAATAAAATCCCTAAAAATAATGCCTTACATAGACAGATATATAAGGAAGCAAATCTCAAGTTTCAGCTTTTTTTTCTCGGTAGACAACGACATTTGTTATAGCTTGTCAGACACCTGATGGATTTTACGGATTGTTGTCAAAGCTTCTAGTATAATACCATCTTCTTCTTCTCCTTATGGACAAATTTGATGGCCTGTTAAATATGTGTCGGCATATGAGAAAATTCATCACATCCTCATTGGAAATCCTCATGTTCTACTTTGAGTTGATGACCATTTTGATACCTTGTCAAAGTTGTGAAGGCTCTTAAAAAATGTCATCACACTTCAGTTCAATTCTTCAGCTTCCGTCTAAGATTGACTGCAATTTTGAAAGTCTTTCAAATGTATGATGGCGCTTCAAATATGTCATCAACTACTCTTCATTCTATTTGCACCAGATTTCAAATGATTTTTTTCTTCTTTCCTTTAGTTTCCTCCTCAATCACTTACATCTGCATTTAAAGAATAAAAACAATCAAAAATAACAAGAGTTGCTTAAGACTTTATAATTATTTTGACTTAAAAGTCTCAAATGTGTTAGCATCTACTCACACATCATATGACTATATGATGCAAGTATTGTGAATTGAAAATTATGTTAAGGAATTGAATTAATATTTTGAGAGACCAATTCTCAATTATTAACTCTCATATGATTTTGTCTTATAATTAAATTCTTGTAATACTTGGTTGATAGTATGTAGAGACCCCTCTTTAGTTGAACACGTGTCATGAGTTTGTGAGAGTTTTGTTATATTCCATGTTTACATGTTCATGTATAGAACATGAATTGTGTGTTTGCAGAAAATGAAAATGTTGATTTTTGGAGATATGTTATATATATTTCTTTTATAGCCATATTTTATACGTTCTTTATCCACCAATAATGCTTGACCTTAGGTAGTCACGTTGAGCGTTTAGCCTATTCTTTGTAGCTCCTAAGTGCCATAGTTGAAACATAAAAATTTTTAAAGAGTAAAAATTAAAAGTCAAAAGTTAAGTTGAAGCCCTAAATTAAATATATATTTGTGTACAAAAGGTTATGTGTTGTTGGTGGGAGTAATGTAATTAAAATATAATTAAAAAATGTAATAAAAATATAATAAAAAGATATATTGATCAAAAGAAGTTAATCATAGGTTGACACTTAATACTCCCTACTAAAGATGTGTCACTTAACTTAAAGAAAAGGCGAAAACAAAAAAATTTTGTGAAATTAAAAGCAGTTAAAAATATGTTTGCTGAAGATGAGCATAATTTTAGCTTGATGCATAAAAGTGCCTGTGAAAGTTAGTTATTATGCTGGCCAGAATAGTTTCTAATCATCCCATACACAACATTAGAACTCTTAATGTACTATATGTTCTTGATCTTTTACATTCTTAAATTTGTGGAGTACTATATTCACAAGTTTATGATTCATCATATGTGATATGTGATTTCTTTTTGAGAGTGAGCAAAGTTTTTATTTTACACCTATTATTGTTTAAAAAATGCATATTTTAGAGTGAATATGGGTGAATTTCTAATAGTAATGGAGTACATTTAATGATATACATGTGGCTTATATGATCTATTTATTGAGTAATTGATATTTCCTAATATTACACTTACAGGAGTATAACACAATTACTATCAAACATCTGATACCTTTAGAGATGTTCATGATGAACCTCTTATAAAACCTACTGTAACCTAGGAAACTTTTGATACATTAATCAAAATTTAGTGCCTGTAATCTTATAAGAACCTCTATATTTTCCTTGTGAAACTAAATACCCCTCTTCAAAACCTTGTGTCCTAGAACAATACCTTTTTTCACCATAAAGTAGTGCTTCTCCCAAATTAAAACTAGGTTTCACTCATTATATCTCTAAGTTACATTGTCCAAGTAGGTCGTACAATCATCAAATGAGTCGCCATCAACAAAAAAGTCATCCATAAAGTCTTTTATATTGTCCTCCACCATATAAAAAAGATTAACATCATAGATCATTGAAAGGTGATGAGAACAATCTAAAGTCCTAAAGACATCCTCTTGAATATGAAAGTACCATATGGGCATGTAAAAATATTCTTGTCCTCGTCTTTAGAGGAAATAAAAATTTGATTCCACCGAAAATAACCATCAATAAAATAGTACCACACTTTTACTGCAAGCATGTCTAACATCTGAAGCATTAATCATATTAGAAAATGGTCTTTTATGTGCAAGTGTTCAACTTTTGCTAATTCATGTTCAGTCACAATCTAGTAACCAGTATTATGGGAACTAACTCATTCTTCTCATTTACAACCACAATGATCCTATCATTCATACGTATAAATACAACTAGGGTCACCCATTTGTTGTCCCATTATATGATAAACAATAGCTACATCTAACCACTTTATAATCTCTTTAATGACCACCTCCTACACAGGTTAGTTGATACTATACCGGTGCTCGATGTTGGGCATGCAATCTAGTATAAGCTAAATCTGATTAGTACAAATCCCAAGTGGAATCCAAATAATATCTTCAATACTCTATTAGTTGACTCTTTTACATCTCTACAATAGTTAAATCACATCCTGAACCTGCGTATCCAAAAAATCAATAGCAATAATAACCAATAAAGCATTGTCAGCCCCTAAAAATATATATCGGAAGTAAGAAGGGAGAACCTTCAATTTAAAAACTTGTGGCTCTTCAATAGATGGTCGAGCAGGATGAGTTATTCTATTCTTACAGTTAAGATCTAATTTTTTGGTGAATAAGAATACGAACCTCAACCATAGAGTGCTCTAACAGTATCATCAAACTTCTCTATGCCATTATTCTAAAAGTCCATGACCACCTCTGTTAAGGAGTCTACACAAAGCTGCTCCTTATAAATGCTTATTCTTAAACATTATCTATAAAAGCACCACCCTCACATCTTTTGGCTACAACATTTACCAAACCAAATTAAAAGTAACTTGTTTGTCTTTGAGACTTAACTTTATGTGTCCCATCTCCATTCCAACCAATGTAGCATCTATGTCAACTAATGCCTGGCATGTGGCTACAAAGGTACTTTATAAGATAATATAAACATTAAAAACCAACTCATAGAAAAGAACACAAATCATCCAGGATTATGAAGGAATTTACCTTTACCAAATCATCACACAATATACCGACAGATTTCTTCATTGTTCGATAAACCATACATAACCTTATAATCATGGACTTTGTTGTCCCTAACACCATATGGTTGTAAATACTAGTGAAGAAGTAGTTTTGTAATGGTGAATATTATTAACGTACTCAATACTCACTGTCCTTTTGTTAGTAACAAAATATTTCATGAACTTTGCATAGATAGGCTTCTACTATAATGGTTCGACAAAGGGAAAATTAAAATGCAATTTTTTCAACATCGATATTAACTTATGATACTTTCCTTCCTCATGTTTTTTCATCAACCTCTAATGAAAAGGTGGGGAAGGTTGTGCAATGTTTCTAACTATAAGATCAAATTCATTCCCCTTTTCTTTATCCTTCAAAACTTTCCAATCCACACTGGTTGATTTTTGTGATCACTTAAAATTAGTTGCTCTTTCTCAGATTCCACTCTGGGTACCTCGTTAACATCAACAACATCATCCCTTGCCTTATAAATAACAGGAATACAAGGATAAATAGTAGTCTTACCTCTTAGAGTGGTGATGGATAGATAATGATTGATGTTGTTTAGATTTAGTAGTGTGTTTCTTGGAATAGTACCTAACTGGTGCTATTTTAATATAGTATACATATCAACAAACTTCTACACAAGCTGCTCAATCATGTCATCATGTGATTCTAGATTCTGGCTCAGTCAAAAAATATCTACCTTAATCTCTTGAAGGAAACTTTCTTAATTATATGACTCCTTAACTAGCTTAGTAAGCAAATCTTATATCGTCAAATAAATATCATGATTCGTTGGTAGAGCATATGTGTAACACCTAAGGATTCATCACCTGGAAATATTCTGCAATTTTATCCTCACTGTCCTAGCTACTACTTTCCTAATAAGTCATAATATGTATTTATATATCCTAAGATACTATTAGAATAAGTGTAGAAGGATTTACCCAAGTCACTATGTTGTTAACAACTATACTTAACGATTCGTGTAGACTCCTAATGAGTTCTAAGGAGATTATTTTATAGTGTGTCCTATGTGGTAACCCTATTAAAATTGTTTGGACTATAACCTAGCATATGAGTCATGGTGTCTAATTATTAAATTTTGGGTGCCACTGGTAATTTTAATAGTTAAGAGCCCAAGTGTGTTTTGGCTTGGAACAACATGATGGTTCAAGTCGTTGTGTGATCCTACTAATCGTAAGGTCACCTATAACAATCTATGGGTTATTTATCCAACTTTTAATGAGGGTATTTTAGTTATTTTCTCCTATCAAAATGAGTACGTCAAACTAAAATGATGGACAATAGGACACCGTATAACCGAACCACTATCTGATGTAGAGGCTGGCATAGTCTTTTTCTTAATAGGAAGTATGGACTAAAAAGAAATGGTCAAACTTGGTATTCCTAGCTACAATATCGAATCAAATCATGTTGATGACGAGTATAAGGCAAACCCCTCATAAAGTCCATGTTCACTTCTCCCACTTTGATGTGGTAATACAAAACCCCTGCGTGGAACCACTAGGCTTTTGTTGCTCAATCATCACCTACCGACAAGTAGAGCACTTAGCCACAATCTCTGCAATATGCCTTTTCATACCACTTTACCAATAGACTTCCTACTAATCACGGTATATTTTTGTGGCCCCTGTATGAATAAAGTAATGCACACCATGTGTTTCAGCAAGAATTTGTTGTCGCACATTATCTACATAAGGAACACATAGCCTACCCTAGCAACACAACATGCCATCTGCCTATTGGGAGAAAACCTCTACTTTATGGTTTTTAACTGACTCCTTTAGCTTAGCTAAACTAGGATCTCTGTATTTATTTTCTTTCCCCTCAGAAACTAAGGTAAACTTTGAACTATTCTACACCCAAACACTTTTCTTAGCCGAACTAACAGAACAGATACCTAGTCTATCTAGCCAATGAATTTATAGAACTAACTTCTTCTTACCATCCTCACAATGAGCAACACTACCCATGGGCAACCTACTGAGGGTGCATGCCATTACATTGGCCTTGCCCGAATGATACAGAACACTCATGTCATAGTTTTTCAACAACTCTATCTACCATCTATGATACAAGTTCATCACTATCTTTTAAAAGACATACTGCAATCTTTTGTGGTCTGTGAATACATCAACTTGCTCTCAATATAAATAGTGGTTCCATATCTTTAAGGCAAATACAACAACTGCTAATTCAAGACATGGGATAGAGGAAAACACTCTGTAAGGATCAATAAGCGTAGGCTATAACATTACCTCTCTTCATTAAAATACTCTTCAAACCAACTCTTTAAGGATCATAATATATAATGAATACATCTAAATAATCGATCAAAGTTAAAACTAGGGTTTTAGTGAATTGAGTCATTAACTCCTAAAAACTATTCTTACATGAATCTGACCAATGGAACTTGAATTTCTTCTGAGTCAATCTAGATAGAACGTACGTAATAGAAGAAAACCCTTCAATAAACCACTAGTAATAACCAACCAAACCCAAGAAACTCTTGATATCTAAGAGAGAGATAGTTCTAGGCCAGTTTCTCACTACTTTGATCTTTTTAGTATCAAGTCTAATTCCATCACCAGTAATAATATAGCCAAGGAAAGCTACTGATATTAACTAAAATTTTCACTTACTAAACTTAGCGAACAACTGGTGGGCTCTGAGAGTCTGGAATACTACTTTGAGGTGGTCTGCATGATACTTTTTACCACAGGAATAGACAAGGATGTCATCAATGAAGACTACGTGAACATGTACAAGCACTGCTTGAACACTCGGTTCATCCAGTCAATAAAGGATTCTGTGGTATTTCTGATTCGAAAGGAAATGACTAGAAACTCAAAGTGGCCATACAAAGTTCTAAAAGCTATTTGTGGAATGTAATTTTCTCTGACTCTTAGTTGATGATAGAAGGATCTGAAGTCTATCGTAAAAAAGTATTTGGCACCTTGAAGTTGGTCAATAAGTCATCGATTCTAGGTAGTGGGTATTTTTTCTTGACAGTAACTTTGATCAATTGATGGTATTCTATAAATATTTTAAGATAAACATCATTCTCTCACACAAATAGAATTGGTTCAACCAAAGGAGATAAGTTGCGCCTAATAAATCCTTTCTCAAAAAGGTCTTTTAACTCTTTAAGTTTAGCTGGATCAATTGTTATGGACTTAGTATTAGCAATAATGTCTATTCTGAAGTCAATTTCCCTTTTGAGAGAAACTCCGGGGAGATCTTTCGAAAACAATTTTGGAAATTCACTCGATATTGGAACTAACTCAAGGTTAGAAGTTTCGAAAATAGAGTCTTTGACTCGCACCAAATGATAGACATACCCATTGGATATAATTTTTCTCACTCTATGATATGAAATAAGTTTATCCTTAAGTGTTATCGTACTACCCCTCCATTCAAGGATTGGTTCATTAGAAAATTGAAAATAGACAATTTTGCTCCTATAATAAACTGAAGCACAGAATAAATAGACCCAATCCTTGCCAATAATGATATTAATATCTGACATCCCTTGCTTTAAAATGTCAACTGAAATATATTTTTGAGATAGTATAATTGGATAGTTCCTATATATCTATCGGGCTATGATAGACTTACCCATTGGGGTAGAGAATGAGAAGGCTCTATTATAATTTTGGGACTAACTCTAAATTTTACAGCTATGTAAAGAGATACAAAAGACATAGAACCTCTATGATCTAACCAAACATAAACATGTAAGTGAATGACTTGAAACTAACCAATAAATAAATTAGAAGAACTCTCCTGATCCTTTCAGGAATTAAGTGAATAGAGCCTGTTTGGGCGCTGTCCACTGGTGGCACTAGAAGGAAAACCCTGTTGAGACAAGTGATTGGACTATAATGAGGGGGTATTTATATGGAATCATTGAACCCACCGATGGACTTTCTCTAATCCTATGTCTTAGCTTACCACATCTAAAACATATGTCACTACCAGCCTTGAAGACACCCTGATGATTTCTGCAAACCCATATCCTTACAACCCTTAGATTTAGAGCCTAACGCCTTATCTTTATTATAGTCACTGAATTAGGAATCAATGCACTATGTGAAGAAGTATCTAGAACTAACGATTTTGGGCAGAACTGAGGATGTTTAACACTTTTTAGCTTTTATTGAGCAAAATTGAAGCTATTTGTTCTACCCTTTTTGTTTATCCTCTCTTTCTTCTCAGTATTTTGTTCAAAAATTTACTGAGCATAGACCATCAACCTAGCCAAATCCATCACCTTAATCAGTATTGCGGTCCTATATTCCTTGACCACACTATCATATACTGTAGATACGACCTAGCAAATCATAGACCTGTTATCAGCTACCACAAGATGATCATACCTGTCCAACTGTGTAAAGTTGAGCAAATACTCTATAACACTCATATTGACCTACTTCAGATTGATAAACTGTAAAACCTTAGCCTCCCTTAAATCCAATTAAAAGAACCTATCTAACAATGTGGTAGAAAACTAATTCAATTCTATAGGTCTTGTATCTACACCTATATCTACCTTCAAGTAGTTAAACCATATATGATCCACATCCTACAACTGATAGACTACTACCTTAGAACTCTCACAAGTGGTAACCCCAATAATATGTGTTACTTTCTGAACCATCTCAAGGAATTCTCGTGGATCCTAAATAGACTTAGACTATGAAAAAAAGGAGGGTTCATTCGGGTGAACTCCTAAATTCTAGCTGCAGTAGTATTGGCCGCTCAGTTGGCCTGAACAACATTTGGTCGAACACTCTAAGATGCCAAACAATGGGCTATAGTTGAAAAAGTTGCACTGAGTTATGCATGATAAATGTGCTCATTCAGGGGATCTTACTGTTTGGGAGGAGCGGCTGGTTATTTTCCAATTCTTCTTCCGTTGGTCTTTCTGGGAGGCATGTTCTGTAAATAGAATGTAAAGTTTTATTAGACTGAGTGTATAATTTGAGCTAATGCTCATTTGTATGATATGGACACTAAAAGAAGGGAACTTTTCCCAAAAACACCTCATTACCTTTTATACATAAGTATGGTGTGCTACACACCCATGCACATGACTTTACTTGATGCTGCTTTCAAACTTATTAGGAATCATTAGAACCTCACGCCATGATATAGAGTTTGTAACGCCTCGAGAAAACACCCTGGGCATCACTCGATGTCAACAATCTCGCAACACCATAAGCGAACCCTAGACTAGTACCTGCTGTGTGCACTGAATAATAATCATGAAAACATATGCAAAAGTAAAACTGAAAATTCCATAAGGTTCATTAACTAAGACAATACTAAATACATTCTAGAATAACTACTAACTAATAATGTGTTATATCCTCTAACATCTAAAATAAAAGAGTTAATGGGACAACCCTAACTATGTCACAATTGTGGTCTGAAAGTATCTGAGTAGGTAAAATACTACAAATAACACAATGACAAAATCAGTGTCATGCCCTCGATGGATGAGGAATCACTATTGTAGCTGCAATTCATAAACTAAATCTGACTAAGTATGGTACGAACCTATGGGTCCAAACTTATAATATGAGACATCATAGCCCAAAGAAAGATTATACGTCAATACTTTGAATATACAGATATGCAAGTTGAGATTTTGCTAATATTTATGGGTTCACATACATGAGCATAGTAAATTAATATCATGAAATAACTAGATGAAAGTACATGCAAGGCTTGGAATACTATAAATTCTGAATACACAATACCAAGCATATATCATCTGTCTGAATTAGTTTGAAGCAGAAATACTGAGTTTTTAATAACTGAATAACTTATAAATGTAAGTCATATTTGTGTAGTGTTGAACTGAGTTCTGTAATTAACAATGAATACTTGAAAATGATTACTGAATACTGAAACTGTAATTGTCGAAGATATCATCTAACCGACATACCCCAATTATAGACTGATATGGGGTCCAACCTGTAACCCCATTTTGAAGGGTGTTATCACTGTTCCATGGGTTACTAATAGGAGTTGTGTCAACACTAATATGGTAGGTTGACTAATAAGATATATATATGGTTACGTCAACCCTAGTCTGGCAGGAAGATGATTCACCCTACGCTAGCTACATAGTTCGGAAACTTAGGGGCTGCTACTAAAGGTCAAACCCTCTACTAATACGAATGACCCTATCCTTGGGTTTGCTCGGTGCTGAATCCTAATCTCAACTGAATGACATTGAACTGATCACTAGCCTACAATAGGCTTCTCTAAACTCACACTTATTCTGCTGACTAACCAAATGCTACTGTTTAGGATAAAACAAAATCATTCTATTCCTACTTGAGACAAGACAATATATAGTATTCGATACCCTCAGGATATGATAGGATAGATAATGAAATCATATATCAACTCTAAAAGTATCACACATAGGTTATAATGCATAATTCCTTCACAGATATTTTGTCAAACATCTAGGATACATAAATCTAATACACGAGAATGGGCAATATATGAATATCCAGACAACCACATTCAATACTAAAATTCAAATATTAAACATTGGGGTTACATTATTCAACATGCATTCTAGTTAATTTACATGAAACTGAAATTATTTTTTGATTGAAAACCACACAACATCTCATGCATAAACATAGTTCTAATAAAGAATTTAAATCTTAATCTAAGTGCTTTAAAAAGGATTCTTGAACTACAAGGGTGTAAATAACCCAAGGATGAACACCAAATCATACCTTTATTGATGAATTATTGAAAGTTATTGAGGGATTTTTTATAAATCGAACTTTAATATAAAAGGGGATAGCATTTGTTCTTGAAGGGAATGCTTTTGTTTTTTGAGAGAATTGTTATAAATGAGGTAAAAATGCTATTTTGGGACCTATATAACGTGTTAATGCGTGAGGAAAATACTGAAATATTCTCTGGACTCGGGATTAAATGAGATAAAAAAGGCCCAAAGATGCAATACACACCGCATCGCATTGATGGTTTCAACACAATTATCGACGCATCTTTTCAATAGTGGCAATGCAAATGCCAATGCGTGCACTATGATTGCATTGGCTTCCAATTTTTTGTCATCCAAATGTGACTTAAATGATGTCAAAAAATTCCAAAACTCATTCTAGATGACCTATAGATAACCCTGATCATGAATTAATTTTAAAATCGACAATCTAAGGTAGAAAATATTATAAATGATCCATGAAAACATTGAGACAAAAAATGAGGCTAAGTGTCAACACTTAGCTGATATTTTTCTATGTTTGGGACCTTTTCTTGCATCTTATAAAGGATTGAAATGGGATGGGACATCACGGGGACTTACAGTTTGAGTCCCTGCACATTATTATATAATCGGGTGGTTAAGTCACCCTAATATATATGATTTAGAGGTTCGAGTCCCCCGTGCATATATATGATATCATTCTCTAATTCGTGTGCCTACAGACACTGGGTCTCGGCTAAGGGGTGAGAATTTGAGACCATATAGCATTTGGGTATATGTTATGACAGTTAAGCTACAAAATCCAGGCTAAAGTTTTAGTTCCCTATCCTTGCATATGATTTATCTATATGTGTATGCAATTGATTATGTGCATCGGTTATGAATGAATTTTAAATATTGATCATTGAATTATGATATCCTTATCCCTTAATCACATGCTAGAGTCCATCCTACTAACCGTCTCCAAATTACGTATCCCTACACGATGTAGGCACTAGATCTTCTTCTTCTTCTTTTGTGCAAAATTAGGTCGATCGATTTGGTTGGTCAAATAGAGGTGTTGTAGTGAAGTAGTGATCTTCAATTCCCTAGAAAGCTTAGGCATTTCACTAGCTTTCATATTTAGATTTGAATAGATATTTAACTTTATTATCATTAACATTATTATATTAATTCTCATAGTCATCTGTAAGAATCAAGGGCAAGTCCTGACAAAGACAAGCTTTTGCTCTTTGTGTAGAAGGCTTTGGTTTGATTACTATTGATATTAGGTGATGTTGATCGGTTGGTTGGCCGATTATCGATCCTTTCTTATAGAAATGTTTTAAATTTCACTAAAGTTTTTACATTCTAGCTTATTATATGGTCGTAATTCATCTGACATTCGTAGATTTTGTGTTTGGTTGGTTAGGTGAAGGGGTGATCTCTGGTCCCCATGGGATTATAGATACCCATCATAACTAGGCCTCGATTTGGGTCAAGAAATTAGGCATCTCTCTTCTCAACATAGTCATCTTTATCCTCTAGTCACCATATATCTATCTGCTTTGATCCTTGTATTTGTTCCCATAATTGTTTCGACCTTGATTCTCTTGCCTCAAGTTCCATATGCCATAATTAGACCCCTTCTCCGTTGGACTTCAAAACCAATATCTCTCTATACATGTACTTTGCTTTCTCTTTAATAGTAGATGAATACAACCTATGAACTTTACTTTGTGCACCCACAACATTAAAATTTTCTTAATTCAACAACAACAAACCCAGTGTATTCCCACCTAGTAGGGTCTGGGGGGGTAAGATGTACGCAAAAAATACCTCTACCTCTAAAGAAGTAGAAAGGTTGTTTCCGATAGACCCTCGTCTCAATACATGAGACACCACCCAAATACAAAGTAAAGCACAAAACAGGATTTCATAACTTAAATACGGCACCCATAACTTAATTCATAGGTGTAAATTTCTTGGTTAGTAACCCTTTGTCCTTAGTTTTTCAACATCTTTATCCATTGTTCCATCTATGAATTTTTACTCACTAGAATAACCAATAGCATGTGTACCAAATCATTTTTGCCTCGACCGATTATGCCACCCGAGGATGGTATTAGAGATCTGATATAAAGTTTCCATAGATAACTCCAAACCACGGCTCTAGAAAGACCCTGATAACTCCAAACCACGGCTCTAGAAAGACCCTCTAGTAATAGTATCAACAATAACATTGGTCTTCGCATTCAGAGCTCTATATAATAGGTCACACATATTTTTCCTTAATCTTCTGTTATTGCAAAGCATCATTGATATCCTGTTGAACCTCAACCATGTATCATATAATTGTTATGAATGCAATTGCCTAAAATTATAAATCTCATCCTTCAACTACATTATTCTAGAAGCCGCGAAGAATTAGTCCAAGAGCTATTTTTACAAATCATTCAAATTAGTGATGGACCTATGAGGTAGTTTCCCTAACCATAATATGGCTTCATGTGTAAAAGAGAAAGGGAAAAACTTTTGTCTCCTTGTATATATATACAACATATAAACAAAACTAGAGTCTAATCCTAAATATACAGCAACCACTTTATAAAGCTAGTGAGTTTATAAGGGTAAACTATCCTACTTACATGAAAGAATTATAATACTATTGCTAAGGAAGTATTAAGGATGAACTATTATATTCCCTCCATATATAGGGATCTCAACTCTATATAGTGTATCACCAACCAATATAAAAATAAAGGGCGAGAAAAGGACATAAAAAGTATACAAGGCTAAGGAATGAATATATAATTTTAAAAAAAGAATGAAGGGAGGGATATATAGTAATAACATAGCTACCTATAAATAGATATACATATATGTTTAAACAAGGTCAATTCAAGGTACATCTTAAGTCATTAAACTAGCATCTTTAGTCCTCATAATCATAGCAGTAACTAGCTTTGCTAACAAAGCTGCCTCAAACTAGCCTTAATAATTATCATAACTATGATAAGAACAATAAAAATGACAACACAAGTAAATGTCTAGTCCAGACAAGTAACACATAACTAAGCCTTTAATAAACCCCTAGTGCCCTAGTCTCAGAAGTTTCAATCAACATTCAACACCACATCCATACTCATAACCTATAATTATACCATAACCCATAAGGTTGAATGATATAGGCGCATACTAGTGATAGGAGATGCACATGCAATAATGAATGCAAAGATAAAATCCGCAATACCACAACTGATCAAGAAACCATAAGTAACCGGTTTATAACCTCACATCATCAGTATCATAATCAATATCCAAAGTAGAACTGATAAATATTTATATTTTTACATATACATAAATATTCGAACTTGAAAAGTTAAATATGTAATCAACATTTCGACAAAAACAGGAAATCATGTAATCAATATTCGTAATAAAAGTAGTAATTCTAATGAACATCATAATCATTCTCTAGCCTCAAAATAGTAATACAGCCTATATCCTCCACACCATCAAAATCACCAACATCATCAGCATCATCAATCAATCTGTCCCTACCCAAAATTTATATTCATCAATACCAGCATCATCCTCAATATCAGACCAAAGAGATAGGTATATAGATATATAATAGGTGCAATGACTCAATTGAAGGATAAGCAGAGTGTAAATCCATAATTACATTGCTCGATGTAATCTTCGAGACTAAATCTTTATAAAATTATAGATAGGGTAAAATTATCTCAAGAAAGGGGTAAGTAAAATTTTTAGAATAATAGACTATAAATAAAAGTGTCACAATCATATACCAAAATCTGTCTCTATCAAATTTTAATAACATTATTTCAAATCTCTTTACACTTCGGGTATTCATTAACACCGTACAATTATTGTTATGAAAAAATCTATTTTAAGGTGAAAACTAGTCTTTAACAAATATTAAGGAAAACCAATAATAAAGTAATATTTTAGTTGAAGTCAAACCATTTATAATATTTAGTGATCATGAATATACCAAAGCAGTACATTCCATCACCAGTATTCAGACAATGAAATCATAAACATCAGCATGTCTATAAATTATTTCAATACCCTTTACTAGGATAGACACTTCCCATAATCACATAAATATCATATTATGAATTTAGTTCCAATAGTAGGCATTTTTCTAACATAACCATAAACTAAAAATGCATGAATCATCATAACAATTCACCAAGGACATAGTAAACTTAATTAAATTCATTATTCCCAAAAATGCTCAAAAGCTAGAGACCTAGGGTAATAGGATCAAAGAATCATAATAAGTTTTGCACCTTATAAGTCAATTCACCCATCTAATCCCCAAAATTTAACAAGCAAGACTAAGTCATGGTTTTCTACCCATAATAAATCTTAACAGTTGAATTAGCATGCAATATTTATAATACATCATCTTTTGAAGCAAAGTAGATAGAATCCAACCTCAAAGTCAAATACAAAATTGTTGAATAATCCATAAAACATATGTTTTAAATCCACAATCTTAAAATACTACCACGGTATTAGAATCGTAATCTACACGTCATTAGGACATATTTCCATATAACATGTCAGGTGAAATTTCTTTCTAAAAATGAGCCTATGGGGCTGGTAAATGAAATCCAAAAATGAACACATTACGTGGTCCCTTGAAGTTTACGGAAGTCATTTTAAATTAATGAACACAAATGGAGCACAACTCGTGTCTCAATTAAACCATTACAGTTTAAGATAGCCCCAATTAATTAGAATTTATCAAGAAATTGAAGGGATCTTACAATGAATTGAAAAGGAAATCATAGAATAATCAATAAAAAATCTCCCCAAAAAATCCACAAACTCCAATTCCTCTTAATGTCACTCTTAAGTGTTAACTCACTAAAGAAATGGATGAGAAATTGCTAAAATTATGAGATAAAGGATACATTTTATACCTTGCCCAGACGTATAGGTTTCACAATTATGACAAGTGTCTTGCGATCACCACATCATTTAAATGCGTAGGACTGTCACAATCATGACCTGTACACCACGATCACACTAGGTATCAATACAAAATCCAATATAAGCAAACAAACTGTGTAACCATACAATATTTTTTGTTTCAAACTCCATGGTGTAGTTGAAATTTCCATCCGAGGTCATTTCAATAAAATGTGGGTTACATGCATAATAAACATTCCATGTATGATGGAACTGTTGAAATTATTATGTGAGGTAATCTACTTGGAGCTTTTGTATTTACACCAAATCGTAATAAATAAAAGCTCCTAAATAGGGAAGTAATACTAGAATAAAATAAATTGTCCAATAACCAAACCGACAGTTCTTGCAAGTCCTAAATAACCAATAGCAGCTATGGGAAAGCTCAGAGAACTAAATATACACACAAATTAAGTAAATAACCTAGAGAGTCATTACAATATCCCCTAGTAAAAGGACTTTCATTCACAAATTTTGAAAGATAGAAAGATCACAAAAGCTCTAAATGATGACGTACTAGGCATGCTTGCTCAAAGAACACCTTCCCATAAAACCTCTAAGAAAATAGGACACTTCCATGGAATTTGTCCATAGGTATCCCTATTTGTAATAGATCTCTCACGTTACTTCCCAAATATTCAAAACATAACAACATTAATAACAAGTCTCCAACCAAAAAAAAAAAGGAAGGTGATGCATTAAAATGCAAGCGCCTACACACTCACACCTTCTCGATGCGCACAAAAATCAACAAAGGCTCATCCATAAAAAAATCTAACCAAGGCATGAGTCATAAAACTAGCTTGAGTCCAACTACAACCTTTCTTTACCATTGCATACCTATTATCTACCCCAAACCCATATTATGTTATTCCTACACAATCTCATCACAAAAATTCAAAGAACCAAAACTAATCTATGGAATGTCCATATGAAAAACATAAGAATAAGCCCACATTGAGATAACTGCACACCCAATGAAAATAATCAAGGTGTGCAATCTATGCCAATATTACAATTGGTCTGGATGATCCTTAAAAATAAAATCCCTAAGTCCAAGACATATCTACTTATCACTGATCGATCAATTTTAGAATGTCCCATCAACGAAGAATGAAGCCAAGGTAACTAAAATTAAAGTATGCTACTTCTACAAAAAAAATCATCTAAGAATGACAAAGAAATCTAGGGACCCGAGGACAAAACTAAAGGAACTAATATAGGGTCCATGAGCTATCATCTGAAATACTATCTACTATAATACATTCAAATTTTAGAGGTCCAAATAGGTAACTACAAAGTAGTCTCAACAATCCTATTGATGAAATCCTAACTAAGACAAATAAAAAATGATGGTTGCACTCAAGCTCAATAACATTAAACTAAACTTTCAACACCAAGGATGAATCTCTCGATTTCAAATACCCAAACCAAAGCAAAAGGTAGTAAGGTATTCATACTCCAAAAATAGCATAACTTCAAAATATCCATTCTAAACAGTCTACATAAAATTTAGACAATAGGTTTATATTAATGCCTACTAAAATACACCTTAGTATGAAATTTAGACATATCCATGACAAATCTTACTACACCAAAATTAAAATATAACTATAGAACAAAATCAAAATAGAGGAGAAATCACTAGCTAAAAACACAATAAATCGACTCCATATCTATTGGAGGCAATGAATTATAAAAGCATACTCAAGTACTCCCCCAATATGCAACTCATGCTACTAATAGAAAATACATGACCAACTACGATAAATAAAATTTTAGCCAAAAACTAACTATTATCATACTCTATATTGGCTAAAAGAACTCATAGGCAAATATCATCAAGGGAAAGGACTCCACAAAATCTTATTAGGTCAGATAAAAATTGAAATGGAGATTTTCCTATTCCATCCATGTACGAAAATCGTAACTCAAGGAAACCATGAATCACCTCATCTTGGAAGAAGGTACCAAGCATGTAACCTTTGTTGTGGTCAAGAACACTATCAGAAAATGAAAATAACTCAAGATAAAGAATTTTTTATTTGCAAACTCAAGAAACAATCACAAGAAAAACCACCAATGCCTTACACTCTAATTCAACTTTATAGCAAAACCACATCATACCAAGAAAGGAGCATCTAATATTCACACTAGTACAAAGAGAAAACCATCACATGGAGATAAATCCAACAAATCAAAGAGATAAATCCAGGATATTTTGATATCAAAATCACAAAAACTATCGGGCATTAAAATGACCACGGGAAAAGAACGGACACTAATATTGTCAATCTCAAAAATTGATACATAGAGAAAGATATCACAAGCAAAAGCCAATGCAACTAGAAGGCAAGTGTAAGGGTCATAATAATAGAACAACAAAATTTAAACTTACCTTTTAATCCATACTCCACTGTAGAATCAATGTAGCATAGCCTGTAGAAGAGGAAAACAGTCAACCTCACCTTACTATAGAAAAGAAAATATCAAATTGGGTTTTAGCTTCTCGAGTAAATGAAAAAGAATCAAGAGTAGAAATATAACAATATAATACTCATTTCAAAAGCTACCCATCGAGGATCAATTACATCTGTTAATGATAAGAATAATAACAACAATAAAACATAAACATAATAACAAGGTTGTATCCAAATGAAAATCAATAGAAAGTTGTCACATGTCAGAGTACTACCTTGATGCCACATAGTGCTTACAGTCCCAAAATCATTCTCTAGATAATTAAAACTACGTAATCAATTAAATTTTGGTTATTCATAACCCCCAGGACTCAATAACAATAACAATAGAAATATACTAAAGCTTCAAGAACATTATAACTAGTGATTGTTCAAATCCCAATCATTTAGGCATTTTATCAAACACTTATAATTCATAGGCTTAACCATTTGACTAGTTAAAACGTATGATACTAGCATAATTTAAATATTAAAATCATGAATTTAACTTGAAAACATCATCATTCAAATGTTTCAAGGACAATTTTAAACAAAAACACATCGTAAACATAATTTGTTATCAAAATTTATAATAGCATCAGGAAGATATCTCATAATTATATGTAAGAATCTTGTCTTTAAACTTGAAAATGGATTCTTGGTTTCCATGGAAAAAGGCCTATTGGTGAACATCGTACATACCTTAATTGAAGAATTTTCTAAGATTATGTATAGCTATCACAAAAATTAAGCTTGAATCGGTTATTTGTTTTAAAGAGGCTAGGGTTTATTCTTGAGAGAGAGATCTTTCTTTTGAGAGAATTTTGTGGAAGTAATGACAAATAATGCATTTGGGACCCTAAATCTCATGCTATGGATAGATTAGGGTAAGGAAAATGACTCAATTATCCTCCTTGATTAAAATCTCATTAAACTGAACCAGACATGTCGAAGAGAAATGCATCGCGCCATGTTTCTATGTCAATGAAATTTACGATGAACTAGGATGCTCCCCACCGCTGTGAAATATGGCACACCACTTCTATATCATCGAGCCTCACTATTTTGATTATCAAAATAGGTCTTTTACATTGTCTAAAAAATCCAAAACTCACCCGATATGATCCATCGATAACCCTAATCATGAATCAACATAGAAACTAACATTTTGAGGTCGAGAAAATCAAAAACAAAATCATCGAAGTTTAAGAGGATTCGGAGAAGACTTTTCCTTAATACTTATTAAAATTTTTGAAATCTTGGACCCTTTTATCATCCAATATATAGCTAAAATGAGCATGGATCTTACGAGGTCGTACAATATCTCCCTCTTTGAAATAGTCGTCCTTGAAATAGACATATTAAGCTGAAAGTACTAAGGTACCAAGAGTATATGATAAATTTGCATAACTAGAAGCATGGTTACATGACTAAGTCTAAAACATAATATATAACTAAACCGATTAATGAACGTTTGCAAAGACATGAAGATGATTACATGGCTAGAACTGATAATTGAAAAGAGAAAGTAGAACTATAATCTTAAGATGAGTCTGAGTTTGTGGAGAAGAGATGAGGGAACTTGGTTCGCATGTCTACTTCTTCTTCACAAGTAGATCCCTCAACAAACTGGTTTTTCCAATCAACTTTTACCAAGATAACATCTTGGTTCCATAATCTATGAATCTGACGATCTAGGATCTCAACTGGGATTTCTTCATATAGGAGGATATCCTGAACATCTATACTTTATAAACGAACAACAACAACTGGATTGGGAATACACGTCTTTTACAAAGAAACATGGATTCCTGGGCGAATAAATTCCAACTCTGCAGGCAACTTAAGGTCATACTCTACTTTCCCATAATGACTCAAGATCTTGTAAGGGACACAATATCGAGATCTATGTTTCCCCTTTTTGCCAAATCTCTCCATTCCCTTCATGGGAGATATTTTCAAAAATACTAAGTCGCCAATCTCAAACTTAAGATATTATCTCCTTACATGTGCATAGGATTTTTAACAGCTTTGGGTTATCTTAAGACTATCCATGATCAATCAAAATTTATCTAACATATCAAACAATGAATCTAGCCCTATCAATGTAGTCTCACCAACCTTAAACTAACCAATGAGAGATCCATATCTCCTCCTACTGAGATCTTGAAATGGAGCAATCTAAATACTAGAATGATAATTATTATTGTTGGTAAATAGATCAAAGGCAAGTGAACATTCCAACTACACTCAAAGTCAATAACACATACTGTAAACATTTTCATTGAGGTCTCAATAGTCAATGCTGCCTAAAAATATATTTGAGGGTGAAAGGTTTTATTGAGAGAAACTTGGGTACCAAAACCATTCAAAAACACCTTCCAAAATTGAGAGGTCAACTGAGTAACTCTATTTGATTTGATAGATAACAGTACTCCATGCAACCCAACCAAATCTTTGAGATAATGATTTGAATAGTCCTCGGTTGAATAAGAAGCATGAACTAGTAATAAATAAGCTAATTTGATCATTTTCTCTATAATTACCCAAATAGAGTCATGTTGACGATGCAAATAGGGGCATCCTGTTAGAAAATCTATGTTTACTTTTTCCCACTTCCAAGTAGGGATACTAAAATCCTTTATTATTCTAATGGTCCAAATCAACCTTAACCTAATGAAAATTAGAGTACTTTGGTACAAACTCTGCAACATCCATCTTCATACCTTATAACCAAAAGATTTCCTGCCAATCACAATACATATTAGTGGCTCCTAGGTGAATAGAATAATGCACATCATGCAATTCTGCAAGAATTCTCTTCCTCAACCCATCAATGCATGTCACACACAGCGTGTCCTGACAACGCAACACATCTTATTTTCCATGCGAGAAACTCTCAACTTTCTGATCTCTAACTGTGTCCTTCAAATTATCTAGAATGGATCCCTACGTACTTTTCTTTAACTTTGGCAATGAGAAAAGATTTTGAACTTTTTTGAATCCACACACTGGTCTCAGTTGAATCAACCTAACGAATACCTAGTCAAGCAAGATAAACCTCCCTAACTAACTTCTTCTTATAATCCTCGACATGAGTAATACTACCCATAAAAAATCTACTATTGGTATTTGCCACTACATTGTCCTCGCTCGGGTGGTATAAAACAATCATATCATAGTCTTTCAATAATTCCAATGGCTTTTTCTGACGAAAATTTTTATGTTTCTGCAAAAACACATAATTCAAGCATTTGTTATCCGTGAACACATCAATATTCACCCTATCGAGATAATGCCTCC
The DNA here is from genome assembly GCA_030864225.1 of Capsicum baccatum var. pendulum. Classification (NCBI taxonomy): domain Eukaryota; kingdom Viridiplantae; phylum Streptophyta; class Magnoliopsida; order Solanales; family Solanaceae; genus Capsicum; species Capsicum baccatum. Next base: position 48,459,514 of record CM061558.1, read on the forward strand.
AAATTTTCAAGGCAAATAGAATAGCTGCTAACTTAAGATTATTGGTAGGATAATTTTTTTCATGGGACTTATGATTTGTAGAGGCATGGGCTATGACCTTACCTCTCTATATCAACACACAAACGAGACCATCTCTTAAAGAATCATCGTAAAAAAACAAACTTATATGAACCATCGAGATACATCAAAACTGGGGCTGAGGTGAGTTGACTGTTTAACTTATGAAAACCCTTAACAAGAATCTGAACACTAAATCTTGACTTTCTTCTGGGTCAATCTGGATATGTGGGATGCAGTAGATAAAAACCCTTTAACAAATCATCGGTAATAACCAGCCAAATCCAAGAAATTCTAATATTTCATGGAGAAATAACAATGGGCCAGTCTCTAACTACTTTTCTCTTTTGAGAGTCAACTCTAATGCCATCACTGAACAAAATATGGCGAAGAAAAAATACTGATATTATGAAAAATTTGTGCTAACCAAATTACTCGAATAACAGACCGGCTCTAAGAGTCTGTAACACAATTTTGAGGTGGTCTGCATGATTGCTTTCACGATGAGAATAGACAAGAATAGTATCAATAAATACTATGATAAGCATGTCCAAGTACTAAGTGAACACTCGATTCATGAAGTCCATGAAATCTATTGGGGTATTTGTTACTCCAAAGGACATGACTAAAAATTTGATGTGACCAAATTGAGTGTTGAGAGTTATTTTTGGAAGTAGGCAAGAGACCACCTTGAAGCCAATACACAAATAAATGAATCATACACAAAATGTATATCTTCACACCATGATCTTTAAATGCATCCATGCTATCAAAATCTTAATCTATGCATCATTAGGTATCAAATGAAAAAGATGTTGCCATAAAATAGGTTGGGTTAAATTTTAGGTCATGAACGGGCCCGCGAAGCTCGTAAATGGAATAAAAAATTGAAACTGTCATGAGGTCTCTTGAAAGATAAGGATTATATGTTCAAAATTTAAAGAGAAACAGAGCGCAAATCGAGTCCCAAGTCAAAACTTAAGGATTAAGATTTCAAAGCCCTAATTTAGAAGAATTTATAGAGATATCAAAGGAATCTTAACACGAATTTGAAGGAAAATCACAAAATAATTGATAACAAGCTCCCTAAATATTCAACAAGCTTCAATCCCATAGAATCTCAAACTTTAGGGCTTAAGCGCTCAAGAAATGGATGAGAAATTGTTAAAATCATAAAATAAGGGGTCAATTTATTCCAAGCACAGATGCTCAGGTTTCATGATTGTTCCTTGGGGCTATTGATCTCCATATCTTGTTGCTCCACAGGGTGGTCATGATTGCGACCTGCAAACTATAATTGCACTAGCTTTGCATCAAAGGGTATCACAACCTCAATCCTTGTCTTGTGATAACGACGACAACAACGATAACTAAGACTTTGAATTTTTTGTGAGTCTCTTCCTACCCCACGATTTCCATCCAAAATCTTTTATATGTAAAGTAAATAAGTAACCACATAAAATTTAAAGTTTGAGATATAATAGAATTGTTGAAATTTGTATCTGAGGTTGTTTTGATGACATATAGGTCCCACTCCTAATTTCAAATTTCTTAACTTTCCAAGAACTAGGTCGAAATGAGACCAGGTCCCTTTGGACCCAAAAAAAGTGTCCACATAGCCTAAAAAAATTTTCCAAAGCTGATGGCTCTATCAAAATTCTCATCCGAGGTGATCTACTAAGAGTTTTTGTTCTAAATTGTAAAATGAGCCTAAAATCAAAACAAATAGTTTGGTCATCAAACTAATAGTTTCGATATGTCATAATTGACATGTGACAATTGTAGGAAAGCACAAAATATAAGAAATGCACTTAAATTGAGGAAAATGATCTAGAGGGTCATTACAAAGGTTTTTTAATGCTCTGTATTAGGTGGGATCAAGATATTAACTTGACTCCGGGTAACACGCATACACTAGCGTACACCCCAAGAACAAAAACAAAAAAATCCAACAACCTCAATAAACTTATTCAATAAATCATTAACTGTATTCCCCAACTACAATGCCAAAATATAATGTGCCCAACATTAGACCTCTATGAAGTATTCCACGGTCATTGTCAAATATATGATCAGACAAAGGCTGGGATCAAACCCATAGGGAATAGGCCAAGTATTTATCATGAACTTGCTGAAGGTTCCGAAAAGTGCAAGAAAATAAATGGGGGATATATTGAGAAAAGTAACAATAGTAATAAATTTTCCTTATGTTTTACTGAAAATATGAGATTAATAGTAGGACTGTCTTACCCCTGAGGTCCTAACTCTACAGACTTATAATGCTCCATTAAACTTTCCAAATACCTTTCATACAGAATCTAACAAGTTATGTATCACCAACTATCTTCTGAACATCTTTGGTAAATTTCACTCTTCACCTTTTGAGTCTCACAGTGTCACCTTGATAACCATTGTCCTAGATCCCAAATTTAATTTAAATTTTGACTTTAAATTTCATCAGATAAAGATTGATAGGTTCAAATTATTTTTGTGATCCTCTTTTTCTAATTTCTACTATTCTTTTGGGGCAAATATCGAATACAAACAGGTTATTAGCTACTGAAGTCATCAAGAAAGTAATAAAACAAAAGAAAATCATAATACATGCAATAATATTGACCAACACAAGCTTTTCACTTTGTCTACTTTTTTTCTATATCATGCATCCCACAACCCTAGTTAGGTAGTTTAGTCGCTCATGTTTTCAAGAACATCAAATGAATTCATAAAGGAAAGCATATAAATAATCTTAGAATAATTAAAGAACAAAAGAAGACTCAAATTAATATTCAACGATAAAAACCAAGAACAAAGTATTCCAAGATGAAATTTTAAATATAAGAATTAATAAGGTATTGTTAACGTAAAGAGTGAATAAGATATTACAAAAACATGAAAGGCATATTTATAGAATACATCAGAAAGCTAAAAGTACTAACAAAAATAATAAAGAAAAATTAAGTCAGTAACCATGTACGATCCCACTTACAAACCGTAAGTACTACTTACGAACCTTATGTGGTCCATCAGTTTCAAATAAATCAGCAGTCTTTCGGTCTTCTATCTATGATGGAACGTACGATGGGAATAAGTAGTACCTAAGCCACATACGTATGTGTTGTAAATCTGAAAATAAATATTTAGATTTTGGAACGTTCCTTTTGACACATACAGAGGGACCTATGACCATTTTATTTATAACTTACGGGTCGTAAGTGACTTAGTAAGTTGATATTCTTTATTTTTTCAATGTTGTTTTATTCTCCTCAACTACAAATCCTATATTCCCGGAAGACAAACACAAAAACATCATATCTAATAAAAATAATGTAATTACTTGTATATTTTCCTTTTTTAAGCATCAAAATATTGATGTGTTTTCAATTGTAATGTGACATACGTAATGTAAAACTTGCTTTATGTGTAGTAGTTCTAGTTCTAACATGAGTGCCTTAGATCCAATAGTGATTTTACAGTATTCGTTGATAATGATTAGTGTAAAGAGTTCATTCAGGGAAAACATGTTTTTATGTGTAGGGTGGTGATCTAAGGCATATTCATTCACCCATGTGATTATCTACGTAGGTTTAGCTTCTTTTTTTTTACTTTAAAACATGTATCGATGTGTTGGTGTGCATATAGAGTGATGTTCCTATGATTTTTTAGATAAGATTCATATTTAGTAGTCTTATAGTTCAATCGAATCAATACAAAAGTCAAAACGACCAAGGAAAGGTTAGACGAGATAAATAGTTAAACAGGCCTAAAGTATTCTTGTGTATTTTTTAGTAGCATTATGTGATGTATGGGTTAGTTTTTGTGATGAGACGTTGTAGGAGGCCATTGGATCTTAAATACATGAACCAACAACGATCAAGATTGATATGAAAAATGGAACTAAGCTTGGAAATAGAAGCTACTAAAGTGTTCATATGAAACTCCTTAAGCTAAGAAATGTGATGATTGATGATAAATACTCATGAGACGTTAATACTCATCTTTTAGAGAACTTAGACCACCAAATATCATCTTACCTTGATATTATTGTGCCATGGAGTAAGGAAGTAGAAAAATATGAAGTTGGAATTAATGAAATAATATAAACCCTTCAAGCATTTTCACTAAAAATGGGACCTATGGTAGATTTACAATATCAATTCATCAAATAAAGATACATCAATATATCAATGACAAAACTTGATTGGAGACTAGTATTATTTTTCTATTACATCTAATTTCCTTCAAATCATCTATTTTCATGAACGCTGGGATAAGTAAATATGCATGGACATTAAGAAAAATTAAAGTAGATACAGAAGATATCTCAAAAAACTCATCATCATAATGAATGAAAACAAGATATGAACCTCAATATAAGCAAAAAAGCAATGTTTCATTTCACCAGTAATGTAAAATCCAATAATATGGGATCATAATAATAGTCAATCCAGTTTATTGCTGACAAGCTACAAGCTTACCTATCCCATAATATTCTTTACATGATAAGTCATAACCCAAGCAATGTTTAAAGATAGTTACGTCATAACCTACCTTAAAGTTGAACAAAAGTATCTTACAATCACAAACCATCCTTTCACTATGGAGCAGCCTTAGAACGCATCTTATCTACAAAAAATTAGGTTCAACACATTAAACTGAGTCCAGCAATACCTATATTGGTATTTTCTAATGTCACAACTCGAATCAGTGCCTGGCTGTGACGAGCATTTTAAACCAAGGACGCCCGAAACATCCCTATCTGTTTGGTAATCATGCACCAAATTCATATGACCAAAGTAATGCAAAAGAAACACAATAGTTCAGAAACATGGTCATGAATAAGAAAAGAAACAATTACAGGGAAATAAAGTTCCCCCAACATCAATCAACCTCTAAACAACTGTCTGCGAAACTCTCTAACAAATGACTGAGTCAAGTAACTGTATATAACCTCGGACAAGGCCCCCAGTAGACCCCACAACTAAATATAAAATAAAAGGACTGCAGGCCATAAGACCTTCTGAAACATAAAAGGCTCATCACTTGTCTCTGCAACTCTGTCTGAATGATCTAATGATTCTCTTGACCCCTAGACTGGGCCTCTGAACCTGAGAGGTAGGAGAGGGGAGGGGGTCAGTACAAATGTTCTGGCACACAGATATTTAAAAATAAAACATAATATTTTTATAAAATATAGTTTAGAGCCATTATAAAGAAATTTCATGTCAAATCATTTGAAAACACATGGGCATAATGCAATAGTTTTCAATATCAATGTAATGCGATTGAGCTAGGTGGAATACCCTACAATTGTAATTCCACAGCTATGTCGAATCCCCCTCTGGTGCTTGGCATCCAAGCCTCCAATTTAAGTAGCCGCCAGGAGTTGGAGTCGGTATACCCCTCATGTGAGTACACCGCAGGGAATCCCCCACATGTGAGATGTCCTAATTATTTTATTATCCTACCATGTAAGATACAATATCATATGACCTGCATCGGCAACTACGATTTCCAGCGATAATCTTTTTCACTTAAATGGCTTCTTCGGGAATCCACCTTTCTCATGAAATCAATGCATTCCAACTTTATTCAAATCAATCACATGGCATAGTCTGTAGGGTATCATCATAACCGACTTGCAAGTCATCAGTATCATATCATTCTCTTCATTCAATCATCATATGGAACATATTTGAACATGAACAAAACAACCTTCTCTTTGAAAGTCAAAAACCATATTCAAATCATGGCATTTTTAAGATATTTCATGACATGCATTTCAAGGTGATTTCAAACGATTCATATCATCTGAAAACTTAAAACAGTCTCATATCAAGAGAGGGGTTCCGTGCAAAACATGCTCTCAATTTATCATCATTATGAAACACATGCATATCCATATATAATATATCAAATCATAGTGGAGTTAGGCCTAAAGACCAAATCAATATAAAAAATGTTTAAAACATAATCATATTCATAATTTCAAAAACCCCATTTTGAATATATTAATTTTTAAAGCCCATGATATTTTTGAGATAACCCGAAGTACCTCTATTTCCAAAGATAATAGATGTTTCTTGAAGCTTGCAGATCGGTGATTCCAAATATGTAATTGTCTTCAAAAACTGATGGTCGAGTCTTTAACTATTTGGGTTTTTATTTTGAAACCCTAAGGAGAATCCTTGAGCACTTTTGATAAATAAGGGTGTATTTTAGGGTCCTTGGAACTGAATTTCGTGTTTTAGGGCAACGTAAGGGTGGAAAAGAACCATTTTGCCCCAAAATGGAGTGTTTAAGTCAATTGAATTCTTTACATAGGCTCTGCCCATTCCATTGCCTATGATTGGATAGGCGCCGCCAAGGCCATCGTCTATGTTTACATAGGCGCCGGCTAGGCCATCGCCTATTTTTACATAGGCGACGCCTAGGCCATCGCCTATGCTTTCTAGTGGCCATGGGTGATTGGTTAGACGACACATATCAGTTTGAAAGCCCATAACTTCTTGCTTGGGTGTCGGATTTTATCAAAACTTGTATCGTTGGAAAGATAACTCGAAGACCTATCATTTAACATTCAGTAGGCTCCCTAATTAGACATATACAGAGAGTTATGGTCGATAGAAGCTGATACAATTTATAACATCCACTAAAACATAGTCGATCAGAATAATTTCAACTAGTTCTTTAGTTGAAGGACCTCTATGGTCTAAATTAAAGCTTGAATGAATTTGCATGCCACAAAAATAATTAACATGCTGTATTGGTATGGGATTTTATGGCTTCAGGACTTGTCAACACATCGGAATCATAATCTATACTGTAGGTAAAAATGCGGGGAATTATATTAACCCCTTAGGATAATTCATCACCGAATGATGATGCGGGACACAGATTGAAATGATTTTAAGCATAACAATGAACTAGGAAAGATAAGCTAGGAATAGTACATTTTGTATCATCCTCCATCGAACCAAACAAATTGGGATATCTAATTCACATGCCGTCTTCTGACTCCGAAGTTGGTTCTTCGACTTTCTGATTCCTCCATAGTACCTTTACTAAGGCTAACTCTTTGCTCCTCTGCTTCTGAACTTGGCGATCTAAATTTTCAATGGGCTCTTCTTCGCAAGGCTAGGAATCTGTTACTTTGACATCCTCTTCATGCAATATGAAAGAAAGATCTCCAATATATTTTTTTTAACATGGATACATGGAATACCAGATAAAAGGAACCCAAACTTGTAGGAAATTCTAGCTCATAAGTAATTGCACCAATCTTTCTCAAAATTTGATATGGCCCTATATAGCAAGTGCTCAATTTACCCCTTTTTCCAAACCACATAACATTTTTAATAGGAGAAACCTTCAGAAACACCCAATAACCTACTTCAAACTCTAGCTCTCTTCTCCGATCATCGGCATAGGACTTCTGACATCTCTGAGCAGTCTTGAGTCATTCTCTAATGATCTTCACTTTATCCATCGCCTAATGAACAAGATCAGGCCCGTATAACTGGGTTTCACCCACTTCATACCATCCTATCAGAGACCTACATCTCCTCCCATACAGAGCCTCAAAAGGAGCCATCTTGATGCTTGCATGGTAACTATTATTGTAAGACAATTCAACCAGTGACAGGTGATCTACCCAACTACCTTTGAAATCAATGACGGATGCCCTTAATATATCCTTGAGGTTTTGATTAGTACACTCAGCTTGCCCATCCGTCTAAGGGGGGAAAGCTATGCTCAAATTCACTTGTGTACCTAAACCTTTTCGAAAAGATCTTTAGAACTGAGATGAAAACTGCGTACCACTATCGGATATAATAGACAATGGTGCCCTATGCATCCGAACTATCTCTTCAAAGTATATATTATCATAATCCTCTTCTAAATAATGAGTCCTTACATGCAAAAAGTGGGCTGACTTTGTCAACCGATATACAATCACCCATATAGAATCATACTTGTTTCGGGATCTCGGAAGTCCTGTAATGAAGTCCATGTTTGCCATCTCCCACTTCCATAAAGGTAGGGATATCTCTTGGGAAGTACCACCTGGCCTCATGTGTTCTATATTCACTTGTTTACAGTTCAAATACTTGAACACGAAATCAGCTACATGATGTTTTATATTATTCAAGAAATATATGGTTTTCAGATCATGGTCCATCTTAGTAGAGCGTGGGTGAATGACATACCTCAATGTGTATGCCTCATTAACCATTCTTTCCCATAGCCCATCAACACTGGTAATGTATAACCTACCCTGAAATATTAGAATACCATCACCACCAATTTTAAATGATATAAACTTTTGCTGACCCACAACTTTCTTGATTTGAATCAAGATGAGATCTTCAACCTACTTCTCCTTAACTTCCCCACAGAGGGATGACTTAGCTAAATCATGAACAATCACCTCTCCATCATCGGAATCTAGGAGTCGCACTCCTAGATTTGCAAGGTGTTGAATATCCTTCACTATCTCTTTCTTTCCTTCTTCTACACGAGAAAGGTTGCCCATAGACAACCTGTTGAGGGGGTCAGCTACAATATTTCTCTTTCCTGGATAATAATGCAGACTCATATTATAGTCTTTAAAAAGCTCCATCCAACACCTCTGCCTGAGGTTCAATTCTTTCAGTTAGAAAACATAGTGCAAACTTTTATGGTCAGCATAAATATCAACATGTGCTCCAAAGAGATAGGGCCTCCAAATTCTACGTGAAAACACCACGACTGCTATCTCCATTTCATGTGTGGGGTAATTGCGCTCATGCACCTTTAACTAGCTAGATGCATAAGCTATCACCTTACTATGATGCATCAATACACAACCAAGTCCCACACAGGATGCATCACAATATACCACAAAATCATCAACAACTTCGAGAAGGGTCAAAATAGGAGCAGTAGTGAGCTTGTCCTTAAACTTATAAAAACTGGTTTCACATAAGTCTAACCACACAAACTATATCTTTTTCTAAGTTGGTTTTGTAAGCGGAGCCTCTATGGAATAAAAACTCTCTACGAACCTTCTGTAATACCCCTCCAAACTCAAGAAGCTCTGAATATCGGTTGGAGTCATGAGTATGGGCCATTTTCTCACTACTTTAACTTTCTGGGGATCCACTCTTATCCCATCACTTGACACAATATGCCCCAGGAATGTAATAGCATCTAACCAGAATTCACACATAGAAAATTTTGCATACAACTGATGATCCTTAAGGGTCTAAAGAATAATTCAGAGGTGATTAGTGTGATCATCTTTACTCTTAGAATAGATCAGAATATCATCAATAAATACAATGATGTACAAGTCAATAAACTAATGGGACACTCAATTACTAAGATCAATGAAGGCTTGAGGGGCGTTAGTCAACCCGAAGGACATGACTAGAAATTCGTAGTGATCATATTGGGTTCAAAAGGTTGTCTTGGCAACATCTAACTCCCTAAATTTCGATTGATAATAACCAAATGAAGATCTATTTTCGAAAAACCCTTAGCGCATAGTCCACTAACACTAATCCTCATATCAAGAAATAAAACTTTTCAATTTTGGTCCCCTACTAGACCACCACATTTCACGGCTTAGCTACACACCGCACAATTAATATCTATTTAAAAGAATCTCCATATAACAAACGAATCCATGTTCCATTTTATAAACAAAGAGAAATAGTAGTGGTATCGTAATACCACCCCTTACTTTTATGTAATATCGATAGCCAAACCATTTTGGTTAAGAGGACTTTTAAGTGCCCTTCTGCATACCATATTAAACCACTTGGGAGAATTCTATGTTCCCCATAAGCATAAAAATTAAGCCTTTTACCTATTCAAACCATTTAAACCCTTCCTAATTTATTTATAAAGTTTAAAACATCCAAGGGTTCCATTGAAAGAAGTCAATGCAATGATCATATCTTTATAAGCGTTTTATCAAACACGTTGGGGGCATAATATAACAAAAACAACTTTAAAAGACCATTAAACCATTACCATACAATCCAATTCTTCAACTCCACCATTAATGCATATAAAAGCATTATTAAAACAATAGGAAACCATAACCTCAAATTTAATATCAAAACCATATTATAATTGTTTAAAAACAAATCAAGAAAGAGTAAAACTATTAAATCATTTATATAAACCATGACTTTCATTATACTTACAATGAGGGAAGAGAATCATGCCTTATACTGAAAGTAGATGGAAAGAAATCATCAGGACAAGCCCTAAAGTAATCCAATAGTTCAAACCCTAGCTCACTTGCCCTAAAATCTCTTGAGAGAATTATGGTGTGTTTTAGAATAGTTTCTAAGTGTTAATAAATAGAATATTAGGGTAAATAACATCCTAAGTGTATTAGAAGTCATGGGCCATAATTAGGAAAAATAGGGAAAAAACTGAGTTTATCCTTTTTTATACATTGCACAACTCCATACATGGCTAACACATTAAGGAACACCTTATCCCCAACCTCACTTTCCAAGTTTGTCTGCCTAAAATCTGCGTAGGACTTTTGGTGTGTTTGGAAAGCTTTAAGCATATTTGGAATCATCCTAACCTTCTCCCTCGCTTTATAAACTAAATTTGGGTCAAACATTTCTGCTTCCCAAACATCAATCCATTCAATAGGAGATCAACACCACCTACAATACAATTCCTCAAAAAGGAGTTGTACCAATACTCAAATAATAGTTATTATTGTAAGCAAACTTAACCAAAGGTAGATGTTCAAATCTAATTTACATATTTATCAATAATACAAGCCCAAAGCATATCCTCCAATGTTCGAATAGTTCTATCCACTTGTCTATAAGACTGCAGATAAAAAGTAGTACTCTGACTGATATTAGCCCCCAAACCCTATCTGGAAATCCAACTAAAAGAGAGATATAAACTGCATACCATGATCATAATTAATCAAAATAACAACCCCATGCAGCTTCACAATTGACAAAAGATATAAATTCACATAATCCTTCACCGAAAAGGCAGTCTACACTAGCAAGAGGTGAGAAAACATTGTAATTCTATCCACTATGACCAAATCAAACCATACTAATTCGAGACCGAAGAAGACCGATAATGAAATCTATATAGATCATCTCCTACTTTCATTTGGGTAGATAAAATTCTTTATACAACCCACCTAGACTCATGTGATCAACCTTTACCCATTGACACACAATATACTTTACTACGAAATATTCGACATCTCTCTTCATTCTACTCCACCAATAGATCTCCTTGAGTTCATGATACATCTTAGTTGATTTTGTACGAACAACATAGCACTATTCATGCGCTTTAGCCAAATCCATTTTGTGAAACCCATAGACATCAGGAATACACAACTTCACATAGTACCGTAAAGGAACATCCCCACTAATATCAGCCACCACTACCTTTTTCCCACCAACATATCTTTTTATTTTCATCAAGCCCAGACCCAACACTTATTTTTCCTTAATTTTGCACCAAGAGATGATTGAACCAGTTTACGCCATTATACTACCATCTTTGGAGTCCAAAATATGGATTCTAGGATTGGCTAAACAGTGAATATCCTTCAATAAGTCCAAAATATGGATTCTAGGAAGATTTTTTTTGGTGAACACGTACTGAAGACTCTTATGATGAGAAATGATATCCACGTGAACAAGATATAGATAATGTCGCTATATTTTCAAAACAAACACAAACACTAACAACTCCAAATCATGAGTAGGATAATTTATCTCGTGTACCTTAAACTTTCTGGAAACATAGGCAATCACCTTTCCATGATTTATAAGCACACAACCAAGACCTACCTGAGATATATCACAGTAAACCAAGAAACCATCATTACCCCACAATAAAGTTAGGATTAGAGATCAAGTCAACTTATTCTTCAACTTCTCAAAACTCCATTCACAAGTATTCCACTAAGAAAACATAACTTTTTTGAGTCAACTCAGTCAGTCGAGCAATATCTTAGAAAAGCTTTCCACAAACCGCCTATAATACCCAACTAAACCTAAGAAGCTCAGAATATTTGATGGTGTCATGGGCCTATGCTACCACTTTACCATTGCAATCTTCTTCTGATCTATCGTGATCCCTTCACTAGAAATAATATGACCCGAAAAAGTCACAGCATAAAACTAAAACTCACAGTGAGAGAACTTAGCATACAAGTGTTGTTCCTATAAGGTCTTCAACATCACTCAGAGGTAGTTATAATAATACACCTCTCTATTTGAATAAACACAAATGTCATCAGTAAACACAATTACTAAGAGATCCAAATACTTCCTAAACCCCCTATTCATCAAGTTCATATATGTCGCCGGAGCTTAGTCAACCCGAATGACATTACCAAACACTCAAAATGCCCATACCGAATGCAAAAGTCATCTTAGAAAAGAAGTTTGAATGTTTTAACTAGTCAAATAAGTCATCTATCTGATGAAGAAGATACTTATCCTTGATCGATAGCTTGTTCAAATGCTAGTAATCGCTACACATCCTAAGGGAACCCTCCGTTTTATGCATAAACAACACCGGTGAATCCAAAAGAGAAACACTAGGATGAATCAACCCCTTGTCAAGATGATCCTTATATTGCTCCTTGAGTTTTCTCAACTTCGTTAGAGCTATTCTATACGGAGGAATATAAATTTAACGAGTGTCCTAAAATAGATAAATTCCAAAATCTATTTCTCTATCAAGAAGAACACTAGTAAGATCATCCGAAAATGCTTCTAGAAACTTATTAACCATCGGGATAGAAGACAAAGCAGGACCTTTTGAGTTATAATCTTTAACTCTATAACCTATCTACTAGGGAAGCTAAAAATACCCCTACAAGTTCGACAATCCAAAGGGATTTTTGGTATTCTTACAACCAACAAATAACACTTAGACCCTATAGACTATCTTATGAATAATTGAGTCACCTACCAGGGTAAAAATACAAAATTAATCCAAAATAAATTCTACATAAAAAAAAGATATAATTATATAAGGAGTCACATCAGAAAGAGTAAAACCTGGATAAAAAAAATAGTTTACAACATTAGAGATCAACTATAACAAACCATTAATGACATTACGTGATTCCTCAGATTCCTATCGAGATGCCAAAGTATACAACCTATTCTGACCAATACTAGCATCAAGAGCTGTAATAGAATAAAATACCATACCACCAGGTGCAGAAATAGAAAATGAAGCCATAAGAATCTTATTCTCCATCGTAGGAACCTTATAACCAAATAATCATTGAGCTAATGGCTTTTCTCTCCACAGTTGAAGAATTTGTCCCTTTTTTATTCGTAGTAACCCCAATGAACAAGACTATAGAATGGGTAAGAAGGACCCAAAGAAACTGATAGATCCTAACTTGCTAGATATTGGGCAAACTGTGCTCGAGAATTACCACCAACTTGATTATGCCAGTTTCCCAACTGGTAAGGAGCACTAGCAAGAAAAAAGCTATAACTTCCCTGCTTTTTCTTCTACCACTTGCAACTATCTCTAAAACCCAAAGACTATGCTCCTCCTTGATAAATAAAACTTATTCCTCTTTCCCTACCTACCCCCTAAATTTGTTTGCATCCATTTGTATTTCTCAACCTACTGTAAATGAATATATAACATCGATATGTCTATATCTTTATTTATCAAAGTAGTATTTCTCTTAAGAATAAAATCTCTACTAAACACAGAAGTAAACTTCCTTATTCTAAACCATATATCATCTACAAAGTAAGGAGAATTCCTTTATAGCTAATGAATCATCAAAGTATATTGCTTTGCAAGCATTCTCCCCTGTCTGAGGTTCATAAACTCCTCCATATTAACTTCCCTCAACTCTTGAGGTAAACACCAATCAAAAAACACATTAAAAGTGGCCTCCCAAAACCCTCCTATTCTATGTAAGCTCTATACTTGTCCTACTCCTCATACCACTAATAGTAATCATCCTAGAGGCTATAAGCTACAAGGTTAACCCCCTCTACATTAATAGTCTGCATCACATGAATAATTTTTTTCATTTTATCTATGAAGCCTTAAAGATCATCCTTTACCTTCACTCTAGTAAAGGTAGTAGGACCCATGTTTTTAAATTTACCAACCTTTATAGACTCAACAAAAAAAAAGCACCAGTTGCATCCCTCTTATCCTGAGCTATAACTAGTTGGGTAATAATATTTATAGACTGATAAAATTTTGTGTTCATCATATTGCCCAGAGTGACATAAAGAGAACAAGATGAAATATGAGAAACTCTAGCTCATTCAGGAATAGGACTATGGGATAAAATATGTACTCTAGATGTAGGGTGTATCCTTCAATATTATCCCTAGATGGGACAGAAGAATTTTCTTGTGTTACAGATCTATAAGGCATACTCTGATAAACAAGCAAACTAGGATTAGTGAAGATTCTAGAATTGCGAACTCAAGCTTGAAGATAGATTACCGAGAATGTGAAACATTCCTAAATGTCTTACAGTATCAATATTGTTAGTGTGGTGAATTTCATACCCCAAAAATTGACTCCACATGACACGGCTTTGTGGATTTCCCAGTGACTATGACCCAAGCATCTAATACCAACTTGATATAACTGAATCCCCAAGCCTTGTTTTAAAATACATTTTGAGTCCATCAATGACTGGGGAACACCCCCTATTACCCATCCTAACCACCGACATCTAGACTTAGATGGGTTAAATTTTAAGCATATAACAAGATAGCATAAATTATATCATGAAGACTCTTGGATAGGGTCACAACAATGACCTACCCAACAGAGTCCACCCGTATCAAATCAGTCATCCAACCATACCAAGCCAAACCAAAGACCATAAACAAGGCCTTTAAATAAAAATTCTAAAACATAACATAATCCAAAATGTAGTATGATTAAACAGTGAGAAATCCTGTGATGTGGTGTTAGCCCACCAACCTATTCTAATTCAAAGACTGACCGTAATACTATTAGTACAAATTCCAACCCCAAAAGTACCATAAGGACTCTATAAAAAAATAAAAATATTTTGTTGGGAAGACCCCCAAACTTGGCGAAAACCAATGTCCATAATAAATCTAATATATTTTATAATATCCATAACATGATATGATGCCATTAGGAAGAATGAAAGCTCACCACTTTAGTACAAATGTATTTCTGGGTCAATCACTATGTAGGAGTCAAACAGCTAGTTTCTACATAGCGTAGGTATACAGTCGCTAGTAGATAGGTTAGTGAGTGATTGTTAGCATAAATCTAAGGATAAGGATAAAATATTTCCTGTTATAAAACCAAGTAAAATCATTAATAATTCATACAACCACATATATATAAGTATAAGAAAAAGGGATCTAAGTTTAGCACACATTTATAACCTTTACCAGGGCTATGTAGCTTGGTTTTCCTAAACCACCCATGGGTTATATGAGTTCTGCACCATTGCTAAAAGAGGCAAGTGTGTTTAGCTGTAGGACAAGGGAATTATCCCATGGAATGACTAGTAAATCCCCAAATAGCGTGACATCAAGCACACGTTCTACTAAGACTAATCCTTATTTTTTTCAAATACAAGTTTCTAGTTTTTGTTCAGTGGAGAATGCTACCTTTCATAGCTTTTCAGCACACCTCTCAATTAGTGCCTATTAAAACTATCTCAAAATTACTGGCCAATCCATGTACCATTTTATTAACCAAGGAAAATATTAGTGGGATCATTATACCACCCTTTACTTGTAAGTAATATCCATAGGCAAACAATTTAGGTTAAGGGGTTTTTAAATTGCCCTTTGATATACCATATTAAACAACTTCGGAGAATTCTATTTTCCCTAATAGCATAAACATTTAGCCATAAATCTTTTCAAACTATTTAAACTATTCATAATTTCTTTATAAAATTTAAAACATACAAAGGTTCCATTAAAATAAGTCAATTCAATTAATAGATATTATAAGCATTTTATCAAATGCATTGAGGGCATAATATAACCAAAACAATTTCCAAAGACCATTAATGCATACAATCCAATTGTTAAAATCCATCATTAATGCATATAAAAGAATTAATAAAACAATGGGAAACCATAACCAAGTATTATATATCAAAACCCCTAATTAATAGTGTAAAACCAAATCATGAAAGATTAAAACCATAAAATCTATATTATAAACCATGCATTTAGATGAAATTAAAATGAGGGAAGAGAATTATGCCTTAATAAATGAAATGAAAGGAAAAAAATTACCAACACAAGACCCAAAGCAGTTTTTTAGTTGATACCCTAGCTCTCTTGCCCCAAAAGCTCTTCCAAGAATCACAGAGTGTTTTAGAATAGTTTCTAATGTTAATGAATAGAATAATATGGTATATAACTTAGTAAGTGTATTAGAAGATTTGTGTCCTAATTAGGGTAAATAGGGAAATATCTAGATTACCCCCACTTATGTTGCCTAAAATCCCATCACAGGGATTTGACTGACCAATATAAGTCTTACCCGCTTAATACAATCGGTGCCTACCACTTATATCAAAACCTTAACCCTTGGATCAAGAAATTTCCAGTATAGGATTCATCCCACTAAGTTGTAACCATAGCATACAAATTGTCTCCATAACCCATATCCCTGGTAGAATTAAATAATAGGAGGATCAAAGACTACCTACCATATTAGTCTCTAATAGGACTCGTACAAAGACCTTCGACTCTTACACCTAAGTTGTACCTATTCCAGTGACCAAAATCATCCCAAAAACTACCACTTGTCAGCATACGATAGGACTATAACACTCATAGCCCAACATAGGATCGTACCCAGGAGTTGTATTGTCCAAGGAATGAAAATTCCATTATATTTTCTTAGGGTAAAATCCTAGGTTATTTCATATATAAAAAACTTTTTGTATTTATATTCATGATGATTATCAATAACAGTGGTTTGAATACAAGCAAACTTAATAAACCTTTCATAGTTAACCTATCTTAGTAGGAGAAGCTACTTAAATTTATAATAAGCATGCGGTAGGGGAAACATAAGAATATAATCTACAGTCTAGACTCTGTGAATGACCTGAAGCTATTAAAACCTGTCACTTGGTCATGGTGTTTTATAATGTTTAGGTTGTTATTTTGTCATAGCAAATTATATAGCTTATG
The DNA here is from genome assembly GCA_030864225.1 of Capsicum baccatum var. pendulum. Classification (NCBI taxonomy): domain Eukaryota; kingdom Viridiplantae; phylum Streptophyta; class Magnoliopsida; order Solanales; family Solanaceae; genus Capsicum; species Capsicum baccatum. The sequence goes on from CM061558.1 coordinate 48,476,778, forward strand.
TATGCCTTGGAAAATTCCAAGGATTATCAAACCATGTCAAAGACCATTGAGGTACTCAAGGAATAGATGAACATCTTGTGATGAGGTCTTCATTATAGTTCATCATCATTATTAGTATAACAGTGGGATTAGATCACCAAGAGCTCAACCCCAGGCTATTGGGGCTCAATCATCTCCATCATACAATACTTGTTTATTCTATGATAAGGTAAACCATGATGTTTGTGAAGAAGAGAGGAACAAATGCTTTAAATTATGTAAGATTTGTCATACGTAGAGGGATTATCCTTGTAAAGTTGATTCTTGCGAAAATAAGATTTCTGTTACCACTTCATCTTTTGCTGCACCAAAAGGTACTGCATATAGTTTATGATCTGGGACTAGTCAGAACCATCTATATGCTCTTGCCTTATCCAGGACATTGATGCATCCACTAATATTGTTACTGGTATGGTCAAACTCTTCTCTCGTGATGTGCATTATTTAAATGATTCTAGGTCTACTCTCTCTTATGTGTCCCCTTACGTATCTATTTATTTTGGTATTGATCCTAGGTGTATTTTGCATACTTTTTATGTTTCAAAGCTGATTGATGACTCCATTATAGCTAGAAAGATATTTAGGGGTTTTATAATGTCAGTCTACAGCGGGGAGACTATGGTGGATTTGATATAGCTGGACATGACAGACTTTTATGTGATATTTTGTGATGAATTAATTGCATACGTTTTATGCACTCTTGATTGTCATCTCGAAGGGTCAATTTTTATTTTGCTAATAAGACAGTTATTTAATAGGAAATTAGTTCCTTAGTATACAAAGAAATGTTTGTTTTCATATCTTAGAGCCAAGAAATTAGTTGTAAAAGGTTTCCTCTATCAGTTAGTACATGTTAAGGATTCTAGATCTAAAGGTCCATCATAATAGACTATCTATGTGATCTATAAATTTACCGAGGTTTTCCCTAATACTCTTGCTATTGTACCTTCTAATAGGGAAATTAATTTTGGGATAAATTTTTTTTGGACACTGATCCTATTTTAATCCCTTCTTATAGAATGTCTTTGTGTTGCTCCTATCTTAATCCTTTATAGCATGACTCTATGTGTTGCTCCTATTTTTTATGTAAGAAGGATGGGTAGTTTCAAATATGCATTTATTACCTCCAATTGAATAAGGTAACCATGAAGAATATGTATCCCTGTTCTATAATAAATGATCTATTTTAAAAGTTTTAGAGAGGTGGATATCCTAATCTTTGCTTTTAAAAATCAATATCATAACTTTGAGTTCTTTATGATGACTTGTAATTTGATTAATGCCCTGACAACATTTATAGATATTATGAAAAAGGTTTTCTATTAGATTTTGGATTTGTATGAGATCATCTTTAATGATGATATTTTGGTGTATATAAATAGTGAGGCAGATAATGTCGATAACTTATACCTTAGGTTTTAGACCCTTAAGGAGCAATAATTGTATGCTAAATTTTATAAGTATAAGTTCTTGTTAAATGCATTGATATTTTTTCATGTTTTTTCTAGGGAAGGGATCATAGTGGATCCACAGAAGTTTGTGGTTATTAAAAAGTATCCTATACCCATGACTACATCTTATATTCAATGCTTCATTAGTTTAACCAACTATTATAGAATGTTTGTGGAAAGTTTCTCTCCTATTGATGCCATGTTCACTAGGTTGACTCCATTGAAGGTGAAATTCCCTTGTTCTGAAGCTTATGAGGGTAGTTTTGAGAAGCTGAATAATAAGTTTACTTCAGCTTTGGTATAGACTCTACCTGTGGGCACTTGTTGTTTTATTGTCTAGTATGATGTATTTTGGGTGGGGATTCGATTATGTGTTGATGTATTATGGCAAGGTGGTTTCTTATGCATCTACACAATCTAAAGTCCATAAGAAGAATTACCCGATGTTTGACTTGGAATTATTTTTTGTGATGTTTCCATTGAAGATTTTATAACATTATTTGTATAGGGTCTATGTTAATATCTATTCGAATCATAAGATCTTAAAATACATATTCACAAAGAAAGTGCGAAATCTCTAGAAAAAAAGATGGCTTGAGTTACTCATGGACTATGACATGAGTTGTCACCATCATCCAGGTAAAGCTAACATGGATTTTGATGCTCTAAAAAGGTTGTCCATAGTAAGTTTATCTCATATGGATGAATAGATACGGTATTTGGTGAAGGATATTCACCTTTTATCTAATCTTAAAGTGTGTCTTTTGGACACCAAAAAGGGTTGTGGGGTTGTTCCAGAGCTGGTGAAGTCATCTTTTGGTGCTGAGGTGAGGAGAAACAGATGTTGGACCCTATCTTGATGTAAATCATGAATGATATAGGTAGGTATAAGGTGACGGTTTTCAACATTAGTAGTTATGATATCTCGAGGTATCAAGGTAGATTATAAGTTCTCGATCTTGATGGGTTACGAGGAAGGACTTTGTTTGGTACTCATAAGTCATGTTAAACTATTCATCATAGTTTGTTGAAACTTTTTCATGATCTTAACGCGATTTAATGATGGAATAATATGAAAATTTATGTGGACAATTTTGTGGCTATGTGCATGGTGTGTCAGTAAGTTAAATGAATTATTAGAGGCCCGGTGGGTAGGCCCATGAGATTGAGTTTCTAGTGTGGGAATGGGAAATAATTAATATGAATTTATTATTGATATTATTTAGTCTTGCTAGCAATTTGATTTGATTTGGGTCATTGTATCTTGGATGACAAAGTCTCCTAATTTGTTTGTAGTATGGACTAAATTTTTTTTAGAGGAATATGCCAAGTTGTTCAGTGAAAAGTTCATAAAATTGCATGGTAGTCAACTTTTCATCTTATGTGATTGGGGTACTCAGTTCTTATCTCACTCTTGGAGGTCATTTATGAGAGGTTTGGGGAATAAGGTAACTTTAATTACAGCCATCCACCCGCAGATGGATGGTCAGATGGAAAGGATGATTTAGGAAATATAAGATATACGTTGAGGTTGTCTTAGATTTTTGTGGTAGTTTGGTTGACCATTATCCTCTCATAGAATTTTCCTACAATAATAGTTATCACTATAACATTTGTATTTCTCCATTTGAGGCCTTATATGGTAAGAGGTTTAGGTCTCCTTTTGGGTGGTTTGAGTTGGGTAAAAATAATTAATTCTATCCTTATTAGGTTCACCAATAGAAAAGGTGAACGTTATTGGGATAGATTTAAGGCATCCCAAAGTTGCTAAAAGTCCTACACAAATGTAAGATGAAGGGATTTGGTGTTTAATGTTGTTGATTGGGTGTTATGAAAGGTGCCTCCCATAAAAGGGGTGATGTAGTTTAGTAAGAAAGGAAAACGCAGTCCCGGTTTGGTTGGTCCGTACTTGGTCTAGAAAAGGGTTCATAATAATGTCTATTAATAATATTTACCTTCTAGTTCGAGCTCCATTTACTCGGTGTTTCATCTTTTGATGTTGAAAAAGTGCGTAGGTGATCCTTCAATGGTCGTTCCTTTGGAAGAGGTGTGTATTTCAGATATTTTTTCTTATGAAGAAGTCCCAATTGATATTTTTGATCTGTAAGTCTTTTAGTTGTGGCTCAATGGAGTGGCATCGGTGAAGGTTCCTTAGAGAAACCAAAAGGTTAAAGAAGCCACATAAGATTGTGAGGATGACATGAAGTCCATGTATTATTTCTTGTTTCCTATTCCATAAAAAGATGCTTGAGGTATGTGTATTCCTTAATATCTTTGTTAAAAGTAAGTGTTGTTGTGTGTGGAATCAAATCGTGCTAATAAATATGCCTTTTAATGTCAGTTTAGCGTGAATGGTCCTAATATGGGAGTATATTACACCCGGGTTTTTTGTCCTTAAATTTTTTTTAAGTTTGATCCAAACTATCTTTACTACCACTCACTCTACATCTTGTAAGGTATTTTGATAGGTCATGTGACCTTAGTTGTCGGGTGTTAAGTGAATGGTGCTTGAGTTGTTATCCTGAGTACGACATGGAGATACGAGTTGTATGGAGTCTTTATGGGCCTAAGGACCTAATTCATACCCAAATCAATAATTAAGTGGTTAAGTTCTGCTCTATGTATGAGTGGCCTACTATGAGTCACGCGTGCTTGTTATGGGTAATTGGATGCAATATTAGGGTGTATAATGTATACCAAAATAGTTGTGGCTTGATTACGTCTGAGCCCAATGAGTTGTAGGGTCCTGTTATAAGTCATATTGGTTGAGTCAAAAGGTCAATAGATTGTGAGTACCTTGGATACTATCTTTTCTACGACTTATAGTTACTGGTCGTAATGAGTCTAGATGAGACCTATAGTGACACGTAGTCAGTGACAACTAAATTCTAGTTTTAAATTGAGGGAACTTTGGGCAATTCCTTTCTCACCAAATTAAAATCCCACATTTGTGCGACACATATATTGGGTTGTTTATCATTCATAATATACTTCAAGCTTTTCTTAAGCTCTCTTAAATTCTCTCAAGCATCTATACATAAAGTTTCCAAGAAGTAGGCCATCCATGAGCTCAAGGGTTGAATTCTTTTAATGAAAGTTGGTATTTCAGGCATGTTACTCTTCCCTAATTATTAATTTGCTAAAAGCATGAGTTTTAAAGTACTGTTCATATAACATAGAGATTGGTTCATAAAACATGGCTTTAAGGTCTTGAATTTTTTTTTTATGAGGTTTTTCATGGTTCTCCCTTCTTGGTTACACATAACGGTGGTTTTAAAATCAAATTAATGCATGGGAATGCTGGATGAACTTGGGATTGTGATTTCCCAAACTTGTGACTTTTGAAGTGGTTATGACCCCAACCCTAAATTGTGAAATTAGTTTTGAATATGAAAATAATGCATATTGAACTACTTTTGATGTGTTTCATAATGTGAAAAATCAATGAAGCATACTGTTCTTTGAATGTAACTTTAAGGGGTGATATAGTTCCCCAAATGAGTGAGTAATTAAACCAAAGGGGATTGTGATTTCTCCCAAGAGATAGTAAATGGTGTGGTATTTTAAAGTTACTTTGCATGTGCGGTTGGTATGACAATAACAACAATGTATTCCTAAATGTATATCATGGTCCAATAAATGATAATGTATGTGTTAATTGCTTAAATTAGGAATTAACAAGGGTTGTGTAGGTGAGTCATAAATGTGGAGGAATTGAAGGACTTATACATGAAACTGTATTTGACGACACTGAGGTTATTATGACTAGGTGTTATGCGTCCCTCTTTTTATTATCATTTGATTTTGAGGTCCGAGTCCCCCTCATCATATTATATGATTTCGGTTTGGTGTCATCTTATTATTCCACGAGGTTTGACTCCCCAATAGTGCATATGCTTGCCCTCTGGTTCATACTGCCAAACACATTAGGACCCAACCAGCTGGGGGAGAGCGGGTCCTATATACACTATGAGTTATTTCATATGTTATGACGTTCAATCTACAAAATACATTCTAAAGTTTTAAATCACATGTTGAGCCTTTTTCCCAATCCCATCAAGCGATATATATAAATATATATATATATATATATATTTATTTAATCATGTGCATTGGTTTGTAATGATTTTGAACGGTTGATCATGTCATTATGTTATCCTTATCCCTAAGTTACATTCTAGAGTTCACCCCACTAACCATCTTCAGGTGTTGTATCCCCATTTGATGTAGGAAATACAGCTACCAATACTTTTCCTGTGCAGATTTAGGTGGATCAGTTCGGTTCTTCAGCTCATTGTGGTGATGCGGTGATCTTCCATTATTCAAAAATCCTATACAATTCAATATTTTTCATTCTTATATTTGAGATGATTACATTTATTATCACTAAAATTATCATTTTCATTCTTATTGTCATCATTCGCATTTGGGGATATGTCCTTGTAACAACCCAAATTTGGTACCAGAAATGTGACACGATGCTCATGACCCCGAAGAACCACAGGCTAACCCATTACTGATATCTGTACATTAGAAGTAAATAGTACATTGTATAAATGTGGATTATAAGCAGTAAGGCCATAAGGTTCAAAACTGAACGAATACTAAATAAAATAAAATGTCTGTAATGGGGTATAATGATAACGCTCAATCTACAACTCTCGTAGGAGTGTAAAGAGGTCGTTAGCAAATATAGAACCCAACATGGGTTGGGTGTCGATCCCACGGGGAATAGCTTGGCCAACAAGTAAGAAAAATTACTAAACTTTTGGTGCAAGTCTCGTAAAAAAGGGGGGATTCTTGTTTGCAAGGAATGTAAACAAAAGCAGAAAATAATAAAGTAAAAAGAGAGAGATTGTTACATTGGTTGTAAACAATTAGAATTGAAGCGTTGGGGTTATGTCAACCTTTTGAGGTATACGTCTCTATTGGCTATGGGTGTGTAGAGTCTTGACATGCAATTGCTTATAGAGAACTGTAGTCGATGGTAAATCCAACCATCTCTCGACCTAAACAAGGACTATTTCACTTTAACTCTCTTGAGCTTAAAGCGTGTCTAACGGTACGAATTCTCCAAGAGGTTAGTGCAGTTACGGCACTAGCTTTTTAATAGGAAAGGGTGTCCTACTACCTTGACACTATCCCTTTTCCAGACAAATAACCTTTCTCTCGAACAAGTTAAATGTTAAACTGGCATATTCTTGCGTTTGCAACCACAAAGAATGTAGATTAAGATGAAGAGAATAATGATATAAGAAATATACGTGTCTCAAACTCACAAACTCACAACAATAGATAGTAACTTATTCGGCTTCCATAACCCCAACAAAGAAGTTTAGTTACCCATGAATGTGAAGGAGATCACGATTTGCATTGTTATTGTTAAGTAATGGCGTGTGGATTAGGTGATAGGCGTGTGGCGTGATTCCTTAGCAAGTAACGATTCTCTTGTTGTGGAATTTCATTGTTGAGTAATGGAAAGATTAGAAGTGTTTGTAATGGAAGATGAGAGGGATGGAAGAAAATTTATTGTTGAATTAAGTGGAGAATAGAAAGATAGAAGAATGTCAGAAGATGAATAAAAATCTCTAGCATGATAGGGTATTTATAATACCCATATCCTACTCCTACTATGCTAATGAAATAAATAACCAAATCCTACTAGGCCTATGGAATGCTTAACCCAAATGTACTAGGTTAAGGTAACATTATCATAATCAAAATAAACTAATGAAATACATAACACAATTGTACTAGGTTAATGTATCATTGTCCAAATCCAGCTTTGTGTCTGTAAGTCCCCAAAGTCTTCAGAAATACTGTTTTAGCCCGGGACAGATTTTCCATGCAGAAGTTTTGGTCCTTAGGCGTGTAAACTCCCTTTCCTTCCTTTGTGAGCTTTCTTTTGCGTCAAGTAAGCCATAAAATGCTGAATTTTGCATCATTTATACCTGAAACTTTACTAATCATGTTCGTTAGCTCATTTATAGGAAAAAGGACGAAAAGTGCATGAAATATGTAGTTTGTTCTCAAAACTAGGCTAAAATATGGGCAAAATATATTGATATAGGCATGTAAATTCGCCTATCATCATTTAACAATACCAAAAATTGAGAGAAATTGTCTGAAACATATTGTAGTCTTAAAGCCTCTAAACTTTCTAAAAACTGTGGAGTTGCTGGGACATATCCCCAACTAACTACGAACTATTAAAATAATAAAGTATAAAATAATCATGTCATCATGAAATAATGAGGAGTCACTATAAGTCTGTCTGTTGAACGTCTAATCTACTAAGGATGCTTGGGAGCTCGTGCTTCTAATCCTATGGTATAAAACACCGTAGTGCAAATGTGTTAGTACGTTCAATGTACTGGTATGTAAGTGAGGTAGGCTAAATGCACTTATTCATATGCATGAACAATACTAACAAACTGAATAACATGAACGTGAGAACACATGCATGATTAAAAGACTATAACTGAATTTATGATAACATTGACTCATAAATTCTTATAACGTGGATTTACTGATATTGGGATACTGAATGTCTAAGTCTACTGAATACCGATGAACTAATGTAATATTACAATTAAAGAAATGACATGATTACTAAGTTTGGATAATGATAACATGAGTGACCGTATCTGACAGTCCTGACACTAATGTAACTAGTCCAAGAATTTTGTAGAACTGAAATGATTTCTATTACTGAAAGTGGATCTTAAACTGAGATTGTGGGATAAAATCATCAAACTGACATGCCTCAAAATTGAACTGGTGGGGTCCAACCTTTAACCCCTGCTGGAAGTGTGTCAGTATTATGCCACGGGTAAAGACAAGCTATGAGTATACCCTTTCTAGCAGGGAGCTCTTCCATCAACCCTTTCTACTATGAAACTCAAATGATATGTATAAATCCCAAAATGCGTAGTGTGCATCTCAACCTATGCTGGCTACGTAGTTGTGGAGCACAAGGATTTCATCTAAGGATTACCCCCTCTACTGAATAACAAATGATTCCCCGTCCTTGAGCTCACTTGGTGTTGAATCCTACTCCAAAATTAATAAACACTGAACTTATTAACTAAACTGAACTGATACTAATGGTATTGTTTAGGGGAGTTAAACTGAGTTCACTAGTTCTGTTGTCCAACAGAATGCTACTGATATCAGAGGACTGATGAAGAGTACGAAAGTTATTGATATTTTTGGGAATACAAAGGGTATATATATTATTGAGTACTGATGTTACTAAATGTAATACTCAGGAAATTTTTTTCATAGAAATTTTGTGCGTAAACGTATTGGATCCTATCTTCGAGAATGATTTATAATTTTTCTATGAGTCTTTTCTTGGATTTTGACCCACCATTTATTAGAGCATTGAATATTCTTTCCAATGATATATGGATCACAAAAAAGGGACACTCAAGCGATGTGTTACGACCATTCCGATCAACTACGACCATTCCTATTGAACTGTTAACAGTAAAATGTGCAAGAAAAAAAAACTGCAGCCAGGTGATTTTTTTGGTCAACTTCAAATGATCATAACTCCTTGTACATAATGAACTATGTGAGATTCTACATATCAACGAAAAGCCCTAAGAGACTTCTTTCCAATAAATTTGATTTAATCCAATTTGGATGTTGAAGTAAAAAGTTATGGCTAATTCACTTCAGCCTATCAGATAGATCACCATTTGTTTCTTAGGGGCATTTTAGTCTTTCACCACACTTTTAAACCTCTATAAATATCCCATTCAGCTCAGAATTTTTATTAGTTTCCTCTCATTTCTTTTATATGTAAATATATATATATCAGGTTAGGGTTAGGGTTTTGAATTGGGGGAAATTAATTGGAGGCTTTGATTCAAGAATTCCTTCCGTCAATCTCCTCTGGCCATGAAATCTAAGGTATGCAAGTGTTTATTTATGGACTCTTTTCATCCATAGAGTTCAGGAATCCCTTCTTAAAACTTCAAGTTATGCATAAATATATATATATATATATATATATATATTGTAAACTTTGATGATGTATATATATATATATTTTGATTGATATTTGATGGTTGAGATATAGATGAGGATTATGTATGTTACTTGATATATATATAGATGATGATTATGTGTGTTAGATGATATATATGGGATGGATGAAAGCTTGAGAATTTGTCAAATTCACCAATGCCTAAAAGTGCATGTTAGGTGTTTGTGGAATTGTCTAAGAGGCTATAAATTTACGTTCTTAGAATATAATAAGTTCTAAATAACTAGACTACTTTCTATGTATACGTTCAACATGAACTCCATGTTATTGTCAAAAATTGGGGATGTTGTGTGGAAGGATTATGATATAGTAATAAGTATGAAAGAGGGATTTAGTTGGTCGAATTAAGATGAATGACGGTGTTGTAGTACATGTAATTGTTCATACTGGCCTATGCCTAAATGGTGCATGGAAGGTAATTATAGAAATGCCTAGTTGTAGAAGAATGGATCGTATGACCCCTTTTGATTGAAATGATGAGTTCATACCATACTTGTATGCTACGTGTTTAATATGATGCTTGAGGGAAATGGTAAGGCCATTAGGTCATGCTAAGTATGAAATATCTAATTATAGTTCAAATTGCATATATCAAGATCTTCAAGGAATGAACCTTGAGAAGTGAACCATAATGCGTTGAATGTATATTATTTGTATGTATCCCGATTGCATGAAATATGTTTTGTTGTATTCTTCTTTAATTATATGCATCCTTGTAGAATGATCTACTATGTAATGGCATGAGATCCCAATACTTGTATATAAATATGATATTCAAATGATTGGTGTGTGGTGTTGATTAATGCATGGTGCATGATGTCCTATGGGCATGTGAGTATGCGTTATTGTATACTACGTATTACTTATGTTGTGGATTGTTGGGGGTACATATGCCCAAAATAGTCTGCTAGTCTAGAGCTGAGTCAATTCCACAATAATCTTAGTCATGCTATGATTTATGAATTTTCGATGATTTGAGTACTTAACATGAATTCCGTGAGAACTTAGTATGTGGGGTTTTGAACAACAATGTCTTTTCATTCTTTTGCCCAAAGAATTGATTTTATCATTGGAATTTCATGATTTTGTAAAATGGGTAAATACCCAAGATGTTTTATTGACAAATTATGAGGTTATGAAAAATATAAATTGTTTAATCTTTGATGTACATGATTACTTTATTATTCCCAAGTTATGATTTGATATGGTGAATTTCATATTTCTACCATGAGTTGATATTTCAAGTGTTTCCAAGATATGATTTATGAAACTTTGAATCGTCTAATATTGGTTTACATAATAACCTTATTCTCTTGTTTTCTTGAATTAAGATTTTATGCCATAAATTGCATACCACAACAATGAAATTATTTTTTTGAGGATTCTTGAAATAAGAGCCATGATTTAAGTTACATTACGACATACAAAATCTTACTATGATTTGAAGATCTTAAATGCTTTTGAAAAGCTATTGTCATGATTTGAAAATTAGAATCAAAGAAATATCATTTGAGAATATTGATTTCTATCCGGAGAGTCGGGATGATTTATTTTGATTTTAAGCTCGCAGAGACAAAATGTTGTGTTATTAATACTATGTTGATATTGAGGAAAATTAAAATGTTTTGAGAAAAAATATATTGTGTTTGGAATCCATAAATTGATATCATTTGATAAATGAGAAAAAGATTTTATTTGGTCTTTATGATAAACCTTTGCGATGTTGTGGTGGATTTCGAAAGAGATTTGATTTGGTCTTTATGATAGACCCTTGTGATGTTGTGGTGGATTTCCTAAAGCTTTATAAGCATGTTGGGGAGTATTAATTAGCACAAAGAGGGAAATTTGGTATTTCCCGAAACCTATGTACCACTGTAGGGTTGTTGATGATGATATTGTTGGCCAGAGAGCTAAATTGTGATTATGAAATCTTTAAGGTTGTACTCCTTGGAAAGAGTACAACACACCTGCCAATGGGAGTTCCCTCCCTTGTAGGGAAAATATTTGTATTATATGTGGCTCAAGTGGGGTTGTCGGTTATAGGAAATTCCCCTGTCCATAATAGTATGTTTCTTAAACTATCGAGTTACTCCAAGTCTTGAGTTGATGAATTTAGTTTTCTATGATGAGTCATAAGAATTTATGATTATTTTATGATGATTATGGGATTTTACTTATGTTTTCCTCTCTATAATTTTATGAGAAGTATGGATAATGAAATTTAAGCCATTTGAGTCTTCTTTTTCTGTACGCATGTTTTATGAAATCAAAGATATTATTCAAATTATTGCATGGACCGATAAATATTCAGTTTCTTATGAGAGTCATGGTGAGTTATGTAACTACTTCCCACGGTTTCTTTGTCAGTATAAATCTTCAAGGGTCAGGGGTGTGAGTGTATTCGATTTATCAGTATTGGTATCCTGTTATTCAGTAATGCAGTACCCCAGTACAATAGTTACTTCCAAAGACAGTAAAGTGGTATCCGAGCTGTGGTATTTGGAGTCGTTATAATTGTTATAGTGGTTGTGAATTGTGCATTCATATATGTGTTCTCACTCGTTATTCTCATTATTATTCTGTTGATTAAATGTTCAGGAATAAGACCTTACATTTAGCCTCCCCTGCTTGCATACTCAGTACATCTTTGTGCTGACGCATTCACACTATGGTGTTCTTTTATTTTGGGGCACCATAGGTTCAGAGGTGAGAAACATAGAGCATATTAGAAGTCACTTGTATAGCAGCAGTGGATGCAGTAGTGAGTCGTCATCATCCGAGAATGTTGTTATTACAGTATTTGATTAGACTACAGGGTGTTAGTTGGGGGAATGGTCCCTTTAACTCCATAGTTCAGGCAGTGTAAAGGCTTTTCAGACAGATGTATTAGTGTGTGGTTGAAGGTATTGTTTATTTCTAGATGTTAGAACCTTATGGCAAGTGTTAACCAATTTTTGCATGTATTTTATTATATTATGCAGTGAACAGGTATAGATATCAGAAAAAAGGGTTAGTTTGTGGTCCTTCAAGATCATAACCACCGTGTGGCATTCTGGTTCTCGGGAATTAGGGTGTTACAAAGTTGGTATCAAAGCCAAAGGTTCAACAGTGTCATAGGGAGTCTGAATATCCGCGTCTAGTAGAGTCTTGTACAATAGTGTGTTGTGCACCACATTCATGTACGGGAGGCTATGGGATATTTAGAAGAATTTCCGTTCGTCTATGATCCAGATCGTGCTATAGCAAGATTTTCCAAGAGAGTTATGTAGACTCTTGTAATGATCTACTTATGTCAGATTTACCTTACTCTTAAGGTAACAGAAGTAGTGATGCCAAAGACTTTCAGAAAGAACTTTCTTTGACGGTTCCCGTAGGTAGTTTCGGGACAGTGTTCTCTAAAGTGAGCAGAGTATACCTTATAGGGTTAGCTTTTTAAATGGTGAATGAATAGGCTGAAATTATATATTTAAGAATCTAAGTGTGGAAGTTAGGAATTATATGTGTTGATTGATAGGGATATAGATGTGATTCTCTCGGTGCACAGAAGTCTAAGTTTAAGAGATGTGATATTTGAAGGCTAGAATGAGAATAGTATGCTTATTAAAGATTTGTGGATATTCATGTTATGTTTTAGAAGCTAAGCTTGAATCTTAGAAGAATGTAAGTTTGTGGACTCTAAACTAAGTATTAAGATGTGAGTGTGTTATTAGTAGCCCATGAAGAAATTCAAGAAGATAATGTTTTTAGTGAGACAAGTAGGTCTTGAAAAGAGTGTACGTATATGATGATGATTGTAGAGACTAAGGAAATATAAGAGTTGTATTCCAAGAATTAACATTGGTATTGAATTTATATTTTTAGGTGTAGTCTTTTTGGATGAATTAAGTTATCATTTAGTACACCATTGATCCTCAAACTCTAGAGTACGTTGGTTGTATTTCATTTTAGGGTTTATCCCAGTGTTCAAAAGTGTCTGACGATGACTTAAAGCTGAGAGAAGGATGATACAGAAAGTGACAAGTTAGGCCCTCAGAATTTGGTAGTGTTGCCAATGGGTACAGAAAAGCAATAAAGGGAGACAGTTCCTGACCCATTCTTATTTTTGTGAAATATGTCAAGATGGACCTTGGGACCCAAGAGGGACATACCCCATAATGTTAAAATAATTACATGTACATGCTTTTTCTATCATGGTAACCTCATGGTTCGTTGCATTTCTAGTTATGCTTCCGAGAATTTGGTATATTAGGTATATTCGTATTTAATATGCACGTTCAATATAAAGGAACTCGAATTGTGGGCATGTTTGAACATGTATTTACGAGATTGGTTGGGTTATGATTCTATGCATTTGAGATGCATATGTGTTGTGAAAATTTACCCATGAGTGGGTTGTTGAATGTTTTATGCGATAGATGTGCATGACTAGTGAACGTACACAGAGTATTGGTTGCTTCAGTCGTGTGGTTATGTTTTGAGATGTGTTACAATCTTGAATAAACCCAGTTTATTAGTGTTCTTGATTTGGCCTTCACATTCTAGGATGAATTTTTCTAATGGAGATATGATGTAATACCCCGTAAATTTTTTTCGTCAACATTTTAGGCGTAAACGTATTGGATCCTATCTTTGAGAATGATTTATTATTTTTTGTGTGATTTATTGGATTTTGGACCACCATTTCATACAGAATTGAATAGGCTTCACAAAGATATATGGATCACCCAAAACGGACACTCGAGCGAAAAGTTACCACCATTCCGATCAACTAGGGCCATTCCGATCGAACTATGAACAACAAAATGTGCAGAAAAAAAATAATGTAGCCAGGCGATTTTTTGGGTTAAATTCAAATGATAATAACTCCATGTAAACAATGAACTGTGTGAGCAGCTATATATGAATGGAAAGACCTGAGAGTCTTCTTTCAAATAAAACTGGTTTTATCCAATTTGGACATTGCAGTAAAATGCTATGGCCAATTTACTTCAGCCTACCGGATAGATCACTAAAGGACAAATTCGGGTTTTATCTGTTTCTTTTAAACCTCTATAAATACCCCATTCAACTGAGAATTTGTACTATTTTTTCCTCATTTCCCTTATATATATATATATATATATATATATATATAAAGTTGGGTTAGGATTTTAAATTGGGGGAAATTAATTGGAGGCTCTGATTCAAGAATTCCTTCCGTCAATCTCCTTCGGCCAAGAAATATAAGGTATGCAAGTGTTTATCTATGGACTCCTTTCATCCATAGAGATCACAAATCCCTTTTTGAAAGTTCAAGTTGTGTGTATATATATATATATATATATATATATATATATATTTTCCAGACTTTGATGATGTGTATATATATATATGTTGATTGATATTTGATGGTTGAGATATATTTATATGAGGATTATGTATGCTACTTGAAATATATATATATGATCATTATGTGTGTTGGATGAGATATATGAGTGGCGGAAAAGATGAGAATTTGACGAATTCACCAACGCCTAAAAGTGCATGTAAATTATTTATGGAATTGTCTAAGAGTCTATAAATTTACGTTCTTAGAATATAATATGTTCTAAATAACTAGACTACTTTCCATTTATACGTTCAACATGAACTCCATGTTATTGTCAAAAATTGGGTATGTTGTGTGGAAGGCTTATGATACGGTTGTAAGTGCAGATGAGGGATTCCGTTGGTGGAAGTAAGATGAATTGTTTATACTAACCTATGCCTATATGGTACATGCAAGGTAATTGTAGAAATGCCTAGTTGAAGAAGAATGGATCGTATAACCCCTTGTGATCGAAGTGATGAGTTCATATCATACTTGCTTGCTACGTGTTTACTATGATGCTTGAGGGAAATGGTAAGGCCATTAGGCCATGCTATGTGCGAAATGTCTAATTATGGTTCGAATTGCATATATCAAAATCTTAAAGGATAGAACCTTGAGAAGTGAACCATGATGTGTTGAATGTATGTTATTTGTGTGTATCCTAATTGGATGAACTATGTTATGTTGTATTCTTCCTTAACCATATGCATCCTTGTTGAATGATCTACGATATAATGAATGAGCTCCCAATACTTATATATGAATATGATCTTCAAATGATTGGTGTGAGGTGTTAATTAATACATAATGCATGATGTCTTGTGGGACTGTGAGTATGCATTGTTGTATACTATGTATTACTTATGTTATTGATTATTGGGGTACGTATGCCTGAAATAGTCTACTGGTCTAGAGCTGAGTCAATTTCGCGATAATCTTAGTCGTGCTACGATCGATGAATTTCTGATGATTTGAGAACTTAACATGATTTCCATGAGAACTTAGTATGTGGGTTTTGAACAAGAATATCTTTTCATTCTTGTGCCCAAAGAATTTATTTTATCATTGGAATTTCATGATTTTGTTAAGTGGGTAAATACCTAAGATGTTTTAATGACAAATTATGAGGTTATGAAAAATATAAATTGTTTAAGCTTTAATGTGCATGATTATTTTATTATTCCCAAGTTATGATTTGATATGGTGAATTTCATATTTCTACTATGAGTTGACATTTCAATTGTTTTCAAGATATGATGTATGAAACTTTGAATCGTCCTATATTGGTATACATAATAACCTTATTATCTAGTTTTCTTGAATTGAGATTTTATGCCATAAATTGTATACCACTACTGTGAAATTATTTATTTGAGTATTCTTGATATAAGAGCCATGATTTGAGTTACATTACGACATACAAAATCTTACTATGATTTGTAGATCTTAAATGCTTTTCAAAAGCTATTGTCATGAGTTGAATATTGGAATGAAAGAATAATGATTTGTGAATATTGATTTGCATCGGTAGAGTCGGGATTATTTATTTTAATTTTAAGCTCGCAGAGATGAAATGCTGTGTTATTGATACCATGTTGATGTTGAGGAAAATTAAAATATTTTGAGCTAAAACGTGTTGAGTTAGTAATCCACAAATTGATATGATTTGATAAATGAGAAAGACATTTGATTTGGTCTTTATGATAGACACTTGCGATGTTGTGGTGGATTTCCAAAGATATTTGATTTGGTCTTTATGATAGACCCTTTTAATGTTGTGGTAGATTTCCTAACACGTTCTAAGCTAGTGGGGGAGTATTACTTAGCCCTGAGAGGAAAATTTGGTATTTCCCCAAACCTATGTGTCATCGTAGGGTTGTTGATGATGATATTGTTGGCCAGAGAGCCGAATTGTGATTATGAAAGCTTTAAGGTTGTAATCCCTGGAAAGAGTACACCACTCCCGCCAATATGAGTTCTCTCCCTAGGAGGGAAAATGTTGGTATTCCACGCGGCTCACGTGAGGTTGTCGGTTATAGTAAATTCCCCTGTCGATAAGAGTTTGTTTCTTGATCTATCGAGTTGCTCCGAGTGTTGAGTTGATGAGTTTGGTTGTCTATGATAAGTCATGAGAATTTATGATGAATATAGATGATTTTATGATGATTAATGGCATTTTACTTACGTTTTCTTCTATAATATTATGAGAAGTATGGATAATGAAATTCAAGCCATGCGAGTCTTCATTTTTCATACGCATGTTTTATGAAATCAAAGACATTATTCAAATTATTGCATGCACCCCCACATATTCAAGTGCTTATGAGTAGTCATGGTGAGTTAAATAACTACTTTCCACGATTTCTGTGTTACTATAAATCTTCAAGATTCAGGGGTATGAGTGTATTCGATTTATTAATGTTGGTATCCCGTGGTTCAGTAATTCAATACACGTGTACAGTAATGAGTTCTGAGGACAGTAAAGTGGTATCCAAGCGGTGGTATCTGGAGTCGTTATAATTGTTATAGTGGTGGTGAACTGTGCATTCATATATGTGTACTCGTTCGTTATTCTCATGATTATTCTATTTTTAAATGTTCATGCTTAAGCCCTTGCATTTAGCCTTCCCTGCTTGAATACTGTCACCCCTCAAACCATATTGGGGTGGACTGGCACCCGTAACCGAGGAGGCCTAGGAGAACTAGCTAATAACCTTATACTTCCCATGCATACCTCAATGACAACCCGCAATTCAGACAGAATCATGTCGCATAGAAAAGGAAATAATCACCTATGCAAGCTCGAGCACACATATATATGTATATACAATACTTGGCCATTGGAGCCATCACGTCTATTAACAAAACACCACCTTGACTGTAAATTAGGTCAACAAATCCTCTAGACAATACACAGAGTTTAACTAAGTTTGGGACACACCCCGCCAAATAAATAACTTCTATACAATACCAAAAGTGACTGGATATGACACGGAAAGACCTGAAGAAAACTGGTGCTCACCAAAAACATCTTGATATCCTGGCTTCTACTTGTGTTGTGTATGAGCTGAGGTACCTGTGGCTGCAGCATAAAATGCAAGTACCCTATGGGGGACTTCATTATGAAATATGTACTGAGTATGTAAAGCTGTAGATAATCGCATATGATATAGGAGCTCAATATAAATAAAAAAAAATGAATAAATCATAATAGGAGTGAACCTACAACTTGTGACAACCTGTACATTGTATTCACTCACTTTATCTTCGTTCTTATAATCTTTGTAATAATTACTGTATTTTACTATGACCATTAGGCTGCCTCCAATACATATCAATTGGGATAGACCCATGATGGGCTTATGCCGTTGGGATACCACCCATAAACATATAAATTGGTATCGACTCATGATAGGCTTATGCCCCTCGGATACCACCCAATAAGAAAGAACTTCCATCATTTAGTTCGATTAATCTTTGAGATTGTTATTTCAGGCACCACCACATTTTTGATACTTCAAACAATGATACATCAATAAGAGACATATAAATAGACCATCAATGCAATAACAATGAAGTAAGAACTCACTGGCACATAAATGAAGTGTTTTGGAGTCATCAATGCCATAAAAATGAAGTAGGACCTTATTGGTAAATCAATGAAATGTTTTGGAGTCATTAATAGCACATCGATCTTGTTTGCGTAACCGTATACCTTATGACATTCAATAGTCCAATAAACATGTAAGATTTGGAAGACAAGTAAATATTGAATGTCTTGACATCTTCTAGGGTGGAAACACGTTCATTGGTAACGTACGACATCATACAAAACCATTATGGATCACATGTTATTGAATAACTTTGAAAACATTCTTAATAGAGCAATTGTTCACTTTCATGCCAAAGATATGGTATAGAGTATTCTTTACATACCTGATTGACAACCTTCAATACTAGTCCCAAATGGACTTTCTATTTTTTTGGATTACTTATCTACAATGAACTTATATAGCAATCTAGTATTAGCGACCACACGTCACAATTAAATTATTTGAATTCACCAAACTAATGATTAGGTAGTAAGCCTTAATTACACCATAAAGGGTGTCACTTTAACCCTATTATTCTCCAATTACATTCACATGCCATGCATATTTATACAACATCCTCCAATATCAAGTTTGGATTCATTTATCCTTTCAACCAATCCATTAAACCAATATGAGCCATAGACATAAGCAATCATCAATTCAATAGTATATCACCATATCCACCCTCTATAACTCTATTACCATAGCCACCTTCCACAATTCAATACAACCAAACCATGCAAACTAGTCCATAACCCTATTTTCATTACCTTTAAATAACGACCAATACATATAATCCTCTATCACACATATACGTATGGAAAAGAACAAAGGAAAATAATATTCATAGCTTGAAATTCACATATTTATTAAGAAATCATGTTTTCAAAAATAATAGGTGTCGTTCAAAGCTCCCGAGATGACAAGCGTAGTTATCAGATTACTTTGGTATTTCTATGGTTTAATCAAAAGTAATTTAAATGTCAAATTTGGCTAGGGTTTGTTCTTCATCAATGATTGATAATAAAAATGAGTTTTTGAACTCATATAAATGGATATATACACATATTTCTGTCCATAATATAATAGGAAATGACCAAAATGCATATAAATTTAAATAATGTTGAATCTGTCTTTTGGTGGACTGTTTTGATAAGCTAAAGTAGATAGACCATAAATCTTTTATCTGATATCAAATTTGGGTGAAATTTATATCGTTTGAAGGATATTTCAAAGGGATTTCATTTCATATAAAGTACGCCTCCCAGTTCGTCCTGTGCAAGGAGTTGTGGTCGTTTGAAGTTGACCCTAAAAATCTTTTTGATAGGTTGAAGTAGAACTAGTATAACTCCTTACTCAGACGTTTGATTTGGATGAGACCAATTTTATTGTAAAAAAGACTCAAATATATTTGTGTTTATAGGTTGTAGCTCTCCCAAATTACTATATTAAGGGAGTTATGATGGTTCAAATTTAACCCAAAAATTCGACTAGCCTCAGTAGTTTGTGTGCAGGAAATTTTCCTGCACATTTACTATTCCCAAATATCCCGGCCACCGTTTTATAGTTTCGAACGTGCTTCATTATATCCGAAACCTACCAATTTTTGGAAATCTGTATATCTTGGAAAGCTTATTCAATAACCTTCGCATGGAACCATCGACGGACAAATTCTTGTATAAATAAAATAACAAAAATAATTCTATATTAATAACACCAATACACGTACTTGAATATGTCAATACACGTACGTGAATATGGAGTGTTACATCCTTCCCCCCTTTAGGACATTCGTCCTCGAACGTTAGCGTAGTTATTCAACCGAAAAAAGTTCAAGTACATCATTAAAATTCACATCATCATATAAATACTATGCATATACAAAAAAAAAAACTTACTTGTTAATATTCTAACTCCGTTTCTTGAAATTCATCTTCATCTTTAGATAAATGAGGGTTCTCAAATTTCATTGCTTCCTCAGATTCCTATGTAATCTCTTCCCTTTGACGATTTCTCCAATGTACTTTCACAGATGCTATCTCTTTATTTCTCATCTTCTTAACTTGGCGATCTAGAATAGCAATAGGCACTTCCTCATAGGTATGATCTTCCACAACTTGAACATCCTCAGTAGAATTGATATGTGATGGATCTACGATGCACTTTCCAAGCATTGACTTATGAAATACCAGATGTAGTGAAGAGAGCTCTTGGGTTAGCTCTAATTCATATGCAACTTGTCCAAACTTTCGAGTGATCTTATACGGGCCTATATAACGTGGAATCAACTTCTCTTTCTTTCCAAATCTCATTACCCCTTTTATTGGTGATACTTTAAAAAATACCCAATCACCTTTAGAAAACTCTATCCCTCTCTTTCTACTATCCGTATAGGACTTGTGTCGACTTTCGGCTATTTTCAGTCGTTTCTGAATTAGTTTAACCTTCTCTATGGCTTGATAAACAAAATCCGATCTGAAAAAAAGAGTTTCACCTACTTTGAACCATCCTATTGGTGATCTACACTTCCATCCATATAAAGCTTCATATGGTACTTTTTTGAGACTTGAATGATAGCTATTATTGTTGGTAAACTCAATAAGAGGTAAATGATCATCCCAGTTGCCCTTAAAATCTATTACACAAGCTCGTCGAATATCTTAAAGTGTTTGGATGGTACATTTTGCTTGTCTATCTGTTTGAGGGTGAAAAGTTGTACTCAACTTCATTTGTGTTCCCAAACACCTCTAAAAAGACTTCCAAAAGTTTGCGGTAAATTGGGTTCCCCGATCTAATATAATAGAGATTGGCACTCCATGTAATTGGATTATCTCTTTAATGTACAGCTTCGCATACTCTTTAACTATGTAAGTGGTCCTAACTGGTAGGAAATGTGCGGATTCGGTAAGCCTATCAACAATCACCCATATATAATCAAACTTCCAGGATGTACGAGGCAAACCAATAATGAAATCCATGTTGATCATGTCCCACTTCCATCTTGGAAGATCAATCCATTGCATATAACCTCCGGGTTTTTCGTGCTCAACTTTAACTCTTTGACAATTTGGACATTCAGCTACAAATTATGCAATGCTCTTCTTCATGTCATTCCACTAATACATATCTTTGAAATCTTGATACATTTTGGTTAATCCTGGATGAATGGAATATCTTGAATAATGTGCCTCTATCATTATCTTCTTTCTTAGCCCGTCTACATTCGGCACACACAATTGGTTTTGGCACTGAAGTACTCCTTCTGATGTAAAGTCAAATGCCTTGTTCTCACCACTCAGAATGTTTTCCTTAAGCTGTAATAAAAGAGGATTTGCATATTGCTTCTCTTTCACTTCAGCTACTAATGCCAATTCCGCAGCATTATGTACGATAAGCTTTTTATCCGAAGTTTCAAGAAGGCGAACTCCCAAACTAGCTAATTGGTGATGATCTTTAATCATCCCTTGTCTTTATATAGGCGACATCATAGCCTTATGACTTAACGTATTAGCTACCACATTTTGTTTCCCTGTATGGTACAAGATATCAACATCATAGTCCTTTAATAGTTCAATCCATCTCCGCTACCTTAAATTTAGATCCTTCTGATTAAAAATATATTGCAAGCTCTTATGGTCAGTATACATATCAACATGAACCCTATAAAAGTAGTGGTGCCATATCTTTAAAGCAAAAATAACTGCTGCCTGATCAAGATCGTGTGTACGATAATTTTTCTCATGTGGACGCAATTGTATAGAAGCATATGCTATTACCTTACCATGCTGCATCAATACACATCCAAAACCAATTCTGGAAGCATCACAATACACTGTATACCCTTCGGTGCCTTCTGGAAGTACCAACACAAGTGTAGAAATCAACTTGTTCTTTAATCTTGAAAAATCTTCTCGCAGGCATCATTCCATTGGAATTTGGATGCTTTATGGGTAAGCTTGGTTAAGGGTTCTGAAATAGAAAAAATGCCTTTAACAAACGTTCTATAATACCCAGCCACACGAGAAAACTACGAATCTTCGTAGGCATAAGGGGCCTTGGCCAGTTCTTCATATCTTCTATTTTTTGAGTATCATCCTTTATCCCTTGACCAGATACAATATGACCCTAAAATGCCACCCACTTTAACCAAAACTCACACTTAGAGAACTTTGCATAAAGCTTAACATCACGAAGAGTCTGCAATACCTGTCGTAAGTGATTGGCATGGTCCTCTTCTAATCTAGAAATAATTAGAATATAATCTATAAAAACTATGATAAATACATCCACGAATGACTTAAACACCCTATTCATCAAATCCATAAAAGTTGCGGCTGGATTTTTTAGCCCAAATGACATAAATAGAAACTCATAATGACCATACCGTGTTCGAAAATTTATCTTGGGTAGATCTTTCTATTTGACCCTTTCTTCGTGGTAACCTGACCTCAAATCAATCAAAGAAAAGTACTTGGAAACCTGTAACTGATCAAATAAATCATCAATTTTTAGGAGAGGATATTTATTCTTAATAGTCTCCTAATTGAATTACCGATAATCAATACACATCTTCAGCAAGCCATCCTTTTTGTGTACAAATAACACTGGTGCTCCCCAAGGGGACATACTAGGCCTTTTGAATCCCTTCTCTAGAAAATCTTTCAACTGCTCTTTCAATTCTCGTAATTCTGATGGGGCCATTCTATATGGAGAAATGGATATTGGTTGGGTGCCTGGTATTACATCAATACCAAACTCTACTTCTCATTCATGAGGCCAACCTGGAAGATCTTCAGGAAATACATCAAAAAAATCATTTACCATTGGAACAACGTGAAGATTTAGTGGATCTGCTTCTGCATCCCTTACTCTAACTAAATGATATGTATCCCTTTGAAATCATTCTTGTTGTCTTAAAATAAGAAATAAATCTAACTCTTGGTGCACTAATTTCACCTTTCCACTCAAGGGATGATTCATTTGGAAAATGCAAATATACCTTTTTTGTGTTGCAATCAGTGGTTGCATAACAAGACGACAACCAGTCCATACCCATTATAACATCAAAATCTACCATTTCTAAATCCACAAGATCAGTCATCGTATCACGACCACAAACAGTTACTATGCAGTTTCGGTAACCCTTCTAGCTATACTAGATTCCCCAACCAGTGTGGACACTTTAAATGGATTAACTATCAGTTAGGGTATTCTTTTCAACTTTCCAGCAACCAATGGATTAACATAAGATTATGTAGAACCGAGATCAATTAAGGCATATAAATCGAATGAAAAGATTGACAACGTACCCGTAACCACATCTAGGGAAGCCTCTAAATTTTGTTGATCCGCTAAAGCATACATATGATTTTGAGCCCTGCTAGAATATGTGGCTCCTTTATGACCTCTAACACGACCCATTGGTTATGCACCCCTTCCTAAATAAGGCATTGATAATGATGATGCAACAATGACAACGTAGGTTGTACCATACCCCATATGCGCCTTCGTGGGCATTCACTCATCATATTCCCCAACATACCGCACCAAAAGCAAAAATTGTTCCCCAGCCAACATGCGCCCAAATGATACCTTCCACATTTATTGCATGAATCTTGAGGAGGTCTTAATTGGCTCATATTACCTTGGCCTTGGTACTCCACTGTCCGCGAACTCTGACTCTCACTTCTGTGCCGAAATTGATTTCCACTGGACCCTTGCAACTGTAGTGGGGCACTAGCTACAGAATAAGAATATTATGGCCTAGGTGGTCTAGCAGAAAACTATGGTCTGAACCCACCTTGTGATGCCATGAACTGCTCGATAGCTCTGGCCCTCTTGGAATATCCTCTTTCTAATTTCTGTGTTTTTCTCCTCTGCCTCTAATCTTCCATTTTTTGTGAGAAAGCTTGGATCCTTACTTTGTCCATATCTTTGTTCAAAATGGCAATAGCACAATCTGTAAACAGATATGGATCTAGACTATCCATACATATATGAACTCTGTCATCCAGAGTAGCTACCAAATTAGGAGCATATCTAGAAAAGTAATTAAATCGGATACTGTACTCCCTCACGCTCATATTCCCCTGACGAATATTTAAAAACTGATTTGCATGGGCCTAGTGAATCTCAAATGGAAGATAATGATCAAGAAATGCCTCTTTGAACAATTTCCAAGTAACTGGGGGTGTATCAATACCCCTATATCATTTCCAGTCATCGTGCCAATATATAGCCTCTCCTTTAAATCTATACGCTGCTAACTCCACTCTCTCTCTACCTGTTATATGCATAACATCTAAGGACATCTGAATATGATTGATAAAGTCTAGTGGGTCCTCATTAAGATCTGATCCAGTAAAAGTTGGAGGATATATCTTAAGAAAATCCTATGTTCGAAGGCTAGCCGCCCTATCTGTACCACTAGGACCTATAGTAGGAATCGGTTGCCCTTGAGTTTGCCCAACAACTATACGAGTCAAAAGTTTCACTGCATTTCTAAGATCTTGATCAACAAAATTAATAGGTGGCTCTAGGGATATAGTTCTCTTACCCCTTATTTCTTCTAGAGTGGAAGAAGTTTCTGATGCATGCTCAGCTGGAGCCTCACTTTGATTAGTTTGTATAGTTAGTGACTTACTAGTCCCGTTTCCGGCAGCCATATCTACTTGCTTACCAGTATTCTTGCTTCTGATAACTGGCAGCATTACTATAATAAGAGAAACAAATGGATTCAGTGGTCCACTATGAATTCATATACAATATAGGCTCTATCACATGATCTAAGACATGAAGAAAAGAAACAATTCCTAAATTTCCATAGCCTCCTGTTTATAGATGCGGAGCACGACACATGATTAAACATAACTCTACGTATACACGGCTTTGTAGATTCACTAGGATGAACTTCTCTGATACAACTTTTGTCACACCTCAAATCCTATAGGGGCAGACTAGCATCAATAACTGAGGAGGCCCGGGAGAACCAGCTCATAACCTTATACTTCCCATCCATACCTCTATGACAACCCGAAATTTGGATAGCATCATGTCGCATATAAAAGTAAATAATCACCTGTATAAGCTAGAGCAAACATATATATGTATATACAATACTTGGTCGTTGGAGCCATCACGCCTATTAAAAAAACACTACCTTGACTTTACATTAGGTCTACAAAGCCTCTAGACAATACACGGAGTTTAAATAAGTTCGGGACACACCCCTTCATATAACTAACTTTGATACAATACCAAAAGTGACCAGATATTACACGAAAAGCCCCGAAGAAAACTGGATCTCACCAAAAGTAGCTAGATTTCCTAGCTCCTACTTGTGTGGTGTATGAGCTGAGGTACCTGTGCCTACAGCGTGAATGTAGGTTCCCCGTAGGGGACGTCATTATGAAATATGTATTGAGTGTGTAAAGTTGTAGATAATCAGATATGATATAGGAGCTCAATAGAAATCAGAGTCAAATGAATAAATCGTAAAAGGAGTGGACCACACTTACTAGAACTTGTGACAACCTGTACATTGTATTTACTCAATCACTTTACCTCCATTCTTATCATCTTTATAATCATTACTGTACTGTACTATGACCATTAGGATGCCTCCAGTACATATAGACTGGGATCGACCCATCATAGGCTTATGCCCTTGGGATACCACCCATAAACACATAAATAGGGATCGACCCATAATATGCTTATGCCCCTCGGATACCACCCGATAAGAGAGAACTTCCATCACTTAGTTCAATTAATCTTTAAGATTGTTATTTTGGTTGCCACCACATTTTTGATACTCTGAAACAATGATACATCAATAAAAGACATATAAATAGACCATCAATGCAATAACAATGAATTAAGAACTCATTGGAATATCAATGAAGTGTTTTGGAGTCATCAATTCCATAACAATGAAGTAGGAACTCATTGGTATATCAATGAAACATTTTGTAGTCATTAATAGCATATGGATATTGTTTGACTAACCGGATACCTTCTGACATTCATTAGTGCAATAATCATGTAAAATTTTGAGGACAAGTAAGTATTGGAATGACTTGACATCTTGTAGGGTGGAAACAAGTTCATTGGTAACGTAGGACATCATACAAAGCCATTATGGATCACATGTTATTAAATAACTTTGGAAACTTTCTTAATAGAACAATTGTTCACTTTCATACCAAAAATATGGTATAGAGTATTCTTTACATACCTGACTTTCAACCTTCAATACTAGTCCCAAATCGACTTCCCGTCTTTTTGGATTACTTATCTACAATGAACATATATAGCAATCTAGTATTAGCGACCATACATCATAGTTCAATTATTTGAATTCACCAAACTAGTGGTTAAGCAGTAATCCTTAATTACACCATAAAGGGTGTCACTTTAACCTTCTTATACTCCAATTACATTCAAATTCCATGCATATTTATACAACATCCTCCAATATCAGTTTTTGATTCATTTATTCTTCCAACCAATCCATTAAACCAAATTGAGCAATAGACATAAATAATCATCAATTCAATAGTATATCACCATATCCACCTTCCATAACTCAATTACCATATCCACCTTCCCCAATTCAATACAACCAAACTATGCAAAATAGACTATAACCATATTTTTATCACCTTTCAATAACAAACAATACATATATTCCACTATCACACATATACATATGGAAAAGAACAAATGGATACAATATTCATACCTTAGAATTCAGCTCTTGATTATGAAATCCTTTTTGCATAAATAATAGGTGTCGTTTGAAGCTCTCGAGATGAGAAACGCAATTATTGGATTACTTTGGAATTTCTACAGTCGAATCAAAAGTAATTTAAAGGTCAAATTTTGCTAGGGTTTGTTATTCTCAATTATTGATGATAAAAATGAGTTTTTCAACTCATATACATGTATATATACACATATTCCCGTCCATAATATAATAGGAAATGACCAAAATTCCTTTAAAATTTAAGTAATGTCAAATCTGTCCTTTGGTGGACTTTTTTGATAAGCTAAAGTAGATCAACCATAAATCCTTTCCCGAATACTGTATTTGGATGAAATTGGTATCACTGGAAGTATAATTCAAAGGGATTTCATTTCATCTAAAGTAGGCCACCTATTTCTTCCTGTACAAGGAGTTATGGTCAGTTGAAGTTGACCCTAAAAATCTGTTTTGATAGGCTGAAGTAAAACGAGTATAACTTCATACTCAGATGTTGGATTGGGATGAAATCAATTGCATCAGAAAGAAGAACCAAAGATCATTCTTTTGATAGGTCGCAGTACTCCCCGTTCATTATATTAAAGCAGTTATGATCATTCTTACTTGACCGAAAAATTTGGCTAGCCTCAGTAGTTTGTGTGCAGGAATTTTCATGCACATTTACTATTCCCAAATATCCCAACCACCATTTTATAGTTTCGAACGTGCTCTATTATATCCGTAACTTATAAATTTTTGGGAATCTTAATATCATTGGAAAGTTTATTCAATAACCTTCGAATGGAACCATCGAAGGGCAAATTCCCATATAAATAAAATAAAAAAAATAATTCCATATAAATAAGACCAGTACACGTACTTAAATACGCCAATACATGTACTTTAATATGGGGCGTTACACATACTTAGTACATCTTAGTACTAACACATTCGCGCTTATGGTGTTCTTTAATTTTGGGGTACCATAGGTTCAGAGGAGTAAAACTTGGAGCATCTTAGAAATCACTTGTATAGCAGCAGAGGGTACAACAGTGAGTCCTCATCATCAGAGGATGTTGTTATTATAGTATTTGATTTTAGTAGACATAGTTAGTTGGGGGAATTATCCCTTTAACTCCACAGTTCAGGTAGTTTAGAGGCTTTTCAAATAGATATATTAGTGTGTGGTTTAAGGTATTGTATATTCCTAGATATTTGAACCTTATGGCAGTTGTTAGCCAATTTTTGCATGTATTTTATTATACTATGCAGTGAATATGTACAGATATCAAAAAAAGGGTTAGCTTGTGGTCCTTTGGGATCACAAGCACCATGTGGAATTTTGGTTCTCGGGAATCAGAGCGTTATACTAAGCCCATCGAGGTCATAGAGATTACTGCGTAGGACTATACTAATACTTAATTAATGAGTTTTCCTGATTCATGAGATTGACTAAATTCCAAGGATCATGGCTTGAATTAGAGTATCATGAAAACATGACACTGACTCTAAGAACACAACTAAATTTTTGGGTACAAGTACGCCAAGGACTCAATAGCATGAAACTGACAGGAAATGACACTTCTTGAACACATGACCAATATCAACAACTCATCATACATTAATTTGGGGATTTCATAAAGAACATGGTTATCATAGTTTTGTACATGAATGGAATTGCATATAAACATTTCATACATTCATCAAACTAATCTCAAGGACTTTCCCCCAACCATTCATAATGCACATAATATAAAGGAAGTCATTCTTAGTCATAGGGTAAGTCATACACTTATAAGTTGGATCACAATTAAGCTATAATGCACAATTTCTATTCTCTTAGGCATTTAATAAACACCTACGATGCATGACTTTGGGCATAGGCATGACCATAAAACTAATACAACAAACCTCCATATTTCAACTTTATTTCACATGTTTCAAACCATATACTAGCATTTGTTCATGAACAATACATAAATATTCCAACATGGGAATCATACAACCATAATCACGTAAACTTAATCTACCTGCAACAAAATATTCACAGTAGAAGATTTAAAACTTGATTCATGGGCTTCATAGACGAAAGGAATCCATGAATGAATATTGTGCATACCATAGTTCTTGATTATACTAAGATTAACGAAGATATTCTTGAATTTGATTCTTGGATTTGAATTCCCAATTGAAAACCCTAGCTTTTTCTTGAGAGAAACTTGATAGTAACAATATATTTTTGATGAGAAAAGGTTGAATCACATGTTATTGGGTTTAAATAGGGGTGGAAAATTGACCCTTTTAACCCATGGACGCATATTTTAATTTTTTGTAAAAATTTCCCGATTTTCATATTTAGCACGATGCGCCACTATAATAAAAAGTCACTGGAATATGACATTTGGGAATCTGCATTGTGGTGCGATGCGGGGCTATAGTATAGCCACATTGTTTGTGACCTGTATGTTTGGCGTGATGTAGAGACATCGCACTGAGACACTTGAAAAAGGATAATTCTAAATTTAAGCTTCGTCATGATGCACCATACTCACAGAGGTTTACTGGATGTTGACGATTGCCATTTTGGCCTGCTCTAAGATGCATTGATGGCTCAGGTGGCACACTGCCTTACTGAAATTGCTCTAACTCTTCACCCGAGTGTCGAATAGGAGCGAATTTGGCATCGATGGAAAGCTTATTCACTTTACCACAAAATAAAAAGTGAAATTCTTTAAAATACAATATGAAGAATAGTGAATTCATATTTTATACAAGTCTTTAACATTTCTGGTATGATTTTAAGCAAGGTAGAATTATGGGGTATTACAGTCCTGACCAAAACAAATTTTTGGCTCTTGTGTTAGAAGACTTTGCTGGATAACTGTGGACTAGGGTAATGTTGGTTGTTTGTTTTGTTCATTTGATAGTTATCGGTTATAGACATACCCTTTATTATTTAAGCATATCTTGTTATATGTTCGAAATAAATGTGGCATTGGCGATATTGTGTTGTTTGGTAATTTGCATATGGGCGGTCTCCATTCTATGTAGGACTGGATATACCCATCACGATCAGGTCCTGGTTTGGGTCGTACCATATACCCAAGGATTGATAATACTTTAGGATTAAAATTGTGTGTAGATGAAATGACTTTAAGCCATAATGAATTAAAGAAAGAACATTATAGAAGGAAATCAAATCGTCAACTTATAAAAATAAATTCAATAAAATATTTAAACATGACCTTTGGTTTCAATTTGAAATTTATGTCATTCAAGTGGTTGCCTGCCTTTTTGTTGTGACATGGAGGAATCACCAATCCACTTTTATTTATCCTAGCCAACTCAATTTAATTTGTTACATGTTTTTCCCTACTCTTATAATTATTTCATTAAATCAATTTTTACAAAATTTTGAGATAGTAAGAGCTATAAGTGGTAGTGGATGTTGGAGAAAACTAGTTTCATACTTTTTTTCCTTTATTATTTATTTATTTTTTAGGATAATTTGTTATAATTTCTACTTGTCTATATGGAGTTGAGCTTCTCATTCTAGACTTATGATAGTTTATGATATGATTATTTAAAAATTTATTGATGTGATTAATTTGATTATCTTTATAGTTGTCCTTGTATTATTATGCTTACTATTAAAATTCTTTGCAGCCATAAAAATAAATTTATATTATTATTCTTAACTCGAAAGGAGAATCAATGAGGTAGGATGAAGAATATAGGGACTAAGTTCTTTAGTTTAGTATAATAAAGAATTTATTTATGGATGTGATACAAATATACCTAGATTACCTAACATGATTACTAAATATGAAAATATGTAAATGTTTTTGGATTCGGTTATCACATCCTTGCTAAGTAATGTAGTTGTGAGGTCAATTTTGGATAGTCAATTAGAGGGTCGCAGGACCATGATCAAATAATCAACTTCGTAAGTCAACCACTAGATAATCGGATACATTAATGTAAATAATATTTTTCATGTCCTGATTTTAAGAGTCATGATGACACCTACTTTATCGACACAATAGGTAAGCCAAACCATAGTCCAAAGCTACAAGTAATGGGCTAAGGTCGTGGAAAATATCCTATAATCCACCAATTGACATTTAATGAGTTAAAACAATAATCAAGTAGTCATAATAGTGTAATAGATGAATAAAAAAGCAACAACCATCTGATGACTTAGTAATGTCTGTACTAGAGCTACTACGACTTAACTAAAAGTACTAAATAGTCAAATACAATCTATCTCAAAAATAAAAGATCAGACATGGATAATTATAAAGAAAAAAGGGCAATTCTTACTCTGTAAGATCATCATATCTCTGAAATCAACTCAACACGATTGTGAAATCAATGACCACTTCTATTTCTTATGGTAAAAAAAGTTCAAAAGTTTAGTATGGGTACCAAAATCGTGAGTACTCAGTAGGCATCATCGTCCGGCTAAGGTAAATCATAAAATAAGTACAATAAAATACAAGATAATGCATGCTAAATCAAGTTAATAGGCAAAACCTTGAAATAAGCTCTAAACTTCTTGTACATGAATAAATAAATAAATACAAAATGGTAATGCAATGATTACACAACTATAACTAAAAGATTAGCCCCCATAAGTCAATAACCACAAAAAATTAAATAATGCTATGCAGGCCCCATAAGCCTGTAGGATACAATCAAGGAAAGTATATAACCCAATCACCATAAATTATCAATCACCATACCATAAAAAAGAGTCCATCCATACCGTATTGGTTCATCTATAACTCTCAAAATACAAAACTCTAACCAAAACACTATAGTCTCAGCATCATCATCATATATTGGACTTAAATCAAAACTCATATGTCATTATCTTTATCAATTGCCAGTCTTGAACCAAAACTCGTATTTTATTATCAACATCAATTTCCCAGTCTCGAACACAAACTCATAAATAATTACATCATATCAATACACCTTGTAAATTAACTATTTTGATAGGCCATATATCTAAATCACAACAATTGTTTTGTGAAACATACCCAGAATTAGCACTAACTCTTATCTAGAAAACTTGAGAAATCTTTAAGCATCTAATCTATTCATAGTAGTAGTATAAGAGTTAACAAAGGTATATCATTTGTTGCAAGACAGACATCTTCAATATATTTATGCAATTTTTGAGTCATGGTTGAATCCATGAGTAAAAATGTGACTGGCAACTAAATTATTTTAAATGATAGATACTAGCTATATTAAAACAAATAGTACAAAAATATAAAAATGGTGTGTTTGAAAGGTATCACACATAATATCTCATTTTAGTTTTTACGAGAACAAATTTGGGGCTACAAATACTTAGAGTGTAAATAATTAGGAAGAGACATTTGGATTTTGATTTCATTGGAGCAAGATATGCATGGAGGCATGATAACTTGATGCATATTTTAATTGTTGACTATGTGGTAGGTTAGGTTGTAAGTTCTTGGGGCTAGTTTGTCAATATAGACTCAAATATTTTAATCAATGACTATTTGGATTACCTAACGAGTGTGGAAAATATATCCACCGAATACCTCAATTAGGCATCCCTATTTCTTAGATGATACACAAGGAATAGTCAACTTCACAATCACCGTTATGTCTAAGATTGTGAGACATTAGCAAATGATGCCAACAATTATTTACTAATGCTTTTGTTCCCATGTCCCTCTTTCAAGAAAGATGTTGGTTTCTAATATTCACCCAAACCCTTCTTTTTAAGATGGGTTGAGCTTTAAAGAACTTGGGGTTTTAATCCATAATCCAATTTAAGTATTTAGTGTTTCCACCCACAAATTGCGACCAAGTTAAAAAGAAATAATACAACCCATCAATTAACACATTAACATATCCGTAAATAGATCAAAATCCACATGCAATTATACTATATTCTTGTATAATCCCTAGAGGAAACACTAGCTACTCAAAATATAAATAAGTAAAGATTTTATCCAAAATATCCATTGATTTTATTTGAGAAAATCTAACTAAATGTTACTTCACACTATGAGATCTACCAACTATTCAATGTGAGTCATGTTGGGATCTTTCTTGAACTACATTTTAAGAGGAATAATGAGTCAGATCAAGATATAGAGTTTCTTCCAACGTCTCAGTAACTCTATCAAAGTTTAATGTTTTTTTAATAAGAAGTAGTTTTATATCTCTGTTACATATATATATATATGCATGAGTATATATATACTTCTACGTATGAATGTGTATATATATATATTGATATTATGCGACCCCAGTCCTCCTTATAATGGACATCCCAAAAAAGTCCAGCCAGGACTGCGGAACGCCCTCTGTTACCCAACTCAAACATATATATAAAGCCTTCGATGGGTTGAAATTTGAGCATATAACAAGATAACGTAAATACTCGCATGAATACTCTAGGATAGGGTCAAAACCATGACCGACGGAACCGATTCCAGCATTACCAAATCAACCAACCAAACATACCAAGCAAAACCAAATACCATAAAACTAGGACGTAACCAAAGGGAATACCAAAACGTAATATAATTAATCCTAAAATTTAATATTTAGGAACAATGAGAAATCTTGTGATGTGGTTTCATCCCATAAGCCTATTACAATGCCAAGGTTGACACCAATACAAATCTCGGCTATTCCAAAACCCGGAAGTACCACAAAGCCTCTATAAAAAAAACAAAACTCTGTTTAGGACCTGGCACTAACCATGAACAAAACCAATGTCCAAACTAACGTCAATATTCTAACAATTTCCATAACATGAAATGATGCCTTCTAAAAGGATAGAATCTCACAACTTTAAGACAAACATTGTCCTTGAGTCAATCACTATGTAGAAAGAGTTGAATAATAGGTTCCTGCATAGCATGGTATACAACCACCAGTAGACCGGTTAGCGAGTAATCGCTAGCATGAATCTCAGGATATGGGTAAGACAATGCCTATTATAAAACTAAATAAAACCATCCATAATGCATACAACCAGGAACATATAACTGCCAATAAAGGTAACTATGTTTAGCATTCATTTAAAACATTTACCTAGATTGTGTATCTTGTCGTTTTTAACCACCATTGGGCATATAGGTTTATCTTCCCCTGCTGGAAGAGCTCAGTGTATATAGCCATACGACCATAGATGTATCCCATGGGCTGACTGGTACATCCCCCAATAGAGCAACATCATTCACACAGTCTACTAACCCTAATCCTAATATCAAAAACTACGATTTTTCAATTTTAGTCCCCTCCTAGACCGCCACCTTTCAAGGCTTTGCTACACACCACGATATTAATACCCAGTTAAAACATTTTCCATCTAAAAAACCAATCCATGCTCCACTTTTTCAACAAAGAGAAATATTAGTAGTATCGTCATACAACCCTTACTTGGAAGTTATAACGATAGCCAAAATATTTAGGTTAAAGGGACATTAAAGTGCCCTTCCATATACCACATTAAACCACTTGGGAGAATTCCATTCCCCCCACAAGCATAACCACTGATCATTTAGCCTATACAAACCATTTAAACCCTGCATAATTTCTTTACAAGGTTTAAAACCTACAAGGGTTCCATTAAAAGATATCAATGCAATAAACATATCTTTATAAACATTTTATCGAACATGTTGGGCATAATATATCAAAAACCAATTCCAAACACCATTATAACATTACCATACAATCCAATTGTCCAAATCCACAATTAAAGAATATAATGGCATAATTAAAACCATAGGAAACCATAACCATGCATTTAATATCAAAACCACCATATAATTGTTGATAACCAAATCATGCAAGAGTAAAACTATTAAATCGAGCATATAAACCATGCCTTTAATTATAATTACAATTAAGGAAGAGAATCATGCCTTATACTGAAAAATTGATGGAAAGAAATCACCAAGACAACCCCTAAAGCAATCCTTTAGTTGAAACCCTAGCTCACTTGCCCCAAAATCTCTTCAGAGAATTATGGAGTATTTTAGAATAGTTTCTAATTGTTAATAAATAGAATATTAGGGCAATTAACCTCCTAAGTGTATTAGAATTCATGGACCCTAATTAGGGTAAATAGGTAAATATCGAGAATACCCCTGTTTAAGTTGCACAAAATCCAATCACATAGATACGGATGACCGATACAAGTCATACTCTCTTATACAATTGGTAAGCATCACTTGTATACAAGCCTTAACCCTTGGATCAAATAATTTCAAGTATAGGACTCATCACACCATGTCGTAACAACAACATACATTTCATATGCATCATCCGTATAACTAGATGAATGAAATACTAGAAGGATCAAACATTGCTTATTATATGAGTCCGTAATATGAATAATACCAAGCCCTACTAATACTTTTAAGTCGTACCTATTCCAGTGACTAAAAATATCCCACTAACTAACATTTATCAGCATACATCAGAACCATACTAATCGTACCCTAACATACTGCTCGTACCCATGAGTTATATTGTATCCACTGAAAGAAAATTCCTAGAAATTTTCTAAGGATCAAAATCCAGGATGTTTCAGTCTCCCCTACTAGGGACATTCATCTCTGAATGACGGACAATGTAGGGGGTACCAGAGAATGAGTTATTTGTATTATCAAACATCTTTTTAATAATGTTTGAAAATAAAGAGTCAAAGATATTAGTATTTCCTTTAACAAAATAAGAAAATAAAAATGAGTTCAAGATGCATACCTTTTGTACGAATCCTTGGAGAAGAAAACAAAAACGGATACTTGGATTTCATATCCTAATTCGCTGCCCAAGTAGCTTCTTCAACCTTATGATTCTGCCATAGAACCCTAACAAAAGCCACATCCTTGGTCCGCAACTAGTGACCTTGCCAATCTAAAATCTCAATTGGGATATCTTTATAAGAAAGAGAATCCCAAATGCCCAATCCTTCTGATGGAACAACTGAATAATGATTACTAATGAACTTCCTCAACATATAAACATGAATCACTGGATAAACCAAACTTAAGAAACCCATAAGAAATATTTCCCTCCATCTATAAAATCTAATATGGACCAACATACCGAGGACTAAGTTTCCCCTTTTTGACAGACTGCACAACTTCCTATATGGAAAACACCTTTTGGAACACCCTATCCCTAACCTCAAACTCCAAGTTTGTATGCGTAATATCTGCATAGGACTTTTGGCATCCTTTGAAAGCTTTAAGGCTTTTTGACTCACCTTAACCTTATCCCTCAATTGTTAAACTAAATCTAGGTCCAACATGTCCGCTTCCCAAAACTCAAACCATCCAATAGGAGATCTACACCTTCAACCATACAATGTCTTAGAAGGAGTTGTACTAATACTTGTATGATCGCTAATGTTTTAAGAATGCTTAACCAAAGGTAGTTTCTCAACACAATTTCTATGAAAGTCAATAATATAGGCCCAAAGCATATCCTCAAATTTGAGTAGTTCTCTCCACTTGCCTATCAGATTGTGGGTGAAAAGTAGTAACCCAACTGACCTTCGTCCCTAACCCTTTAAGGAACTACAACTGAAAGTGAGTTATAAACTACATACCGCGATCAAAAATAATAAAAATAGGCACCCCATGCATCATCACAATCAATAAAAGATACAACTTCGCATAATCCTTCTAAAAAAAGGTAGTGTACACTAGCAAGAAGTTAGCAAACTTTGTTATCCTGTCCATGATGGCCTAAATCAAACCATATTGACTCGAGGAAGAAGAAGATTAGTAATTAAATCTATATAGATCACCTCCCACTTTTATTTAGGCAAATAAATTCTTGATACAACCTATCTAGACTCATGTGCTCAACCTTAACCTATTGACACACCATATACTTGACTAGAAAAACTTACACATCTCTCTTTATTCCACTTCACCAATTAATCTGTTTGATATAATGATACATCTTAGTTGATCCAGGATGAGCAACATTATGCGATTCAAGAGCTTCAAGGATAACCCTTTCTCGCAACCCATAGACATCAGGAACACATAACCTCTATCGGTACCATAAAGTATCCTCACTACTGATCTTAACCACCCCTACCTTTTACCCACCAATATCTCTCTTGATTTTTATCAAGCCGTGATTCGACACTT
Source organism: Capsicum baccatum var. pendulum (assembly GCA_030864225.1). Lineage (NCBI taxonomy): Eukaryota > Viridiplantae > Streptophyta > Magnoliopsida > Solanales > Solanaceae > Capsicum > Capsicum baccatum. Next base: position 48,514,182 of record CM061558.1, read on the forward strand.
TGCACCATCATACTACCATCCTTGGAGTCAAAAAGATAAACTATAAGATTGGCTAAGAAGTTTATATGCTTTACTTATTCCCACTTTCCTACCTTTACATGAGCAAAACATCCTACAGAAAACCAAAAAAGATCATCAGTAACCATGTTAGCCTTACCTAGGTGGTAGTAAAGACTCAAATCATAGTCCTAGTGAAGTCGAAGCCATTTTCTCTGCCTAAGATTAAGATTTTTTTTTGAGACCACATTTTGAAGACTCTTATGATGAGAAAAGATATTTACTTCAACACGATATTCATAATGTCATTATATTTTCAAAACCAGCATAACCTCTAACAACTCCAAATCATGAATAGGGTAATTTCTCTGATGTACCTTCAACTACCTAGAAGAATAGGCAATGACCTATCAATAATGCATCAACACACAACCAAGACCTACCCGAGATGTATAACAATCAACCATGAAACCATCCTTGCCCCATGATAAAGTGTGGATTAGAGATGCTGTCAACTTATTCTTAAATATCTCAAAACTCCATTAATAAGTATCCAGCTAAGAAAACTTAACTTTTTTGTGTCAACTCAGTCAAAGGAGTAGCTATCATAGAAAATCTTTCCAAAAACCATATATAATACCCAACTAAACCTATGAAGCGTAGAATATTGGATGGAGTCATGGGCATAGGCCACTTCTTCACCATAGCAACCTTCTGTGAATCCACTGTGATCCTTTCATTAGAAATAATATGACCCAAGAAAGTAACAACATTAAACAAAAACTCACACTTAGAGAACATATCATACAATTATTGTTCCTTTAAGGTCTTCAATATCATACAAAAGTGATTAGCCTAATACACATCTCTCTTTGGATAAACCAAAATGTTATTTGAAAACACAACGACTAAGAGATCCAAATACTTCCTAAGCACCATATTCATCAACTCCATAAATGTTGTTGGAGCATTAGTCAACCCAAATGATATTACAAAGAACTCAAAATGCTCATACCAAGTGGGAAAGTTATCTTAGTTATATCCACCCCCTATTATTAAGACAATGGTAGCAAGACAAAATATCTATCATAGAGAAGAAGCTAGCACCTTGTAACTAGTCAAAAAAGTTATCTATTTGATGAAAAGGATAATTGTCCTTAATCATCACCTTATTCAAATGCCTGTAGTTATTACGTATTTGAAGGGAACCATCTTTTTTCCTATAAACAATACCGGTCTACCCAAAGAAGAAATATTAGAATGAATCAACCCCTTGTCTTGATGGTCTTTATATTTCTCCTTAAGTTCTCTCAACTCAATTGGAGCCATTCTATATGGAGGAATAGAAATTTAACAAGTATCATAACACAAATAAATATCAAACTCTATTTCTCTATCAAGAGGAACCCCAAAAAGATCATATGGAAACACCTCTAGAAACCACAGGAATAGAAGACAAAAAAGGGCCTTCTGAGTTAGAATCTTTAACCAAGACCAAGGGATAAAGACAACCCTTAAAGATTAACCTTTGATATCTATGATACCAAATAAACCTCCATCTACGAGCTAAAGAACACCATTTTATTCTATAACCTATCCTCGAGGAAACCTAAAAATATCCCTACAAGTTCAACTGTCCAAGGGGATTTTAGGTTTGCTTACCACCAATAAATACCACTTACCCCCTATAAAGTATCATTGATATAACTGAGTAACCTACCAGGGTTAGAACGGAAAAGTGATCCAAAATAACTTCTGGATCTAAACCAAAAGATACAACCATATAAGGAGTCACATAGGAGATAGTATGTGTTATCCCGCTAAGTTATCTCATAGTCTGAGCCTTAGACAGTGTTAAGTGAAGTATAATTCTGGCCTTAAAAGATCGTAAAGTTACTTCTAAAGTTAGAAATATTTTAAACCATGTAGATTTTCACTAATATCAACTTTTTTTCATGTAGAGAATTAAATAAGCATACCGTTGATACTAAATTTACCTAAATCCAACACCCATGAAAAAAATTAGAGCTATTTTAGTGAGACAGTATGCCACCTAGAACTTTAGCACATTGTGGAACCAGCCAAAATGAATCTTTCAAGAATTGCATAGCAAGGTATATTAGATATTTATTCATAGGTGTCTTCCACCCATGAAATTCAAGACTTCTTTTTATAAACTCAAAGATCTTATATTTATGTGTGTTCATGATTCATGTGAAATGAAATGGAAGTTCATGTTATTATTGAGTGAAATTCATGTTTTATTTATAAAATCTCTTGAGTTGATCCTAGTATGTGATATTCATGTAATGTTCATGATAAATCCTCTTCAAGTTACATGTTAAGTGATGTGTTTATGATAACTGAGTGTAGAAATTAACGAAAAGCCAAAGAATGCTCCCCATATGTTTGATAAAATGCTTATGTAAAGGAATAAAAGCCACTATAACATGTTGAAAAGAAATCCCCAACTGTGTGCAAGCTCATGCATGCCAAGTATTTGTGAAAAAACTTAATTAATGAATTGTGACATGTTATCATAAAATACACCAATTTTATCCTCTTCAATGCAGGTTAAATATTTGTTGCAAGACCTTGTTGAATGGAGTATGAGCCAATAGCATGTGTCCCTATACTGTCACGTGTTTATGTTTTCCAAGTGCTTGAAGAGATGCTTTAATAATTGTAATAGCGGATGAATGTCCGTGGTCATGATTATTCTAGAATTTTTATGTTTTACTTTTATGTTATCAAGTCATGGGGGTATTTATACATGAGAATTTAGCTACAAGTTTAGAGCCCAAGTTAGTTTTCATGGAAATCTTAGTCAAACCACAATTTGTAGAACTCCGTGAGTTACAGAACTCAATATGCTCAGAGTGTTACAAAACTTAAGAAATCTTAGTAATATAAGTATTTTTAATTCCAAATTTAGTTTAGTACTCAGCACAGATCTTAGTACTATTAAAGAATTCATTTTTAGACCTTAGTAGTATAAAAATAATCAATTAATAACTTAGTCTCATACAGTCTGATAATGAGATTCTTAAGTATTCTCTTAGTCTTAGAAATAAAGTGAACTCAGCTTAACTCAGTTACTCAGTTTGATCAGTAATAGATTTAGCTCAGTCTAGTATAGTTTAACAAAAAGAACTAATTCAAAGTGTTTTTGTTGGGAGTAAAAGATAGCACTTACCGAACCTAGGGATGGGGACTCAACCATTAGACAAGATTGAGATCCCTTAGAGCAATCCCTTAGTTCCAGAACTACATACCTAGCATTTATATGAGATGTCACCCACTTGATAGGACAAATATACTCAGGGATCACCTGTTAGTATTTTATATATATATATAGGACTGATCCCTAGGGGTCACCTATTAGATAGGATTGACTTCACAAGTGAGGTCTTTACCCATGGCATGGTACTGACACCCTTTCAACTGGTGTTACAGCTTGAACCCCAACTTAGCTAGAAGGGGCATACCAGTTAAATGACTACTTCCCACAGTCTCAATTTTAGAATCAGTCTTAATAAAGGAACTCAGTTGAATAGTACAAAGTAAATACTATCAGATATAGTTAATTATTATGATTATAAACAGACTCAGAGATCACCTACTAGATAGGACTGTTCTTAGATTTAGTTAATAAGCTTAAGTATTATCAGATTCAGAGATTACCTGCTAAATAGAATTAATCTCAAATTAAGTCAAATCATATTTATTATTAGTAAATATAGAGATCACCGCTAGATAAGACTGGTCTCAAATTTAGCTAACTACTCTCATTATCACTAGATATAGAGATCACCGGCTAGATAGGAAGGATCTCATATTTCAGTCAAGCATTTCCATTAACATTAGATTCAGAGATCACTCATTAGATAGGACTGATCTAAACTTCAGTACTCTGTTATAAATATTACAAGATTTAGTTATTCAGTTTCTTCATATTAGTAGTAAGTCTAGTTGTCAGAAAAGCAGTATCCAAATATCAGTATCTAAGTCACAATAATTTTAGTTATAGTTTGTACATTCATGCATATGTCCTCATTAAGTACTTTCATGTTGTTAAGGTAAGCTATGTTCATGCATAAGCCCTTGTATTTATCCTAAACTCATATAGCACACTAGTAAATTCAAAGTACTAACACAAATTAATCTATTGTGCTATGGTATCTTATACTATATAATCAAAAGCGCGAGCTGCAAAGCACCCTTTCCAGTCTAGACTCAGTCAGTAGCAGTAGATGTAGTAGTGAGTCATCATCATTCTAGAATTATCTTTATTTTTATTATGGTTTTAGATTCAGTTTATTTTCAGTACACAGAGTTAGTTGGGGACATATCCCATCAGCTCCACAGTTCAGATAATTAGAGCATTTTTGGATAGATGTATTTGTATTCAATTTTTAGTATTGATTATTTTTTATTTTTTGAACCTTATGGCGAGTTTTCCATATTATTTAGTATTTTAATACAGTAATTGCAGATAGGTATTAAATAAGGGTTATCTTATGGTCCTTCCAGATTATAAGCACCATGTGGCATTCCAGTTTTAGAAAATTGGGGTGTTATCAACTTTGTATCTGATCCTAAGGTTTAATAGTCTCTTAGGAATTCTGAAAGGACATATCTAGTAAAGTCTTTTTCAAAGGTATGTTTGCGCCATATCTATGTACCAAAGGATAAAACATATTTTTACTAACAATTTCCTTTTTTCAATGTTCATGTCGTGCAAGTATGTAGATGTTCCAGTTGATTTTTAGTCTGATCCATTCTTTTTTTCAATTATAGAGTATGCTTCCTTGCAGAGATAATGTCTGTTCAGTTAATAACCTGCCACCTCTGCCAGTAGTGCTTGAGAATAAGAATATGTCACATATAGAGTTTCTTGCACCATTTCAGGCGCTAGCCAAAGTTATGACCACTAGTGTTCAAGGCAACTATCAGGATGCAGTCCTACCTTAGCAAGATGGGGCTTCAGCTACAGCCACGATTAAAGATTTCATTAGACTGAACCCTCCAAAGTTCCATGGGTTAGTACCAGGTAAGGACCCACAACTTTTTCTTGAGGAGGTAAAGTTGATTACCCAGATTATGCATGTTTTCGAGGAGTATTATGTAGAGTTAACATCTTATAGGTTTAAGGATATCTCTCATGACTGGGTTTTACTGTTGAAGAAGAGTAATGGGGGATGCAGCTCCCATGACTTGGCAGGAGTTTCAAGATGCCATTATAAATAAGTTTCTCCTGCTAGAGATGATAAAATCAAAGGTATAAGAGTTTATAAACCCGAGGAAAGGCTCCATGATAGTTAAAGAGTATTATCTTAAGTTCAACTAGTTAGGTAAGTATGCCCCCGATTTGATAGGTGACCCTAGATCGAGTGTGAGTAAGTTAATTACTCAGGTGTCCAAGTTCATATTAAAGAAATTTAGAACTTCTTTGCTCAATAGATATATTGATATTTCTAGACTAATAAAGCATGTGCAGTAGAATGAGGTATATAAGACCATATAAAGTGAAAGAGTGAGTAAGAAAGCTAAAAAAGGTAGTCATTATTTCCCTTTGTCAGGGTCACAGGGTATAACCATTCTCAGTATAGTCTGAAGTATTTAGTCCCAGCTTCACCCTCAGCTAGTTTAATATACCAAAGTTTAGGGATGTCAGTCACGATGGGGATCCAGGCTTTAAAGCCCAAAGTAGTGCTTGTGGTATTCATACCTACCCACTCTGTAAAGAGTGTGGTAAAAATCACCTAATTGTTTGTAGAGCTAATGGTCAGGTATATTCTGGATTTGGTAAGATAGGTCATAGAATGCAAGAACTTAGAGTTCTTGCTCAGAGAGGTACAGAATTGCATTAGGAGGGTGCCACTTCGGGTGCCAATAGTGGTCAGCATCAGAACAGACTCTATGCTCTTCAGACTAACTATGACCAGGAAAGGTTTCCTAGTATAGATTCAGGTATTTTCTAAGTCCTTCATACTTATGGTATGTATTATTAGATCCCTTCCTCCCATTTGAGCATATGTTTTTGCACGAGTCAGTTAGTAAAGACAATAAGTCCATTTAGTTGTCAAATTCATATAGTTATTATCTCATCTCATTACCTGATCATGCTATCAAAAATCTCAAAACTAGAGTGTCCTGGTAGTTGTGAATATAGCTCAACTCTCGTATTATGTATTAGTTTCAGATCTCAGATGATTAATCATGACCTAATCATAGGTGCCTCATACACCACCCGAGTATTTCAGCGAAGTGTTCTTACAGGGATATATAGTACCAAGGGGGAGATTCCTCATAATATTATGATGCTTTCATATCCTTAGTCTCATTCAGTTGCATAATCAGAATCTCCATCTGAAGTAAACACCAATTATCAATGCATAATTTTTCAATCCAGTATTTATGCATTAGATATGTATGTTCAGTAGAAAATTTAGCTTTTCAGCATATTCTGTCATGCATTCATGAGAATAACTTAGTTACGCATCCATGCATTAGGTATGTATGTGAATTATGAGAATTCATCTTATGAGTATTTTCGGTCATGTATTCCATAGATCAATTATGCATGTTCAGTTTTAAATCCTTGTATATATGAAGTTCCATGTCACATAGTCTTGTTTCAAATTTTCTAGTTCCTTAAGTAATCTCTGTCGATCAGTATTCTTAGCCTATCAAGCTACATTTGAGGATGAATGTTTTCAAGAGGGATATATTGTAAGACCCTACAAAGTTCTCTCATAGTCTGAGCCTTAGAGCGCATCAAGTAAAGTGTAATTCCTGCCTTAAAAGATCGAGAAGTGACGTTCAAAGTGAGAAATTTTTTAAACCATGTAGATTTCCTGTAATATAACCTTTTTTCTTGTAGAGAGTTGAATAAGATTTTCGATAAAAAATTCGCCTATATCTGACACTCAGGTAAAGAGTTGAAGTCATTTTAGTAAGATAGTGTACATCCTAGCACTTTAGCGCGTCGCGGAGCTAGCCAAAATGTTAATTGTTAAATTCCAGTGAGCCTCTGCGATTCCATCACATTTCGGTGTCTTTCCAGTTTTCAACCATTGTGCAAATGCGATTTCCACTGCATCGTTCCATGGCTCAGTTTCCCAATTGTTCAATTTCCAATAAGGTGGAACAATTATAGAGCCTCACACTAGGAAGTAAAATCAGCATTTTTGAAGTTTCGTATTTTAATTCCAAAAGTATAAAAGGTGTTTTCCGAACCACTATATATACTCTTTGAAATGAGATTCAGCATATTTACACCCAAATATTTTACGTTTCTCTTAATTTTCTTCAAGAACAAGACCACGAGTTTCTAATCCTTGACCCAAATCATCAAGGTTTCACCGTGATTCTTTCAAGAATTACATAGCAAGGTCTCTTCGATTTTTATTCTTGTATTCCGTCTACCCAAGAAGTTCAAGATTCCATTTTCTGAATTCAAAGATCTTATATTTATTAGTTTTCATGATTCATGTGAATTGAAATTGTAGTTCATGTTATTATTCAGTTAAATTCATGTTTCATTTATGAAATCTCTAGAGTTTATCCTAAAATGTTTTATTTATGTGATGTTCATGATAAAACCCCTTTAAGTTTTATGTTAAGTAATATTTTTATGTCAATATAGTGTATAAATTGTTTAATAAGCAAAGCATGCTCACCATATGTTCGATAAAATGCTTATGTGAAGGAAATAGAGATATTATAGCATGTTGACTAGAAATCACCAATTATGCGCAAACTCATGTATGCCAAGTGTTTGTTGAAAAGCCTTAAGGAATTAATTGTTGCATGTGAGTATGAAATCCACCAATTATATGCTCTTATATGCATGTTAAATGTTTGTTGCAAGACCGTGTTGAATGGAGTATGAGGCAATAGCATGTCTCCCTATAATATCACCTATTTATGATTTCCAAGTGCTTGAACAGATGCTTTAATGATTGTAATGCTGAAATAATGTCCATGGTCATGATTATTCAAGAATGTTTATGTTTTACTTTTATGTTATTAAGTAATGGGAGAATTTATACCCAAAAATTTAGCTGTAAGTTTAGAGCACGTGTCAATTTTCTTGGTAATCTAAGTCAAGCCTTGATTCTTAGAACTATATGAGGTATAGAACTCAGTACTCTTAGATAGTTGAACTAAAGAAATCTCAGTAATCTAAGTATTATTAGCATTCCAGCATCAGTTTAGTACTCAGCTCAGATCTTAGTAATATTCGAGAATTCAGTTTCTAATCTTAGTAGCATTCAAGTAATTAATTCACGACTGAGTATCATTCAGTAAGATAATAAGATTCAGAAGTATTCCATCAGTCATAGCAATTAAGTCAACTCAGTTACTAAGTATGATCAATAACAGATTCAGCTTAGTCTAGTATAACTTAAGAATAAGAATCAGTTCAGAGTCTTTTAGTTGAGAGTAGGACTTAACACTAAACAAACCTAGGGATACAGACTTATATGATAGAGAGAAATAAGATCCCTAGGAGCAATCCCTAAGTTATAGAACTGCATAGCCAGCGTAGGTATTATATTTCACCCGCTGGATAGGACTAACATACTTAGGGATCACACGTTAGTATATCAAATATATATACGACTGATCCTAGAGAGTCATCTATTAAATAGCACTGACTCCACAATAGAGGTATTTATTCATGGCACGGTATTAATATACTTCCAACTAGGGTTACAAGTTGGACCCAACTTAGTTAGAAGGGGCATGTCAGTTAAATGACTACTTCCCACAGTCGCAGTTTCAGAATTAGTCTCAATAAAGGAACTCAGTTGAGTAGAACAAAGTAAGGACTATCAGATATAGTTAATCATTATGATTATCAATAGACTCAGAAATCACCTGCTCTTTAGGACTGGTCTCAAATTTAGTTAATCAACTTCATAATTAACAGATTCAGAGATCACCCACTAGATAAGAATGATTTCAGATTAAGTCTAATCATGTTCATTATAAGTATATACAGAGATCACTGCTAGACAGGATTGATCTCAAATTTAGATAAGTACTCTCATTATCAGTAGATAAAGACATCACCCGCTAGATAGGATGGATCTCAGATTTTAGTCGAGTATTCCCATTATTATTATATTCAAAGATAAACGACTAGATAGGGCTAATCTCACATTAAATACTAAGTTATCAATATCTGAAGATTTAGTTATTTAGTATCTTAGTATTAGTAGTAAGTTCAGCTGTCAGTACAGCAGTATCCGGGTATCAGTATTCACAGTCATAATGATTTAAGTTCTGGTTTGTGCATTTATGCATATGTCCTTATTTAGTACTCTATTGTTATTTAGTTAAGATATGTTCATGCATAATCCCTTGCATTTAGCCTTACCTCATCTAGCATACCAGTACATTCAAAGTACTGATGAATTATTTTCTCTTGCGCTATGGTGTCTTATACCATAGTTCAGAAGGGCGAGTTCCAGAGTACTCTTAGGAGTCCAGACTCAGTCAAAAATAGTAGACATAGAAGTGAGTTTCTAATACAATCTGACATCACCAAGGAAGTGATTTAGCTGGAACTGGGATTTGAGATTTCATGAGGATGTACCTACCAGAGTTATATGGGTTGAAGGCAGGTAAGGACCCATAATTGTATCTCGAGGAGGTGAGAAAGATCACCGAAATTGTGTATGTGTCTGAGGAAGAAAGTGTAGAGCCGGCATTTTATCTGAAAGATATTGTAATAATTGGGTTGTAGAATGGAGGAAGAAAAGAGAGGAGAATGTTTCTCCTATGACACGACAGGTGTTGTAAGATGAATTCTTTGTCAAGTTCATCCCACTTGAAGTGAGGGAAGCAAAGATAGAGGAGTTTATAAACCTAATGCAAGGTTCTATGACTATAAAGGATTATTTCCTTAAGTTCAACTAGCTAGCTAAGTATGCACCTAATTTTATGGCTGACACTAAAACTAGTATGAGAAAGTTTGTGACTAGAGTGTATGGTTTGGCATTGAAATATTGTAGGACTTCTATGATCAATAGGGATATCTATCTATCCAGATGGATGATATATGCTTAGCAGAGTGAAGCAGATAAAATAAGGAAGAGAGATAGAGTAGGAGGAAATAATAGTATTATATCGGAGTAGTTTAAGCGTGGCCAAACTAGATCTCATGGAAGGAATAGTCCCAGTTTTAGAGCAGTCCATTCATTCCAGTTCCTTCATAATCCAGTGCACTCGCGCTGAGGAATAGGCAGGAGTAGGGGAATAGACCTTCTATGTCTAAATCCCAAAATATTGTGAGTAATAGGTCTTGTTCTCTTCTATGTACTAAGTGTAGTGGCTAACATCCTAGTGAGTTCTTAGCAGACCATAAGAGTTTTTTGGTTGTGTAAAGATAGGCCACAGACTTAGAGATTTCCCGCATGTTAGACAGGGGAACAGAGATGCCCGACCTCAGACTCAGGCTACTAGTGCACCAGCTCTTTTAGCTGGTCTAGCCCCTCCTCGGGGCTCTTCATCTAGCACTATTGGCGGTCAGTGCCAAAATATATTTTATTCTTTACCATCCAATTAGGAGAAGGAGGATTATACCAACTTTTTCACAGATATTCTTCATTCGTTTTTCTTTGATATGTGTTGATGGATCCTGGAGGACCTTTCTCTTATGTGACCCCACTAGTTGCTATGAATTTTAAAATACATCCTGAAAAAATCCATGAGGCTCTCTCGATTTCTACTCCAGAAGGGTAGTAAGTTATTGTTAAGATAGTGTATAAGAAGTGTCCTATTACTGTTCTTCACAGAGTCATATTTTCATATTTGATAGAGTTAGAGATGGTTGATTTTGATATTATTCTAGGTATGGATTAGGTTCACTCATTTTATTTATCTTTAGATTATCGTAACCATTTGGTTAAGTATCGGTTTCCTTATGAGCCTGTTTTTAAGTAGTTTGGGAGATCCATATCTCCCAAGAATCATTTTATGTCCTATCTCAAAGACTGAAAGCTAATATCAAAAGGTTGTATCTACCACTTATTTTGAGTTAAAAAGAATAAGTGTGAGACTCCAATTGTTCAGTCAGTCAGTATAGTTAATGAGTTTCCTGATATCTTTTTAGAAGATCTACTAGGGGTACCTCCCGATAAAGAGATAGAATTCGGGAATGATCTTCTTCTTGATACAAAACCTATTTCTATTCCTCCATAGCTTATGGAGCACGCAAAGCTGATGGAGTTGAAATAGGAACTCAAAAATCTTCTAGATAAGGGTTTCATAAGGTCCAGTGTTTCTCCTTGTGGCGTACCTATACTATTCATGCAAAAGAAAGATGGTTCTCTGCATATGCTCATTGATTATTATTAGTTTAATAAGGTTACAGTTAAGAATAAGTACCCTCTTCATAGAATTAATAACCTTTTTGATCAGTTACAAAGTGCAAGTTACTTCTCCAAGATAGACCTTAGATCTGGCTATCACCAACTTAAAGTAAGGTACTGTCATATTGTAAAAATATCCTTCCGGACCTATTACGATCATTTTGAGTTTCTACTCATGTCTTTCGGGCTAACCAATAATTGTAAATCTCTGATGGACCTCATGAATCAAGTGTTCAATAATTATATTGATATGTTTGTCGTAGTGTTCATAGATAATATCCTTGTTTACTCCCATTGTGATAATGATCATTCAGATTATCTTAGAATTGTCATATATACTCTTAGAGACCATCAATTGTTCACCAAATTTAACATATGTTAGTTTTGGCTAAGATCAGTAGCATTTCTGGGTCATATTATTCCAGCAGAAGGCATTAGAGTTGATCCCCAAAAGATAGAAGCCATGAGAAATTGGCCTTGACCTATCTCTCAGTCTGACATTAGGAGTTTCATGTGTCTTTTTGGCTCTTACTACCATTTTTCTTATGGTTTCTCTTGTATTAAGTCTCCCATAACCCTATTGACCCAAAAAAGTTAAGTTCATTTAGTCAGATTCTTATGAGAAGATTTTTTATGAGATGAATACTCGACTCACTTCCACCCTAAAGTTGATTTTACCTGCTGGTACGAATGGTTTTATAGTATACTATGTTGCATCTAGAGTTTTCATGGGTTATGTTGTTAATGTAAAGTGGCAAGGTTATAGCCTATGTCTCTAGGTAGTTGAAGCCGTACGAAAATAATTACCCAACCCACAATCTCATATTAATTATTGTGATTTTTGCTTTGAAAAATTAGAGACACTATCTGTATGGTGTTTATGATGATGTATTTACTGATCACAAAAGCCTGCTGCATATGTTTACTCAGATAAAGTTAAATCTTAGACACAGAATATTGTTAGAGTGGCTAAAATATTATGATATGAGTGTGTTATATCATCCGTGCAAGGCTAATGTAGTGACAAATGCCCTTAGTAGGTATTCTATGAACAGTGTGGCTTATGTGGAGAAAGAAAAGAAAGAGTTAACTTGGGATGTGTATCTCTTTGCAAGACTAGGCGTTAGGTTGCTTGATATGGCTTAAGGTAATTTATAGGTTCAAAGTAGCTTCGAATCCTCTTTAGTTTTGGAAGTGAAAGAGAAGAAAGACTTAAATGATAGTTTGTTTAAACTGAAGGAGTCAATGAAAGACTAAAAGGTAGAGGTTTTCTCCTAATGGGGAGATGGTGTGTTGAGATTACAGGATACACTGTTTATTCCTTTTGATAATAAATTAAGGCAGAGAATTATGGTGATGTGCATGGCGTGCAATATTCTATACATCTCGGTGCAACTAAGATGTACCATGATTTATGTGAAATCTATTAGTTAAATGATATGAAAAAAGATATAGCATAGTTTGAGGTGAAGTGTACGACTTATCAATAGGTTAAGGTAGAGCATCAATGACCTGGTGGTATGACATAAGAGTTTGGTATACGTAGTCAGATGTGGGAAATGGTGAATATGGATTTCGCGACTTGTTTACCTATTTCACGTCGTCACCATGATTCTATAGGTTTTGTTTTAGACAGGTTGACAAAGTAAGCGCACTTCTTGCCGGTGCATACATCTTATACAACTGAGGATTATGATATATTGAATATCCAGGAGTTAGTCAGATTGCATGGAGTCCCTTTTTCTATCATCTCAAATGAGGGTACTCAGTCCACTTCTCAATTTTGGAGAGCATTCCATAAGGGTCTTGGTACTCAAATTCATTTGAGTTCCATTTTTCAACTGCAGAATTATGGTCAGGTTGAGAAGATCACCCAAAATTAGGAAGATATGTTGAGAGCTTGTGCTCTTGATTTCAAAGGAACATGGGTTGAGCATTTACCATTGATAGAACTTGTATTTAATAATAGCTATCATTCTAGCATTCAGATGGCCCTATTTGATACTTTGTATTATAGGAGAGGTAGATCACCTATAGGTTGGTTAGAAGTGGGTGAGGCTACTTTTATCTGACCTTATGCACTATTTGAGGCTATGGAGAAGGAAAAGTTCATTAAATAAAGGTTGAAGATAGCTAAAGTGGTCAGAAGTTTTATGTAGATGTGAGAAGAAGGGATCTTGAATTCGATGTTGATGACTTCGTTTATTTGATGATTTCACCCATAAAAGGAGTTAAAAAGTTTTGAAAGAAGGGGAATCTTATCCCCCATTATGTTGGCCCTTATAAAATTCTTAGTCGTGTTGGGTGAGTAGACTATGAAGTTTAGTTTCCTGTAGAGCTATCAGTTGTTCATCCTATTTTTCACGTCTTCATACTTAAGATGCACATTTTTAATTTCATTGTAGTGGATCCTTTAGAGAGCTCAAATATTCAGACTAGTCTTTCGTATGAAGAAATTTTAATTGAGATCCTAGATTACCAGATCCGTAGACAAAGAAACAAAGAAGTTCTCTTGGTTACGAAGAAGGCACTAATCTTCCTTAATTCATCCCTTCCTACACAAAGATTCAGTTAAGTGGTTATTCTTGTATAAGTTCTAGCACCTTCCGATGTATTCAAAACGTTTAGAGAGATATAGAGTCAGTTTTGCTATTTGTTTTAGTTGTGAACTCGTAGTTACTCATTATCCTTAGCCTAACAAGCAACATTCAAGGACGAATGTTCCCATGGGGGAATATTGTAAGACCCTGCGAGTTTTCTCATTGTCTAAGGTTGTTGAGATGGATAAAGGAAGCCTTATACGTAGAAATTTGGCCAAGCATTGAGACTTAGACACTTTCACTACCTTAGACCTTTGAATATATTATTTAGCTGATTAATGATCCAAGAAATCAATGGTTGTTCTCAGATAAGTTTTGGATTTTTTGAATTGCGTTTAGACCTCTTTTGATGTCCCAAGATAGTGGACCAATGCAATTTTGGCCTGTTGTGTCACCCATATTGTCATTCATATTTTGTGCAGGAAAAGTATTGAGGCTCGACACAGTAGAGGCGCGATGCATCGAGTATCACATTGATACCCCTAACGTGCTGCGTTACCTTCAGTATTGATGCCCTATTATTTTCACCTTTTAAATTTCTGTATCTTAGGGGCAAAGTTAGTCATTTCCCCCACCTATTTTCATCTTTAAAACTGTATTAAATCCCCAAAACACCAAAATAATGTTATTATCTCTCAAAATCACTTATATATCATCCTAGGGTTTCAACCCAAAATTCAAGAACGCTTTAAATTCAACCGTCACTTTTCTAAAATTCTTGATATATCAAAATCCCCATTATGAGAGCAACAAGAAGAACCCATTAGAAGTTCGAATAGCATCCCAAAATAAAGTGTTCATTCAATCCTTCTAATTCAAGGTATATGGAGTTTGAACAAGTGTACTCCCTTTGTTCTTGTCCCAAAGCTTTAATTTTTATCAAAATTAGTTTGTTCTTTTGCAAGTGGGTTGTACCCAATTTACTTTAATTTGAATTAATGAAGTTATAAAGAGTCCAATTCTTGATATGTACGATTTTTCACTTATTTCATGTTTTGCATTGAGAATGGATGCTATAAATTGCATGTTACCAACATGAATTGATGTTTTCAAGTATTTCCAAGTTAATGTCACGATTTATGCTTCATTATGAAATTGATATTACCTGAGAATGAGTATAATCTTTAAACCAAGTATTAGTTGTCGTGTTTTCTTAAAGATTATGTCATTTTTGATGATTAAATATGCAAGTGCTTTGACTTTAATGAAAGATTTGTTTTGAGTCTGAGTTATGAAAGGAATCCACATTAAGTATGATTTAAAGCAAACAGAAACATGATTTTGGTCTTCATTATAGACCCTTGAGTTAGTTTGAAGTAGATTTTCCTAAATGTTCTGAGTTGAGTATGGGAGTAGTATTTAGCATCGATTTGGGTATGATTCAAGGGTTTGATTCCCCAAAACTACATGCCACTATAGGTTAAGATACTTACCACCACTATATGTGGATGACTGAGATGGTGATTACTAAAGTTGAGGTTTTATTCCTATGTCAAGGGTAGAACAACTCTCCCCAATGTGTGCCAAATGTTGGACTCCATGTAGCTCACATGGTTTATGTCAGCTAGAAGAAACTCCCAAAGTAGTCCCCTACTCCATTTAAGATAAAAGTATGTTTGTTGAAAGCTTGATCTTGAGATTCTTAAGTGTCCCAAGTCTTAAAGTTCCTAAAGTTCTAAGTCCTTATGTTTTATCAAAGTTCTATTCTCCTTGAGATAAAATCATGAGTTTTGAAAGTACTGTTTAAAGTTTCATTCAGCCTACAAGTTTTGAGACTTAGAGAACAATACAGATTTCAGATTAAAGCATCATGACACATGAGATTTATGTTACATGATTCGTATTCATGATTTATGAGATTCAGATTTAAGTTTATTTAAGCTATGTGAGTCATTGATTATAACATTCATGTTTTCTATTAAGACTTATGATGTTGATTATTTAATTGCATATACCCCATATACTTAATACATACTCAAAGTACTAATTCATATATATGTTTGTGTGATACATTATCTTATAATATAGGTTCTGGTGCCTAGTCCCAGCAGCGTCAGTGATCTCGAGTCCCTTTATTGATATTCCCACATTGGTGAGTACTTCTAGTTCGAGAACATATTTTCCAAACATTCAGTATTATTAGTAGTTGGTTTTGATGATTTTAGTTTGAGTCAGTTGGGGGTCTGTCCCAATGACTCTCTAGTTCTATATTAGTAGCGGTATTGTTGGACTAGATTATTATTAGTGTTATAGACGTTACACTATTGTTTTGATATGCAGACAATATTTTCTTATTATACTAGTTCGGTTTTTAGAAGATATAACACTTTTTCCTTAGTTGTCATCCTATAGTAATTAGTAGATATAGTAGTAGGCCCAAAAGGCTAGCTTGTGTCTACATGTATCCCTAAGAACCCTGTGATGTTCCAAGATGAGAATCCAGGGCGTTACATAATACTAGAAACTGTAGTTGCCGACAGCGAGGTCTATATGACTTGGTGTTACATGTCCCTCTTTTTATTATCATTTGATTGGGAGGTCCGAGTCCTCCATATGGGAAATAATGATTTAGTTCTTGTGTCATCTTATTGTGCCAGGATGTTCTAGTTCCCAATAGTCCGTATGTATTCCCTCTGGTTCATGCAGCAAAATACACAGGGACCCAACTATCTGGGGAAGAGCTGGTCCTTTATAGACTATGGGTTTTTTCGTATGTTTGACGGTCGAGCTACAAAATCCATGCTAATGTTTTAGAGAACATGTTAAGCCTTTTTCCCTATCCCATTGAGATATGTATGTATATATATATATATATATATATGCATTTGATTATGTGCATTGGTTGGTATTAGTATTGAATTGTTGCTCATGGCATTATGTATCCTTATCCCTAAGTTACATGCTAGAGTTCACCCCACTAACCATCTTCAGGTGTTGTATCCCTATGTGATGTAGGCAATAGAGCTAAGTCTACTTTTCCTGTGGAGAGTTAGATGGATTAGTTCAGTTCGTCAAATCGTTAGGTGAAGTAGTGAGCTTCCATTATTCTAAAGGCCTAGAAATTTTAGTATTTTTCTTTCTTATATTTGTGTTGATTACTTTCAATATCACTAACATTATCATTTTTATTCTTATTGTCATTTTTCATAGTCGGGGACATGTTCTGACCAAGACTGATTTTTGGCTCTTGTGTTAGAAAGCTTTGATGGATAACTGTGGACTAGGGTAATGTTAGTTGGTTGTTTTGACTGGTTGATGGTTATTCGTTATACATATACCCTTTATTATTTAAACATAACTTGTTATATGTTCGAAATGCATCTTGCATTGGCAATATTATGTTGTTTGGTTATTTGAATAGGGGTGAACCCCGTTCCATGTGGGACTTGAGATACCCGTAACGATCAAGTCCTGGTTTGGGTCCTGACATACACCTTACTATTGAAAATATGCTAGGTTTAAAATTTTGTGAAGATGAAACGACCTGGAGCCAAAATGAATTCAAAATAGAAAAATATATGAGGAAATCAAATAGACAACTTAAAGAAATAAATTCAATAAAATATTGAAACGTGACCTTTGGTTTCAATTTGAAAGTTTCTTCATCTAAGTGGTTTCCTGCTTTTTTTCGTGACATGGAGAAAGCACCAATCCACTGTTATTTTTCCTACCTAACTTAATTTTATTTATTTCAAGCTTTTTCCTACTCCTATAAGTTTTCATAAAATCAATTTTTACAAAATTTTGAGCTAGTAAAACCAATAAGTCATTGTGGATGCTGGAGAAAATTCGTTTCATATTTTATTTTCCTTTATTATTTTTTTCAAATTATTTCTCAGGATTATTTTTTGTAATTTCTACTTGTGTATATGGAGTTAAGCTTCTTATTCTACGACTATGATAGTTTATAATACGATTTTTTAAAAAATTTATTGATGTTATTTATTTTATTATCTTAATAGTTGTCTTTGTATTATTATGTTTACTGTTATAATTCTTCGCAGCCATTAAAATAAATTTAAATCAATATTCTCAACTCAAAGGAGAATCAATGAGATAGGATGGAGAATATAGGGACTAAGTTCTATAATTTAGTATAATAAAGAATTTATTTGTGGATGTGATACATATATACCTACATCACCTTACATGGTTACTAAATATGAAGATATGTAAATGTTTTTGGATTGGGTTATCATATCCTCACTAAGTAATGTCGTTGTGGGGTCAATTTTCATAGTCAATCTGAGGATCGCAAGACCATGATCATATAATCAAGTGCATAAATAAACAACTAGATAATCGGATACATTAATGTAAATAATATTTCTCATGACCCAATTTATGAGTCATGATGACACCTACTTTACTGAGCCAATAGGTAAGTCAAACCCTACACAAAGCTACAACTAATGGGTTAACTTGGTGGAAAATAGCCTAAAATCCAAAGATTTAAATTAAAATAGTTAACACAACAATCAAGTTGTCATAACAATCTAATCGATGGATAAAAAAACAACAGCCATATGATGATTTAGTAATGTCTGTACAAGAGCTACTATAACTTAACTATAAGCACTAAATAGTCAAATATATTCTTTCTTGAAAATAAAAGATTAGACATGGATAATTACAAGGAAAAAGGGCAATTCTTACTCTGATAGCTCACTATATATCCATAATCAACTCAACACGATGGTCAAATCAATGAAAGCTGCTAGTGCTCATGGTCAAAAATGTATAAAAGTATAGTATGGGTACCAAAATTGTTAGTACTCAGTAGTCATCATCAGTTCGCTGAGGTAAATCATAAAATAAGTACGATAAGATACACGATAATGTATGCTAAGTTAAGAAAATAGGAAAAACCTAGAAATAAGCTCCAATTGCCCATGAATAAATAAATAAATACGAAAAGGTAATGCAATGATCACACAACTATAACTAAAATATTTGTCCCTATAATTCAATAAGAGCAGAAAATTAAATAATCCCATGGAGGCCCACAAATCATGGAGGATACAATCAAGGAAAGTATATAACGCCAATCACCATAATTATCAATCACCATACCATAACAAAGAATACCTCTGAACCATATAAGTTTGTCAAAAACTTTTAAAATGCAAGACTTTAACAAAAACACTATACTATCAACATCATCATTATCATTATTAATTGCCAGACTTGAACCAGAACTCATACATTATTATGATAATCAATTGCCCAGTCTCAAACCAATACTTATAAATAATTACTTCATATCAACAGACCTTGTAAGTTAACCATTTTCATAAACCATATATCTAAATCATAACAATTGTTCTTCGTAACATACCCAAAATTAGAACTACTCTCATCTACCAATCTAGAGAAATCATTAAGTATCTAATTTCTTTATATTACAAGTATAACAATTTACAAAGGTATGTCATTTGTAAATACGTATACTAAAATTAATAAAGGCCTTGACCAAAGGTTGGTGCTAACTCTCAACATAGACCCCAATTTTAAGTGCAAGATAGGTGTCTTCTATATATTTACCCAAATATGAAGTCATGGTCGATTCCATGAGAAACAATGTGAGAGGTGACTAAATTAATTTGAAATGATAGATACTATATATATTGAAACAAATAGTACAAAAATATAAAAATGGAAGGTTTGGAAGGTATCACACCTAATATCTTTTTTACGTTTTTACGAGAACAAATTCAGGGGTAAAAATACTTAGAGTCTACGTAATTAGGCACAAATCATGGGATTTTCCTTACATAGGGGTAAGATATGCATGGAAACATAATAATTTGATGCATATAATAATTGTTGACTATGTGGTAGGCTAAGTTGTAAGTTTTTGGGGCTACAGATTATGAGATCTAACAAATTTGTAATGTGAGTTCACTAATTCTTCTCTTGGAAGTGACCCCAAAGTATTCTTCACTAATAATTTATACAATACTATCTTCTCAAAAAATAAAGGTTATATCCCAAAAACAATGTCTTAAAATTTATGAAGATAGAATACAGAATAATTGATTAGGGTTTGAGTCTTGTTTTTCTATAATTTGGGAAGTAACCACTTGCATTTATATTCTGCCCTTGGGTTGCATTATATTTTAGACCGTGATTGTATAAGATTGACCCTAACCGCAGCAACCACAAACATAATTTTGCTCACGCAAATTTGGTAGGTTGACCTTATTGGTTAACTGGAATCGCAGTCCTAGGACCGCGATCGTGGTAACTAAGGCCATGTCTGCTCCAGGTCTTCAACTTTACTTTCCTACTTTCATTTAAATATTTTTTATTTTCACCCCAAATATTTGTATCTCATCACTTTTGTGCCTGGATAATGTGGATATTAATACATTCAAATACAATTATGTCTCATTTATTCATTCAAACATGGTTATATGCATGAATGTTGAGTTCAAAATTAGTGGTAAAATCACCAATCTCCAACACCCCTAACTTAAAGTTCTGCTTGATCTCAAGAAACACTACCCCTTATAATGAGACATTATAATTTAATGCAAAATTCTCTTTAATTAAAGATCACAATGACTTGAAGCTTAGTCACTACCATAAGTAGCTCATTGATCATGGGCTAACCTATTCTTACTACACCCTTCATCATAAAATGTTTTATGTAAGAATGGACAAGATCTTATAGATCAACCAATACTGTAAAATTTACTCACATCTTGAAGAAAACTAATTTATACTATATTTGCCACATTGCTTGAAAGATGACAAAATCACCTACATCAAGTCATTCACATGCCTACTCACAAGAAAGAAAATTACAAAAACCATGCTAACAAATATGAAATAAGGAATTTAAGTGCAAAAATGCTCTCCCTCACCAAAGAAAACTCTATATCAACAAGTGTCATACCGTAGCCTTGCTCCTATTTTAAATCTCCACTACAAGGAAAGTAAATGGTTTTTGATCTCAAAGGACTTTTTGAGCTTGTAATGTAGGTTCGAGTTTGGGTAGGATATTATTTGGGAACAACAAGGCTATACCATTCCTTGAACATCTATATCAGACTATTTAATCTCCCTTATTGACTATGGGCCAATACTATTTGATCTTTTCTCTTTTTATATGCCTACTTTTTTCTTCCTTTGTTCACCCATTTTGTTCTATTTATTTTTCCTGTCATTTTCATACAATTCTTTTCTTTGTTTGACCCTTTATTTTTTATTCTTTTGCTTTTAATGCTTAGACACTTAGGCATTTCTCTTATAACTTTGTGGCCCCATACTCACTTCCATTAATCTTCAACACCCCAAAACTAGTAATTTAGCCTTAAGTTTCATTTTTAAGATCAAGGAGGGTATGGTTCAAAAGAAGGATAAAAAATGGTTCACAGTTTCTAATGTGTTTGCAATAGAAAGGTCTAACGGCTCATAGTGGGTAACTAGTGATTGGATTTATGCATGGGTGGGATTTTTCGTCTAAAAAGGGTTTCTAATATCTCAAAGATGGACTAAGATCATTTCTTGATACAAATGCAATAAAAAGTAGCTTTAAGAGACTAAAGGGACAAGTCCTAGATAACATAAGTGTATAATAGATAACTACGAATAGCTCAGCACACATGGCTTGAAAAATTAGCCAGGGAGGATCAATTGCCCCTCTCGTGAGAGATAAAATTTGAGTATCTATCACTCTTAAATATTTAAATATTTGTGGAGTCATAAAATGAGATAATTTTTTTTATAAGGACACTCACGTCCGTGCCATTGATTATTGAAAAAGTTTTGGATGGAGAGGGTTTTTTGTTTTGCGTTTGCACCATGCTCAATTAACTAACTTACAGCTACAACTAAATCTATAGCCTAACATTTTTGTTTTATATTGGCAATTAAGCATATGGCTACTTAGACCTCACCAATTTTTCATAATGGGATCCCAAAGATGCAATGCCACAGGTACTTAGACTTTCCTTGCATTAATGATTTAGCTGACACTGGTACTCATAATTCTCCTGCATTTATCTCTAAGACCCGAAACATAATGCTTTATCATTAAGAATGGCACTACTCATTCTATCATAGGGAAAGGTACTTTATGCATAAAAATAAACTACATAGAACTAAAGTAAATATAAAAACAAAAAACAAAACTACTTTGTAATACGTGAAAATGTGGGCACCATCAGATTACCCAAATATGACATTTCAAAGAAAAATAAACACATAATCCACAATGTGATCAGGACAACATAAAAATATTCGACCACAAATCAAAATGATATAAATATAGGTTAAGGCACCCCCAACTGGAAGGCAAGAAGTGTCCCTACTACATAATCAAAAAAGAAAAGAAAAAAGGTAAGGGTCCACCCTGAATCTACATATGGAGTTGCTCTCTCCCAATGACTCTTCACTAACACTATCGACATCATGAGCTGACCAATCCACAGGGACCTCATTATCACTCTCCAACCTAGGCGAAGGTAGTAGATCATTGGGTTTGAGAAAGTTGAAGATGACCTTTACCGATTTCCATAAATTTTTGAAGAATTTATCTTTCTTCGTATCTCCCTTCACCATATTCTCTGAGACTACTTTAGGTCTCTGTGTGATGTAGCCAACGTTGAATAAGCTCTCTCTAAACTAGCAATTGTGAGTCCTTACTTTTTCTACTCCTCGAGGTATTTATCATAACCTTATTGAGCTACACATGAATGACTAGCAGTAGAGGACTATACCGATCACTTTGGAAATTAGGTCAATAACTCCCAAACCACCCGTATCTAACCTAAAATTTGGCATGATTTACATGGAGATATGATAATTTGATGCATGTTGTAATTGATAATGATGTGGTAGACAATGTTGTAAGTCTTTGCGCTAGTTTATCAACATAGCCATAAAGATTTAACTCATTAACTCCTTTGAGTACCTAACGAGTATATCAAACAAAGCAACCCAATATCTCAATTAGGCATTTCCATTTCTAAGATGATACTAAATGAATATTTAACTTTGCAATCGCCCTTATGGCTATAATAGTGAATATTTGCAAACAAATCCAACAATTGTCTACTACTGCTTTGGTTGCCATATCCCTCTTTAAAGGATGATTTCTGCTCCTAATACTCACCCAAATCCTTCTTTCAAAGATAGATTGAGCTTTCAAGAGCATGGGATTTGAACCTATATACTTATTTTAGTATTTTGGGTTTTCACCGATAAATCCCAACCAATTTAATCAAGCAACAATAAAACCAATCAATTAATACTCTAACTCATGCATAAATAAATCATAACCTGTATGCAATTATACCCTATTCTATCATAACCCCAAGCGTAAAAACAAGCTACTCATAAGATAAATAAGCAGAGATTTGGCCCAAAATCACCATTTATTTGATTTGAGAGGATCTAAGTGAATGTCACTTCAAACTATGAGATCCAACAAATCTTCTATGGAAGTTTACTAATTCTTCACTTGGATATGTCCCTAAAGTTTTCGTAACCCAAAATTTATAAAACATTTCATTCTCAAAAAATGCAAGCTATAACCCTAAAATAATGTCTTAAAATTTGTGAAGATGGAAAATAGAATAATTTATTAGGGTTTGAGTTTTCTTTTTTGTAAAATTTGGGGTGTAGCCATATGTATTTACATTTCTGCCATTGGGCAGCATTTTTCTGCTAGACCGCAATCGCATAGGCTTTGCTGAGATCGCGACTACCACGAGCGTAGTGGTTTGGTCTTATTAACTAACCACAATCGTGGTGCTCAGACCGCGACAGCGGTAATTGAGGACATGTTTCCTCCAGGACTTCAGTTGTACTTTCTTTCTTCCTTTTGATCATTTTTATCTCCAACCCATATATTTGTATCTAATCAACTATCTGACTGGATAATATTGAAACTAGTGCATTCAATAGAAATTATGTCTCATTTATTCATTCAACAGATGGTAATATGCATAAATGTTGAGTGCAAATGAGTGGTAAAATCACCACTCATCAGTGGAAAAGTGGACCCACTTCTAATCCCCAAAGTCCAGTTTTCAGCAAATTCTACCCCAAACTAGGTTAAGGTATCAAATGTCATTTCAATATTTGCACAATCTTTAATTATCTCTAAGATAGCAATTCTCTTTCGAGCATGATCAACTAGTCAATTATGCCTAAATTATGAATTCAATGAAGAATAAATTGTCCAACTAATTCAAATATTTTCATCGTACCTCCAACAGAAAAATTCCATTCACTATCTAGAAACTATCATAATCAAATGAAAAATTATCCCAATGTATGAAGCAAGTAAACCTGTCTACCTAGATGCCAAAGAAAATCCTCAAAATCTCTTAAAATACCTATTTCCCTTTTTGAGAAGGTTCTGCAAAGTGTCATACAATCAAAATCACAATCTACTCATCAAAACTAGTACAATGATACCCATATTTGAATATTGTGCTTCGGTTCCAAACATACCAAAAATCACATGTGGGGCACATTTATGGAATCATACTTTTTAAACCAACTCAATGTCTCTCTATTCTCAAGGAACTTTTACCCTAAAAATTTATAAATTTTGAGCTCTAATGGTGCTACAATCAAGACATAAAGATTCTATGGTTTTTTGAAAAATGAAGAAGGATTCTATCAGCAAATTAATAGAAGATTACCATAATTCTTAATAAGAAACACAAAATTAATTATACCAAAGCACTACAACCACCAACAATTGATTATCCTAAGAATTGCCACTTTTTAGGGCTCAATATTCTAGAGAATGGTTGAAGAATATTGAAAACTAGGCTAAGTGGGATGTTTTATCTTTTCCAGGCCTACATAAGTCACTTAAGAGGAGATAGGGCAGCTTAAGCGATCATTGCTCGAGAGACCAAGTACCACTTAAGCAACATTCATTGTGTCAGCACAAGTCATGTAACCAATGTTGGTATCGATTATATGGCTACACCCCAAATTTTACAAAATGAAAGTAAGTCCCATACCCACATTTCAGATTTCTGAACTTCCAGCTAATAATCTCATAATCATTGAAATGATGCCAAGGAATAGTCAACTTCACAATGACCCTTATGTCTAAATTATTAAAATTTAGCAAACGATGCCAATGATTGTGCACTATTGCATTGGTTACCATGTCCCTCTTTTGAGGATGATATTGGTTCCTAACATTCATCTAAACCCTTCTTTTGAAGATGGGTTGAGCTTTAAAAAACATGGGATTTTCATCCACAAACCCATTTGTTTATTTGGGGTATCCACCCACAAATCCCAACAAATTTAAACAATCAAAAATATAACCCATCAATTAACCCATTAACATATGCACAAATAAATCAAAACCAATATGCAATTATACCATATTCTAGCATAATCACAAGAGGGAAAACTAGTTACTCAAAACATAAATAAGTAAAGTTTTTATCCAAAATATCCATTGATTTTATTTGAGAAAATGTAAATGAATGTTACATCAAACTATGAGATCTTATAAATCTTTAATGTGAGTTCACTAATTCTTCACTTGGAAGTGACCCCAAAGTATTCTTCACCAATAATTTATGTAATATTGTCTTCTCCAAAAATGAAGGCTATAACCCTAAAACAGTATCTCAAAATTTAGGAACATGGAATATAGAATAATTGGTTAGGGTTTTAGTCTTGTGTTTGTAAAATTTGGGAAGCAGCCACGTGCATATATATTCTACCCTTGGACTACATTTTTTAAGACCACAATCGCATGGGCATTGTCCCGACCACAACTACTATGACCATGACTAGCTCACGCAATTGTGGTAGGTTGACCTTATTGTCTAACTACGATATCGGTACTAAGACCTCGACCGTGGTAACTGAGTCGATATCTGCTCTAGGTCTTCAGTTGTGTATCACCCCAATTCGCTGAATTGGAATGCTACACAGTGATCATAATATTGAGGGACTACAAGCTAACCCATGACTGATATCTATACCTATAAGCTGCAAATCATGATATAATAATGCGGAATACATAGAACTGTAAGGTAAAAAGGTTCAACTAAATAAAATCATGTAGGTGAAAATACCCAAAACAACTCAATCTGAAAGCTAAGTCTGAACGTAAATCTGATATTATCTGAACAATCTGAATAAGGAGTTGAAGGAACATGTCTCCAACTAACTCCGTAAAACTAAATTAAAGAAATAAATAAATGTATCAAATCGTATTATCCTCAAATTAATGAGAACCCACTGTGTGTTTGTGACAGGAATTCCACTGCTACTGCTGCTGGAGCTCGTGTCTAGGAACCTATGGTGTAACATGAAATAAAAACACCATAGTGCAAATGTGTCAGTACAACTGGAGTACTGAGTATACAAGAAAGGTAGGCTAAACATAAAGGGTTTCATATATGAACAACACTGACTGACTAATATGAACTTGAGAGTATAAACATATATATATAGAAACTGGGACCGTTAATACGTGATAGCATGACCTATAAGCTAATACATGGTTTACTGATAACTGTTATGACTTATACAGAAACTGATAACATGGACGACTATATCTGATAATCCTGTATATACTGAAATATGAAGAACGCTCTAAGTTCTTTTACTAAGACTGATACTGAAACTATGGGAAGTAGTGTTTAACCGACATGCCCCATGTATGCCGTTATGCCTAAGGTGTTTAAACAACATACCCCATGTATGACATTAGGGCTAAGCTGGGGTCCAACCTCTACCCTGACTAGAGGGGTGTCAATACCATGCCACGGGTAAGGACAGCCTTTGAGTGACCCTTATCTGGTTGGTACTCAATAAGAATGGTGGGAGCCCTAAACTGAAGGGTTAAGCCACCTCATCAACCCTAATCTAATGGATTAATATGTCTCAACCTACGCTAGCTATTTAGTTCTGGAACTCAAGGATGACTACTAAGAATGAGACGCTGAACTAGCGGGTGAGTTCCCATCCTTGGGTTCACTCGGTACTAACCTCTACTCCTATATGAAGGGACTGGACATGAATAACTGACTATACCTGAATTAATCCTACTGAGTTCCATTGACTGGCGGAATGTTACTAATATCTGACAAGTGACTAAGGTCATGAGGTTTTCATGAGTCACATGACTAACTTAAGTCTATGGAATCATAGCTTGAGTTCGGATATCATGAAACATGACGTATCTCTAGGAACACAACTATAATTTTTGGGTACAAGTTCCCATATCAATCAATAGGAGGAAAATGACACACATGACATGACTGGATCACAAGATTTGAGTCCACAATTCATAATTTCATAAGCAAGGCTTTCCTAATAAGAATGACTCTCAACAAACTATCACAAGATCGGAAATGCAGACAATATGTAAATACTTGCATGGATACAATAATATGGTCATTCCATATTACAACAATATTATGAGCATCTCGTACAACTTCTTTAATTCAAGACAATACCACGGGGATCACGTTGAGCATAAACTTAGAAAATGGAAGAGTCATTTAGGACTTATTAGGTCATAAAAGAATGATTTCTATTCTCTTAGGTATTTTCACAAACATTTTTAATGCACATCTTAGGCATAGGTGGATTCATCAAGATTATAAATATTCAACCATCAATTTCACATATTTATACGTTAAATACCACTATATCCTCACAATAAACATAAAAAGATCCCATCTTATGGATCATCAAACTCCAACCACATGAATATCAACCACCAACAACATAAACATCATAATAAAAAATTTAGAAGATAGTTCTTGAGCTTCATGGACGAAAGGAGTCCATGAATACACTCATGCATACCTTAAAAGAAGATTATTGATTATTGACGGAGGAATTTCCTTGAAATCGGATCTTTAAGCTTAGTTACACAACCCTAGTTTTTATTCTATGTTAGTGCTCTTGGATGATGAGCTTTAAGATGATAATAGGATTATAATATGTTTAGAAGCTATATTTCGTAGGGTTAAGTATAGGGACATGTAAGGAGGGTTAAAAGACTAAATTACCCTTAAAATAACTCAAAACGGAGTATTTTTGGCACCTGGAACTGACTTAGCCGGCACACAAGTGATTCCCTAAGTTAGGTTTGGCGGCGCCTAACCAATCGCCTATATTTGGTTGGGCGGCGCCTATCCAATCGCCTATCCTTACTGTGTCTGACAAAAATGGAAATAACTCTTTGCTCGTGTATTGAATTAAGGAGAAATTAGTGTCGTTGGAAATCTAATTTGATTCTTTAAAATTTTGTCTGTCTAAATTAGCCAAAATACCACAGTAACATTGAGTTATACTCATTCAATAATGACCCTTGCTAAATAAAACACTAAAACTTGGCTAACCTCTTCACTCTAGACAATGTCATTGACCTCGAACTCGAGATCCTTTATACGAACATCTACATAGGACTTCTATTGGCTCTGAGCAGCCTGAAGTCTCTCTCTGATCAACTAAAATTTCTCTAAGGCATCAAATACTAATTTAGGACCTATGATTGAGGCCTCACTAACTTCAAACCAACCAATTGGATATCTACATCTCCTACCATTGATAGCTTTGAATGGAGTCATCTAAATACTAGAATGATAACTATTTTTGTATGCAAACTCAATCAAAGGCAAGTGGTCATCCCAACTTCCCTTGAAATCAATTGAACACACCCTTAGAATATCTTTAAGAGTCTAAATTGTCCTCTCTTCTTGCCCATCTTTGTGAGGATGAAATGCTGTGCTGAGATTGACCTGGGTATCGAGACACTTTTGGAAAGCTGTCCAAAATTGAGAAGTGAACTGGGTACCTCTGTTTGAGATTATAGATAGTGGATCACTATATAACCTAACTAACTTCCTGATATAAAGTTTGGCATAATCCTCAATGGAATAAGAACTAAAAACAAGAAGAAAATAAGATGACTTGGTCATTCTATCTATAATGACCTAGACTGAATACTGCTAATGATGTGTTCTAGGCAAACCTGTCATGAAGTCCATGTTAACTTCTTCCCACTTCTAAGTAGGAATGGTGAACTCTTGTATGGAACCACTAGGTTTTTGATGCTCAATCTTAACCTGCTGACATGTAGAGCACTTATCCACAAACTCTGCAATATATTTCTTTATCCAACTCAACTAACAGATCTCCCATATTTAGTGGTACATCATAGTGCCCCGTTGATGAATAGAGTGTCATACACTATACGCTTCTGCAAGAATTTGCTGCCTCAATTCATCTACACCTGGAACACATGGATGACCCTGACAATGATGAACAACATCTTCCCCTTGGGAGAAAACCTCGACTTTTTGATTCTGAACTGACTTTTTGAGCTTGACAAGGCTAGGATCCCTATATTGTTTCTTTTTCACCTCTGAAACTATAGATGACTGTGAACTACTATGTACACATACACCACACTCTGAAGAACCGACTAAGAGAATGCCTAGTCTGGCAAGCTGATGGATCTCCTGAGCCATCTTTTTCTTACTATCCTCAACGTGAGAAATACTACAAATTGAGAGTCGACTGAGAGCATCGGCCAGTACATTGGCCTTGCCTAGATGATAAAGAACACTCATGTTGTAATCCTTCTAAATATCTAACCACTTTCTCTGGAGAAGATTGA
Organism: Capsicum baccatum var. pendulum; assembly: GCA_030864225.1. Classification (NCBI taxonomy): domain Eukaryota; kingdom Viridiplantae; phylum Streptophyta; class Magnoliopsida; order Solanales; family Solanaceae; genus Capsicum; species Capsicum baccatum. Next base: position 48,543,800 of record CM061558.1, read on the forward strand.
GAACTTTCTGGGAAAAGACATACTGGAGGCTTTTATGGTCTGTGAAGACATCTATATGAACTCCATAGAGATAATGCCTCCAAATATTCAAGGCAAAAACTACTTATGCTAACTCAAAATCATGAGTAGGATAATTTTTCTCATGTGGCTTTAACTGTATGGAGACGTAGGCTATGAACTTACCATGATACAGGATTACACAACCTAAAATAACTTTGGATGCATCACAATAGACTACAAAACCGTATGAACCATTTGGAATACCTAGAACTGGAGATGGGGTGAGTCGAGTCTTCAAATCTTGAAAGATCTTCTTGCATGAAACTGAGCACTTAATCTTAATCTTCTTTTAAGTCAATCTGGACATGGGAGATGCAATAGAAGAAAATACCTCAACAAATCAACTATAATAGCCATCAAACCCAAGAAACTGCTAATATCTGATGGACAAATGGGTCTAGGACTATTTCTTACTGCCTCAGTTTTCTAAAGATCTACTCTAATGCCATCACCAAAAATAATATGGCAAAGGAATGCTACTGATCTTAGCCAAAATTTGCACTTGCTGAACTTAGCGAATAACCGGTGATCCCTGAGAGTCTTAAGAACAATCCTGAGATCGTCTGTATGATCACGCTCTGTGCAAGAATAGACCAGAATATCATTTATAAAGACTATGAAAAACATGTCCAAGTACTTTTTGAACACACGGTTCATCAAATCACAAAAAGCTGCAGCGTCATTGGTATGACCAAATGACTTGACTAAAATTTCAAAGTGACCATACCAAGTACGAAAAGTTATCTTCAGAATGTCATATTCTCTAACTCTTAGCTGATGATATCCTGATCTGAGGTTTATCTTGGAGAAGTAACTGGCACCCTAAAGTTGGTCAAATAGATCATCAATCATGAGAAGAGGATATCCGATCATGATCATGACCTTGTTGAGTTGAAGGTAATGAACACACTTCCTGAGAGAACTATCTTTCTTTTGCATGAATAATACTAGTGCAGCCCATGGGGAAATGCTAGGTCTGATGAATTCCTTATCTAAGAGATACTTCAAAAAATCTTTCAGTTCCTTGAGTTCTGCTGGTGCCATTCTTTATGGTGGAATAGAAATAGGTCGAGTATCAAGAAGATGGTCTATGCCGAAGTCTATTTCCTTTTCAGGAGGAATGCCGGGAAGATCTTCGGGAAAAATAGTTGAGTATCCATTAACAATAGGGACTATTGATAACGCTAAAACTACATCTCTCGTATGAGTGTGAGCGATCGTTGTAAAATATAGAACCCAACTGGGTTGGGTGTCGAATCCCATAGGGAATACTTGGTCAGTAAGTAAGCAATGTTATTAGACTTTTGATGAAAGTTCTGCGAATAATGGATGGATTTTATGCATGCAAATAATGTAAACAAAATTGTAAAGTAAAAATAGAAAATAAAAATGTAAACTGGAGTACTTGGTAGGTTTTAATCAATGAGAATTGAGAGTTAGGGTTATGTCCACCTTATGAGTTATACGTATCTATTGAATATGAGTTATGCGGAATTCAGACATGCATGCGCTTATAGAGAATCGTACTCTATGGTAAATACAGGCATCTTTCGACCATCAAGGACTATTTCACTTTAACTCTTTCAACCTTAAAGTGTATCTAATGGTACAAATTCTGTAAGAGATTAATCCAGTTATGGCACTAACTTTTAAACAGGGGTTGGTGCCCTATTTCCTTGACATTCTCTCTTTTTCCAGACATGTAACTTTTCTTTTGAACAATTTAATGTTATACTGGCGTATTCTATATGTCTGCAACCATAAAAATTTATATTAAGATGAAGAGAAGAATGATATAAGCAGCATACCTGTCAAGAATTCACAGACTCATAGCAATATATAGTATATCATAAGGCTTCCATAAACCTAACAGAGAAGTTTAGCTACGCATGGGTGCATCAGAAAACACAATAGACATTATCATCATACCAATAGCAATCTCACATGAAGTGTGTTTTGGTCAATTGTGGCGTGATTTCCTTGCTTAGTAGCGTTTCTCTTGTTATGAAAATTTAAGAGTCGAATAGATGAATAGAAGGGAAGAAGAATTTATTGAAAGAGAATTGTTGTAATTGTAATAATGCTTGCTGAAAAGTTATGCATCATAGGGTTTTAATAACACCCATATCCTATTCCTACTAGGCTACTGGGTACTTATCCTAATCCTACTAGGTTACTGCATTACTTATCCTATTCCTACTAGGTTATTGCTGATCCCCAAAGTCTTTGGAAATGTTGTTTTTGCCCGGGACAAGTTTTCCATGCATCACTTTCAGTCCATAGGCGTCTAAACGCTGCTTTCCTTCGTTCATGAAGATTCCTTTGGTGTTAAGTTATCCATAAAATGCTGAAATCTTCATCATTTATACTTGAAAACTTGCTAATCACGTTGGTTATCTCACTTACAGGAAAAAGGACTAAAAGTGCTGGAATTATATATTGAGTCCTCAAAACATAGCTAAAATATGGGTAAATTAAGGTGCTTTAGGTGTGTAAATACGCCTAACATCAACACCCCACACTTAAAGCTTTGTTCATACTCGAACAAGATATCATGTCCATGTAAACATCTACTTAGGGTTTCATAGTAACAACACAAAATATTCATCAAGACAGGCACGGTAATTATTAACAAAGAGTAGTTTTCTGATCACTACTAGAAACAATTCAACTTCCAACCTAGACTTGTGATGATGGTTAATTCGTATTCAAAAGTTAAGGCGCAAACAATCATACACAACTACTCAAAACTCATCAACCATATGTGTCTCACAATATATCACCCATAATCACTCACAAGTATTTCATTTATCAAAACATGGGTATACAACTTTCCTTGCTCTCACTCTCACAAAGAATTCATATGTTGCAACTGATGACAATAAGCTTGCCCTTAGTGTAATGCTCTACTAATATCAAAATGCTAAGCTTAGGATAAAATAGGTCTTTATAGGTTGTAATGTAGGCTAAGGGACAGGTAGGACTATTTTGGCAAGAAATAGTGACTAAGTTCCATAAGCGCTTTAATACATCACATTATGCCATTTACACTTTCTTTCAAACAACTTTTCTATTTTTTTAATCTACCACCTCTTCTCACCTCTTTTGTTTTTCAATTTTAAACATAACTAACTTTTTAGTTTTCTTTTCATTTTTCTTTTCATAACACACCTCTATGATAACAATTCTTTTTCATAACAAATTCAAGCACCAATACATTCTAAAGCATCATACTCACCCAATTTCCTCGTATTTTGTCACATGACTTTACAATTTAAATCGCTTTAGGAATTTGGATCAAATTATGGTCTTGAAAAAAATGGATTAGGCTACATATGAGGCTGTCAAAGAAAATGGCTTAAAGGCTCAAAAGGGCTTGACTAGGATAATGTCCACGGGTATGTAAATCGAAGGTAAACAATCACAAGCTGCCAAAGAAATGTCTAAATCATCTCCTAAACTCACATTCTTTATTTCGCTTTACACACACACCGGGAAAGTTCTAGCATCAGCCACAAACACAAAATATACTATTGGCTCACACACATAAGGCACATGGTCGACTTTATTGGGAGTATTATAGACTCTTGACCCAACAGATGAAGGAATTAAACCACACAATTATCACACAGTGAGTCACAATTAGTGCCTAAATATCTCACTAGTAATGATTTTATCATAGACTCTTGTTATCATACCATGTTGCCTATTAGAACAATTTCATGCAAAGTAAAAAAATATTTAAAAAAATTTAACAACTAAAAAAATCAAAACAAATAAACATAAATGAATCCAAGTGCAGATAAGGAAGTATAGCATACAAATACCAGCACCCCATGTGTGGATTCAGTATCTTTAACCTTTGTGAGGTCAACCTTCTTCGGGTTGTGTGGAAGATTATGATCAGCCAGCTCCTCTTCAATGTACTCCTTCCTCAATATTGCAGTCAAAAGATTTCCAAAGGTGAAGTGGGACCTCTTGTGTAGCCTGGCCTTACGCATTGAAGATCAAATGATCGCCCCAATGTTGATGGGGACATTCGTCATCAATGTCTACACCAAGCACACTCTATCTCGTGTAATCTTCACGTACTGTGTCCCTGGAATTAGGCAAGAGTTGACTATTCGCAACTATATTCGAGCTTCTCTATTCAAGAAAGCATATGGGAAGGTGTTGTGCCGATCGGTATCCTTGTGTCTACTCCATCGTGCCATAAATCTTGTTCTACATAGTGTGTGTCTGATTTCCCTATACGGAGGTCTGTTATACAGCTTTTTGAGTGGTGATGGATCAACAGATGGCAAAACCAGAAAAGAGTTGAAGAACTCTGCGTTTAGTTGTAGGACTTGGCCCCGAATCTTTACTTCACTCCCTATAGTTTTCGGTGTCCAGTTGGCATAGAATTCTCGAGTTAGATCAAGATTTCATTCTCCCATATCTCAAAATATGAAATCAAGATATAACGTCATTATCTTTGCCAACATGCATGATTCTTTCTTTGCTAGTCTTTCCTTTTGTCTCAACTCCACATGAACACATTTTTTCTCTTTATTGTTCCTATACCACTCCTTTCCTTCCTCCTCTAGGACCCATTTGATTCCGAACATGGGGCGAGGTATTTGCAGCGAGGAGGATTCACCTTGATCTTTTTGTCCTCTTTTTTGGCCTTTTTGTGAGGTGGTCGCTTTATATTTTCCTTGTCGTGCTTTTGGTACCATTGTACCTGAGATAAATTCATGTTAGCTTCCTTTAGGTAAATTTAGTTGACAGACAACAATAGTGGCACCACCCCACACTTAATTTGTTAGTACAAACTAATTAAGTGAATGATATCGATTAATTAGACTTCATTGATATACGCTTAGGTGCTATGTTCCAGTAATATAAATAGTGCAGTCATACTTTTCTTGTTATCTTACTTATCCTTTTTCAGTTCAATTTCATGTACTCTTGGCAATTGTTTTGGATTGATGTACCTTTTGAGAAAGACTACTACATAGAGTTGAATCAAGTTATGTCATTAGAAATAATCATAACATCGTATATTTGTAGTCACCCATGATTGACATCTCGATGAATAAGTCATTCCAACATGCAATCTTTCTGGTTACAAGATTATGTAAGTTTCTTGACTATGTCAATTTTGCACAAGTATGACAGTGTATCAAAATCAAATACAAGTTGGAAACAAGTCAAGAGCATCCTTACGTATTCTTTCACTCACTTAGTTGTATCACAACAAATCAACCACATTCTAATCACCAACACTACTTCAAGATTTAACAATTTATTATAGGTGTAGTAGTGTAGTAATTACGGAATGTAAAAGAAGATCAAGGAAGTACTTACATGGTTGATGGCCTTGGAAGATGTTCTGGCAAAGTTAAAAGAGCAAAAAGAAAATTTTGGAGATAATTTGGAGAGGTAGGCGGTGCTTTAGGTTGGATTTGCAATCTGTTCTTGTTTTAAGACTACGGTTCTATTTATAGGACAAGCTTGGGTCGGGTTTTGACCTATTTGGAATCGGATTTGGAGACCAGAAGTGACAATAGGTGACGCCTAATGCTTGGCATAGGCGACGCCTTTTTCAAAGCCTTGTTGAGCATAGGCGCATTGTTAGGCATATGTGGCACCTATGCCATGACTACATTCAGAGACAAAGGGCTTTAGCATAGGCGGCGCCTATGCTATACCATTGTATAATCCAAGAGCTTAGCCTATAGCATAGGCCTTGCCATGTTTGTGCCATAGATTTACATAGGCCTTGCCTTGTTCATTGCCTATATTTTCATAGGCAATGGATAACCCATAACCTTTTGCTTCTTCATTCCTAACTTACCACCTTCAACATGCAATTCTTCCAAATCAAAATTTGAAACCAAACTCCTCATTTACACTTTTTGCACCTTCATTTACTCAAAAACAACAAACACGATTAGAACGATGTGTTTCCCCCCACCAAGAACCTTAGTTTTGGTCATGGCTCGACAAAATCTTAAGAAAACAAAAAAATTAAAAACGATGGGTTGCCTCCCACCAAGCGCTTGATTTATTGTCGCGGCACGACATTGCTATCTCGATTACTTAGATTTCATCGAGATAGATGGTGCATCATTTTCTGAATGGATTCAGACGATGCTGGTGCTTACTTATGGTCATGCAATCTCCTTCAAGATGAATCTTGTGCATACATATCCCATGCGAGATCCCAATTATATTATCAATAGACTAACCCATGGATCTCTTGTACCTCTTTAGAGTAGAGATGAGAGCCTCTATGTGTTGTTCACTTAAATCATCCGCCACACTCACCGGAAGTGTATTTCCACTTCCCAATAACACATACCTTAGATAATTGGGGAGCTCTTTCGATTCTAGAACTGGGGGCTCTTCAATGGAAGTCTTCGCTGTTGGTGACGATTGATTCTTATGATCAAGGTCCGGTTGTTTTGGAGTATAAGAATAGGACCCTATTTCTATTAGAGCACACATAGTTTCTTTATAATATTCATACTTCTCATGCTCAACATTCAGCAGTGCAGAAGACAATGGATCAACAGTAAGCTATTTCTCTACAGATAATGCTTTCTTATCCTCATAATGAACATCAGCTACAGAGAACATATTCATATCGCTGGGCTACTTCATTGCTTTGCATATATCAAAGCGGACTACTTCATCATTCAACCGAAATAAAAGCTCATTAGCTCTAATGTCAATAAGCACACTTCCTATTGCAAGGAAAGGACGTCCCAAGATTATGGAAATTTCAGAATCCACTTCGCAATCCAAAATCACAAAGTCTGCAGGAAAATGAATGGTAGACACCTTCACCAACACATCATTCAAGATACCCATAGGTCATTTTATCGACCTATCTGCCATCACGAGCCACATATTGGTTGTTGTAGGGTCGCCCAACCACAACTTTCTATAAACGTATAGTGGCATCACATTTATGCTAGCTCCCAAATCGCCCAATGCCTTAGAAAAATTCATAGATCCCACCGTGCAAGGAATAGTGAAAGCACCAGGGTGTGCCTTCTTCTGTACTAAGGAACTTGTGGCAATTACACTGCAATGATGAATATTATCTGCCGGCTCATAGCTTACTGACCACTTATTTATTGAAAGATCCTTCATAAATTTTGCGTACCCAGGCATTTGCTCTAGCGCCTCTACCAAAGGAACATTAATGGAGTTGCTTTAGCATAGTTATAAATTTACTGAACCTGGTATCATCCGCCTTCTTCTTCAGTCTCTGTGGAAAAGGTGGTAGTGGAAGGGAAATTGTTTTCTCTACGGCTTCATTTTCATCCTGCTTCAGTTTGATGATCTTTTAAAGTTGTGGTCATCGAGGGGTGACGTCACTAACGCCCTCGTCAGTTTCATCGACATCTTCTGGTTCTGCATTGGTCACTTTCTTGCCTTAGGATGAAGTTTCCAGCACCTTACCACTCCTGGTAGTAATAGCCATTAATGATCCGTCGTTCCTTGGGTTTTATAATATATTGCTAGGTAGGGTGCAAGCTTTTCTTTGATTAAATACCGCTGAAAATAGACTCAATTGCTGCTTTAGTTGTCTTATTTCAGTGGAATGCGAGTCAACCAATTGCTTCATTGAGGACAAATCATTTATGACCTCAGTTACTCCCGTATTGGTTGCCTCCACTCGTTTCACCAGCTTCGCCATCATATATTCCATTGATAATTTCCACTAACCAGATGTCGCAGCCTCTTGACTTCTAAGAGGAATATATAAAACACTTCTGTCAGTCTTGTTCTTCCAACTACCTTGGTCCTTATTTCCAAATTTATCGTAATAGTTCCGACCTTGGTTTCCTTGGGCATTGCCTCGGAAACCCCCTGATTGTTCAAGTAGTTGGCTTCTTCTTCAGAATCAGATTCCTCTCTTCCTTTTGACGCAACAACTTTTACTTTTTCGGTATTCCCTTATAATAGATGCTTTGTAAGAAGAGCCATTTGTGTTTTCATGTGCGCCATATCTTAATCACACTCTTTCTCTCTTCACCTTTGTTCTGCTGTCATGCCAATAGATATAGTGGGGCTTGCTACCTCAGAATCCCTGGTATGCTAAGCTCTACTTTGCTTTGTCATCCGGTCTAGCATATCGCTTGCCTGAACAAAGGTGAGGTCCATAAATTATCCTCCGGCCGCATTATCCACCACTGGTTTAGTTATTGAATTCAAGGATCTGTATAGTATCTCAATCAAGTGGACATTAGTCATATGATGGTTTGGGCACCTCATAAGTTTATTCTTGAATCTTTCCCATGTTTTATGGAGGGCTTCAGTTGGAAGCTGACGAAAGTTGCTGATTTTCTCTCTCAATTGTGCTCTTCTGGATGGCAGAAAGAATCATTCTAGGAAAGCGTCTTTAAATTGCATCCAATTTGTAATAGAATTAGGAGTCACCTCGTTCAACCATAGAGTTGCCTCCCCAGATAGAGACAATGGAAATAAGCGCAGCCAAATTGCACTCTGTCCAATGCCTGGATTGTCTAATGACTTGCATGTCGAGATAAAGTTGGCCAGCTGTATATTCGGATCATGACGTGTAAGTCCACCAAATAACCCTTCAGTTGCAATAACTGAATCATGGAACTTGTGATGTCGAACTTGGATCCGGGTGCCAATGGCGGAGGAATAATAGCTCCTGTAGTACCAGCTCCGTCTAGGTCATCATTATCATCATCGAAAGGAATTTGCATAGATCGGAGATCAAGCCTAAGTCTATCTTGATGATCTCTCCTCTTCATGGATGCCTCCACCTCAGCAGTCTACCGTGTGTTAAGTAACTCCTCATTGCCTAAGTCCTCATAGTCTGGATTTGTTGTTCGCCCTGGGTTATCAATATTCTGTTGATGTACTTGGGCAGCGTCCAAAGTAGCTAATCTGGCCTGCTCCTGTTGAGAAGCCATCCTTTCAATTTCACGTTGTGCATCTATTCTTCCAATAAGTTGTGGTTTAGGATTTATGGGTAGTAATGGCTTTCCCGAACTTTGAGTATTTCGCATTCACTAAACACAACCTGAATAAAACGAAAACAACAACTAAAATCAAAGTAAGAGAATCTTTGACCAAAGGGTCTAGTAATTATCACAAATTTAGATGACAACCGTATTTCCCGACAACGGCACCAATTTTTGATAACGCTCAAACTACAGCTCTCGTAAGAGTGTAAGCAGTCGTCGTCAAATGTAGAACCCAACTAGGTTGGGTGTCGAATCCCATAGGGAATACTTGGTCACTATGTAAGCAACAATTATTAGACTTTTGATGAAAGTTCTGCCAATAAAGGGGGGATTTTGTGCATGGAAATAACGTAAACAAAATAGTAGAAGAAAAACGGAAAATAGAAGAGTAAAATGAAGTACTTGGTAGGTTTTAATCAATGAGAATTGAGAGTTAGGGTTATGTCAACCTTATGAGTTATACGTATCTATTGACTATGAGTTATTCGAAATTCAGACACGCATGCGCTTATAGAGAATCGTACTCTATGGTAAATCCAGGTGTCTTTTGACCATCAAGGACTATTTCACTTTAACTCTTTCGAGCTTAACAAGTATCTAATGGTACAAATTCTCCAAGAGGTTAATCCAGTTATGACACTAACTTTTAAACAGGGGTTGATGGCCTATTTACTTGACTTTCTCTCTTTTCTGGACATGTAACTTTTCTTTCGAACAAGTTAATGCTATACTGACGTATTCTATTTGTTTGAAACCACAAGAATTTATATTAAGATGAAGAGAAGAATGATATAAGCAGCATACGTGTCAATAATTCACAGACTCATAGCAATAGATAGTATCTCATAAGGCATCCATAACCCTAACAGAGAAGTTTAGCTACCCGTGAGTGGAACGGAAAACACAATAGACATTATCATCATACCAATAGGAATCTCACGTGAAGTGTGTTTGGTCACTTGTGGCGTGATTACCTTGCTTAGTAGCGTTTCTCTTGTTATGAAAATTTAAGAGTAGAATAGATTAATAGAAGGGAAGAAGAATTGATTGAAAAAGAATTGTTGTAATTCTAATAATGCTTGCTTAAAAGTTCAGCATCATAGGTTTTTTATAACACCCATATCCTATTCCTACTAGGGTACTATGTACTTATCCTAATCCTACTAGGTTACCGCATTACTTATCCTATTCCTACTAGGTTACTGGTAATCCCCAAAGACTTCGGAAATGCTGTTTTTGCCTGGGACAAGTTTTCCATGCATCACTTTAAGTCCATAGGCATCCAAACGCTGCTTTCCTTCGTTCGTGAAGCTTCCTTTGGCATCAAGTTATCCATAAAATGCTGAAATCTTCATCATTTATACCTGAAAACTTGCTAATCACATTGGTTAGCTCACTTACAGGAAAAAGGACTAAAAGTGTTGGAATTATATATTTTGTCCTCAAAACTTAGCTCAAATATGGGTAAATTAAGGTGCTTTAGGCGTGTAAATACTCCTAACATCAACTATTTCAAGGATAGGAGATTCAGTACTGAAATATTTAATAGGCATGAGATGATACACACACACCTTATAAATCATTTTCCTTGCCTGAAGGCAGGAAACAAGTTGACCTCAGAACGCTGAAATACTACCCTTCCACTCTAGGAAGGGCTTATTCGGGAACTAAAACTGAACTATCCTATGTCTGCAGTCGACTGTGGCATAGCAAGAATGATGCCAATCCATGCTGAGAATGACATCAAAATCAGTCATCTTTCAATAGAAGTAACACCCATGATATCAATGACCTTTTGGACTTGGTCAATGAACTCCTGAGGGTCCTCATCAGACTTAGACCCATTGAAAGATAGAGGGTTCATCTGGATGAAGTCCTGAACCCAAGCTTCTTTGGGATTGGCCAGAATGAGTGGGGGTTGTTCATTCTGTGTAGCCATGGACTGAGCAAGTGTGGTAAATGTTGATCTACACTCCGCATGGGAAACATGTTTGCCAAATGATCTTCGAGCTGAAGAGCTGGTTGGTTTCTTTTCGTTGGGGCCATGGTCTAGACTAAGAGAAGAATGGATTAGACTGAGAGCTTAACATATGAATATACTCACTTGCATGACATGAATAATGAAAAAAGGGGACTATTCTAAAAACATCTTATAGCCTCCCGCACATAAATGTGGCGCTTAACACACCTATGTACAAAACTCTACTAGATGTGACTTTTAAACTTCCTAGGAATGTATTGAACCTTAAGCTCAGACGAAAAGTTTGTAACACCCCGATTCACTGAATCAGAATGCTACATGGTTATCATGACCCCGAGGGACCACAAGCTAACCCATGACTTATATCTATACCTGTATACTACAAATCATGATATAATAATGTAGAATACATAGAACTGTAGGTCCATAAGGTTCAATTGAATAGAATTGTGTGGGTTAAAATACCAAAAACAACTCAATCTAAAAGCTAAGTATGAACATAAATCTGAACGTAAATCTGAAAGCCTCTAAACTATCTGAATAAGGAGTTCAAGGAACATTTCTCCAACTAACTCTATAAAACTAAACTGATGAAATAAATAAATGTATCAAATCATATTGTCCTCGAATCAATGAGGACTCACTGTGTCTCTATGACTGTAATGCTACTGCTACTGCTGGGTCGGAGCTAATGTCTCGGAACCTATGGTGTAACTTGAAAAGAAAGCACCATAGCATAAATGCAGCAGTACAACTAGAGTACTGAGTATACGAGAAAGATAGGCTGAATATAAAGGGTTTCATGCATGAACAACACTGACTGGCTAGTATGAACATGGTTGCATAAACACACATATATATAAACTGGGACTGTGAATACGTGATAGCATGACTTTAAGGTAATACATGGCTTAATGATAACTGTCATGACTGATACTGAAACTAATAACATGGACGGCTAAATCTGATAGTCCTGTATATACTGTATCTAAAGAATCCCTTGAGTTCTTTTATTGAGACTGATGGTGAAACTGTGGGAAGTAGTGTTTAACCGACATGCCCTATGTATGCCGTTATGGCTAAGTTGGGGTCCAATATCTGCCTCGACTGGAGGGGTGTCAATATCATGCCACTGGTAAGGACAGCCTTTGAGGGACCCTTAGCTGGCAGGTACTCAATGAGAACGGTAGAAACCCTAAACTGACGGGTTAAGCCTCCTCATCAACCCTAATTTGATGGGTTAATATGTCTCAATCAACGCTTGCTAAGTATTTCTTGAACAGAAGGATGACTACTAAGAATCACACCCTGAACTGGTGGGTGAGTTCCCATCCTTGGGTTTACTCGGTGCTCACCTCTACTCCCATCTGGAGGGGCTGGACTTGAAGAAATAATTGTGCGTGACATAATCTTACTGAATTCCGTTGACTGGCGGAATATTACTAATTTCTGACAGCTTACTAAGATCATGAGATTTTCCTGAGTCACATGACTGACTCAAGTCTATAGAATCATAGATTGAGTTCATATATCGTGAAACATGACATGGCTCTAGGCAAGCAACTATAGTTTACGGGTACAAGTACCCCCATGACTCGATAGCAGGAAACTGATACACATGACATGACTTGATCACAATATTTAAGTCCACATTTCACAATATCACAGGTAAGGCTTTTATAAAAAGAATGATTCTCAACAAAGTATCACATGATCGAGAATCCACACAACATGTATATACTTGCATGGCTTCAATAACATGGTCATTCCATATCACAACAATATTATGAGCATCTTGTACAACATCTTGAATTCAAGAAAATAGCATGGGGATCACATTCAACATAAACTTAGAACATGGAATAGTCATTTAGGACCTATTGTAACATAAAATCATGATTTCCATTCCCTTAGGTATTTTCACAAACACCTTACATGCACATCTTAGGCATAGGTGGATTCATCAATATTACAAATATTCAACAACCAATTTCACATATTATACTTTAAATACCACCATATCCTCACAATAAACATACAAATATCGTATCTTAGGAATCATCAAACTCTAACCACATGAACATCAACCACCACCAACATCAACATCAACATCATAGTAAAAAATTTATAAGTTGGTTCTTGAGATTCATGGATGAAAGGAGTACATGAATCAAGTCACGTATACCTTAGAAGGAAGATTCTTCATTATTGATGAAGGAATTTCCTTGAATCTGATCTTCAAGCTTAGTTATGCAACCCAAGTTGTTTTTCTCTTTTAGTTCTCTTGGATGATGAACTTTGAGATGATAATAGGGTTGAATATGTTTATAAGCTATATATTTCGTATGGTTAAGTTTAGGGACATGTAAGGAGTGTTAAAAGACTTAATTACCCTTAAAATAAGTCAAAATAGAGTGTTTTTGGCACCTCGAACTGACTTAGGCGGCGCCTAAGTGATTGCCTAGGCTAGGTTGGGCGGCGCCTAACCAATCTCCTATGTTTGGTTTGGCGTATCCAAACCAATAGCCTATCCTTACTGTCTCTCACAAAAATAGGCATAACTTTTTGCTCGGGTATTGGATAAAGGCAAAATTGGTATCATTGGAAAGATAATTTGATTCTCTACAATTTGGTGGGTCTAATTCATCCATAATACCATATTAACATCTAGTTATACTTGTTGAAAGATGACCCTTGAAAAATTGAAATACTAAAACATGATGGATTCACAAACACTTAGATTGTATTACCTTAAGTGAATCATATGAACATGGTTAATGCATCATAAGCTATCCTATCACTAGGATGTTAATTGTAAGTCATTTACTCAAGTATGAATCGCATGATAGGAGTTTTCATACATAGGAATATTTATTCTTTTCCTAGCTTAGAAACATGTGGGGTATTACATGTTGCATATTCCTGCTCTTATTTAATCATTTTTAGCTCCAACCCAAATAATTCTATCTAATCAACTATGTTCCTGCATATTGTGGATATTAGTACATTCAGTCACAATTATGTCTCATTTATTCATCCAAAACATGGTAATATGCATGCATGTTGAGTTAAAATGAATTTTAAAATCACCACTCATCAACACCCCGAACATAAAGTTCTTCTCATCAACAAGTAACACTGCCCTTTATAATGAGACATTATACTTTTATACAAAATTCTCAAGCCTTAAAGATTACAATGACTTGAATCTTAGTCACTACCATAAGTATCTCAATGCACATGGGCTAAGATATTCTTATTACACCCCTCATCATAAAATGTACCATCTAAGGACTTATAAGACTTTAAAGAGAAACCAAGCAACTACAACCAACACTATAAAAGTGAATTACTTCTTGACCAAAACTAACTTATACTCTATTTGCCTCATTGCTCGGAAGATTACAAAATCACATACCTCAAGCCATTCACATACCTACTCACAAGAATGAAAATTCTACATACCAAGCCAGAAAATATGCATAATGAATTTAAGTGCAAAAGCACTCTCCCTCACCAAGGAACTCTCTATGTCAACAACTGTCATACAATAGGCCTGTCCATTTTTTCAATTGCCACTACAAATAAAGTAAATGGTTGAAGATATCAAAGTACCTTTTTTGATTGTTATGTAGGTTTTGGTTAGGGTAGGATATCATTTGGTCACAACATGGCTACACCATTCCTTAAACATCTAGGTTGGGCTATTTATTCTATCTTATTTACTATGGGCAAATCCTCTTTGATCTTTTTTCTTATCATATACCTGCTTTTTTCTTCCTTTGCTCGACCATTTTCTTTTATTTATTTTCCATGAAATATTCATGAAACTCTTTCCTTTGTTTGACCCTATATTGTGTTTATTCATTTGTTTTCAATGCTTAGACACTTAAGCATTTCACGTACAACATTGTGGCCCCACATTTACTCCATCAATCTTCACCACCCCAAATTTAGGATTTTATCCTTAATTTGTATTTTCAAATTCAAGGATGGTATTGTTCACAAGAAGGATAAAAAATGGAACACAGTTTGTAATGGGTTTACAATAGAAAGGTCTAGTGGCTTAAAGTGGGTAACTGGGGATGGCATATATGTATGGGTGGGATTTTTAGTCTATAGTAGGTTTCCAATGTCCCAAATATGGCCTACGATAATTTATCCAACCAAATACTATCAAAATTAGCTTTGAGAGACTAACGGGAAAAGTCCTAGATAATATAAGTGTAAAAGAGATGAATTCAAATGGCTCACCACAAAAGGCATGCAGAATTTTCCAAGGAGGCTCAATTTTCTTTCCCATTAGAGATAAAGTTAGCATATCTATCACTATTAAGAAGTTAAACATTTGTAGAGTTACAAGAAGAGAGAGATTTTTTTATAAGGTTGCTCATGTTCATACCATTGATTTTTGAAAAAGTTTTATACGGAGGGGGTTCTTTATTTTGCATTTCCACCATGCTCAATTTGCTAAATAATGGATATATTATATGATCAAACTAAGCATATTAATACTTAGACTTCGCAAATGGTGCACAATGGGATCCCAAATTTAAAATGCCAGACGTACTTAGACTTCGCTTGCTTTAATGATTTAGCTGTCACTAGTACTCAAATTTCCCCTGGATCTATCTCTTAAAACCCAAACGTGATGCTTTACCATTAAAAATGTCATCACTCAATCTATCATAAAAAATAGAACTAAAGTTAAAAGAAAAACTAAAAATAAAAATAGTTGATAAGAGTTTCCTAAGTCCATCTTCCTTTTCTGTCTCTGACCAGGGGAACCCTCTTCCCAAAATTTTATTAGGGAGATGCGGTGGCCCGGGTGCACCTAGGTATCCATAGCCTACCCCTCCACCTTTACTTTTTTGCAAAGCTCAGTTGTAAAGGAAGGTAAAAAAAAAAGTATACCTCTATAATACTTGAAATTCCAACATTTGTAGAGCACAATTTAGCCCACACTCAATGTAATGCAAGAGAGAATACAAGCCACTATACATGCTCGCAAATCTGTGACAATAATCATATTAATGCCTAGCTATACTTTATTGCATTTAACATTCTGCAAATGATTGGCCTTAATTATGATGTAATTCTTTAAAATATCTTTGTTAGTGGTGGCCTAGAGAAGTTCTTTGCCTTGACATAATATGTTTTCCATCTAGGTACCTCGCCCGCATGCTTTTTCTTGGAACTGCTTTATGTCTGCATTAGGTACCCATATAACTCATTAATTCACTCTACTCTGTCATTTAATTGCTTACCATAAATCATCAACACTGGGTTTTCGAGAAAAACTTTGCTATGGTTCGTGTAGAACTCACGTACCCAATGCTCATTGCTATAATAGGAATCCGAGGCAATACACATCTACCTGGCTGAAGTGAGTTGGGCATAGAATACTGGGAGCTTATCCTCAACTTTATCAAGGAAATTAATGCTTTTCGGAGTAATATTTTTCATAGAAGAACACTATAGTAAAGGTTTTGGCATTTGGTAATCATGAACTTGGTGTTGTCAAAATATCCCATCGTTGCGGTTTAGTACATGTAAGTATTACAATGCATATCATCATTAGTATTATCATACTAAAATCATGTTAGATTAGTTAGATAAACTTATATGGTAGTGTTTTTGAAGTTTTTTTGGGTGAGAATGGTTGTGTAGAAATTCTGGCTTGTGTAGATGACCACACTCTATTATGACAATCGCGGAGCAATGACTGCAATCGCTGTGTTGCAATTGCAATCATCCGTACTATGATCGTAGTACCTGAGAGCCTAATCAACAGTTCGACACATCACTCAAAAACAACATTTTAAATCAAAAATTCTATTCCAACTAGGCATTCAAAATCATAATAATAGAAATTAAGCCTAGAATATGTGATTATTGCCAAAACTCATAGGATTTCACATTGAACTCGTTGGAGCATTGAATCAAACACATGGAGTACACATTAAGTTCTATAGTCTTAGGCCAAATTTTGTGTACTCAATACTTTCCCATTTGTGTTTACACCAACTATGATTGCTAACAACCTCAATACACATAAATAAGCATGCATTTTTTATTGAAATAATATATTAGGACTTTCGCAAAACATAAAGCCCAAGCTTATAATTATACAAAAATTAAGGGAGTTGAGACAACATACCATGTTAGAGGATTCTTTTGAGATAAATACTTGGATACTCTACAAATTGCCAAAAATTTTGAGAGAATTTGAGAATGGTGAATGTGAAGAAATAAATATTGAATGGCCATTTAAATTCATTTAACCGTGATCGTAGTCTATGTTCAGCAATCGGGGAATACGACGTCCAGTACCCAAGAGCAATAAAACATGGCCACATTATTCTAGAAAAAAATTAAATCTCCTTCCCTCTTGTATTTATTCCAGACTTACAAATTTCACATTTCCCTTTTCAAATTTCTATCAATATTCATTAGTGCATTATTTTTTCATGGATTATGCATGAAAAAATGTAAAAATGTAGTCTAATCTTTCATGCATAAAAAAAAAGATGCGGGCCCCTTTTAGTGGCTTGATGGGGGTCCTCCTACCGAGCGCTTAGTTTAACGTCTTGGCCTGACGCCTCCCCAACTCCTATTTTTGAATCTATATAGAATACTTGAATCTCCATACCAACTTTTATTCATGATGTAGTGCCCCACCATAGTTCCAAGGGTCCAAAGGAAATCAATTTGGGCACAGAAGTGAAAGTCAGAGTTCGTAGAAAGTGGGGTACCAAGGGGAAGGGAATATGAGCCAATCGAGACCTCCTCAACAACCATCCAATAAATGTGGAAGGTATTTTTTGGGTTCATGTCGGCTGGGGACTAATGTTTACTTTTTGTGCTGTATGTCGGGGCATATGATAAGAGAATGCCCATGAAGGGGAATAGAGGGTATGGCATGACCTATGGGGTCATTTATTGCATCATCATCATCGATGCCTGATTCAGGAAGGGTTGCACAACCAAATGGTCATGTTCGAGATGATAAAGGGGCCACGAGTTTTAGCAGGGCTCAACATTGTACATATGCTCTAGCGAATCGACAAAATTTAGAGGCTCCCTAGACATGGTTACTGGTACGTTGTCTATATTTTCATTTAATTTATATGCCTTAAATGATCCCGATTCTATATTATCTTATATTACTCCATTGGTTGCTAGAAAGTTTGAAAGAATACCTAAATTGTTAGTTAATCCATTTGCAGTGTCCGCACCGGTTGGGGAATCTATTATAGCTAGAAGGGGTTACCAAAACTGCATAGTAACTATCTGTGGTCATGATACGATGGTTGATATTGTGGACTTAGAAATGGTAGATTTTGATGTTATAATGGGTATGGAATGGTTGGCGTCTTGTTATGCCATAATTGATTATTGCACGAAAAAAGGTATATTTCCATTTTCCAAACGAATGAGTCCTTGAATGGAAAGGTGAAATTAGCGCACCAAGAGGTAGATTTATTTCTTATTTTAAGGCAAGAAGAATGATTCCCAAGGGTTACATATATTATTTAGTTTGAGTAAGGGATACAGAAGTGGAGCCACCAACTCTTCATGTTGTTCCGGTGGTGAATGAATTTTCTGATGTATTTCCTAAAGATCTTCAAGGTTTGCCTCCTGAACGAGAAGTAGAGTTTGGTATAGATGTAATACAAGGCACCCAACCAATATCCATTCCTTCGTATAGAATGGCCCTAGCAAAATTATGAGAATTGAAAGAGCAATTGAAAGATTTGCTAGAGAAGGGATTCATAAGGCCTAGTATGTCCCCCTGGGGAGCACCAATGTTATTTGTGCGCAAAACGGATTTCTCGATGAGGATTTGAATTGATTATAGGCAATTGAATAAGGTGACTATTAAGAATAAATATCCTTTCTCAAGAATTGATGATTTATTTGATCAGTTATAGAGCGCCAAGTGCTTTTCTAAGATTGATTTGAGGTCAGGTTACCACTAAGTAAGGGTTAAAGAGATGGATATACCCAAGACAGCTTTCCGAACACGGTATGGTCAATATGAGTTTCTAGTTATGTCATTTGGGCAAACAAATGCTCCCGCAGCTTTTATGGATTTGATGAATAGTGTGTTTAAGCCATTCCTGGATGTATTTGTGATAGTTTTTATAGATGATATTCTAGTTTATTCTTGTTAAGAAGAGGGTCATGCCAATCACTTTCGACAGGCATTGCGGACACTTTATGATTGAGTTTATGCAAAGTTCTATAAATATGAGTTTTAGTTAAAGTTGGTAGTATTTTTCGGTCATATTATATCAAGTGAAAGGATAAAGGTTGATGCTCAAAAGATAGAAGTTGTGAAGAACTGGCCAAGGCCCAGAACGCCTATAAAGATTCATAGTTTTCTCGGGTTAGCCAGTTATTATAGAAGGTTTGTTAAAGGTTTTTCTTCCTTTTCTGCACCCATAACCAAGCTAACCCATAAAGCATCCAAATTCGAATGGAATGATGCCTGTGAGAAGAATTTTCAAGATTTAAAGAACAAGTTGATTTCTACACCTGTGTTGATACTTCTAGACAATTGTGGCCACATGAGAAAAATTATCCTACACACGATCTTAAGCTGGCAACAGTTATTTTTGCTTTAAATATATGGCTCTACTACTTATATGGGGTTCATGTTAATATATATACTGACCATAAGAGCTTGCAATATATTTTTAATCAGAAGCATCTAAATTTAAGGCAGCGGAGATGGCTTGTACTATTAAAGGACTATGATGTTTATATCTTGTACCACCCAGGGAAAGCAAATATAGTAGCTGATACGTTAAGTCATAAGGCTATGATGGTGCCTATAGAAAGGAAAGGGATGATTAAAGATCTTCACCAGTTAGCTAGTTTGGGAGTTCGCCTTCTTAAAACTCCGGATAAAGAGCTTATCATACATAATGCTGTGGAATCTTCATTAGTAGCTGAAGTGAAAGAGAAGCAATATGCAAATCCTATTTTATTACAACTTAAGGAGAACGTTTAGAGTGGTGAGACCAAGGCATTTGAGCTTATGCGAGACAGAGTACTTCAGTGCCAAAACCGATTGTGTGTGCTGGATGTAGACGGGCTAACAAAGAAGATTATGACAGAGGCACATTGTTCAAGATATTCCATTCATCCAGGATCAACAAAAATATATCAAGATTTGAAAGATATGTATTGGTGGAATGACATGAACAAGAGCATTGCAGAATTTGTAGTTGAATGTCCAAATTGTCAAAGAGATAAAGTTGAGCACCAAAAACCCGGAGGTTATATGCAATGCATTGATCTTCTAAGCTGGAAACGGGATGATCAACATGGATTTTTGATTATTGGTTTGCCTCGTACATATTGAAAGTTTGATTCTATATGTGTGATTTTTGATAGGCTTGCCAAATCCACACATTTCCTACCAGTTAAGACCACTTACACAGTTGAAGAGTATGTGAAGTTGTGCATTAAAGAGATAGTTTGATTACATGGACTGCCAATCTCTATTATATCAGATCGGGGAACCCAATTTACTGAAAACTTTTTGAAGTCTTTTCAGAGGTGTTTGGGAACACATATGAAGTTGAGTATACCTTTTCACCCTGAAACAGATGGAAAAGCAGAATGTACCATCCAAACACTTGTGTAATAGATTTTAAGGGTAACTTGGATGATCATTTACCTCTTATTGGGTTTGCCTACAATAATCGCTATCATTCAAGTATCAAAATGGCACCATATGAAGATTTGTATAGAAGTAAGTGTACGTCACCAATAGGATGGTTTAAAGTGGGTGAAACTCTTTTGTTCGGACCGGAAATTGTTTATCAAGCCATAGAGAAGGTTAAAGTAATTTAGCAACGACTGAAAATAGTGCAAAGTCAACACAAGTCATATATGGATTGTAGAAGGAGAGGGCTAGAGTTTTCTATAGGTGATTGGGTATTTTTGAAGGTATCACCATTACCCTTATTTGTTCAAAGATGAAGAGGAAGTTCAAGAAACTGATTTATAACATTAACAAGTAAGTTTTTTTTTATATATGCATAGTATTTATGTGATGATGTGAATGTTAATGATGGAATTGAACTTATTTTGGTTGAATAACTACTCTAACATTCGAGGATGAATGTACTAAAGGAGGGAAGGATGTAACATCTTGTATTCAATTACGTGTATTGGTGTATTCAAGTACGTGCATTAGTTTTATTTATATAAAATTAAATTTTTTTATTTATACCAGAATTTGCCCGTCGATTGTTCCATGCGATGGTTATTGAATAATCTTTCCAACAATATAAAGATTTCCCAAAACAGATAGGTATTTGATATAATCGAGTACATTTGAAACTATAAAATGGTGGCGGATATATTTGGGAATAGTAAATGTGCAGGAAAATTTCCTGCACACAAACTACTGAGGCCAGCCAAATTTTTGGGTCAAATTTGAATGATCATAACTCCCTTAAATTAATGAAATGTGAGAGCTTCGACCTATGAAAAGGATGATCTTTGAGTCTTCTTTCAAATGCAATTGTTTTCATCCAAATCCAACGCCTGAGTAAGGAGTTATACACGTTTTACTTCAGCCTATCAAAATAGATTTTTAGGGTAAACTTCAAATGACCATAACTCCTTGTATAGGACGAACTGGGTGGCCTACTTTATATGAAATGAAATACCTTTGAATCCTTCCCACGATACCAATTTCACCCAAATCTGATATCGGAGCAAAGAGTTATGGTCAATCTACTTTAACTTATCAAAACAGTCCACCAAAGGACAGATTTGACATTATTTAAATTTTAAAGGCATTTTGGTCATTTCCTATTATATTATGGATAGGAATATGTGTATATATGCATGTATATGAATTCAAAAACTCATTTCCATCATTAATCATTGAGAAAGAACACACCTTAGCCAAATTTGACCTTTAAATTACTTTTGATCCGACCGTAGAAATTCCAAAGTATTTCGATAACTTCGTTTGTCATCTCGACATCTTCGAACGACACCTATTATTTGTGCAAACAGGATTGCATAATCAAAAGGTGAATTCTAAGGTATGAATATTATTTTCCTTTTTTCTTTTCCATATGTATATGTTTTATAGATGATTATATGTATTGGTTGTTTATTGAAAGGTGATGAAAATACGGTTATGGACTATTTTGCATGGTTTGGTTGTATTGAATTGTAGAAGGTGGATATGGTAATTGAGTTATGGAAGGTGGATATGGTGATAAACTCTTGAATTGATGATTATTTATTTCTATGGCTCAAATTGGTTTAATGGACTGGTTGGAAGGATAAATGAATCCAAACTTGATATTGGAGGATGTTGTATGAATATGCATGGCATGTGATTGTAATTGGATTATAAGACGGTTAAAGTGACACCCTTTATGGTGTGACTAAGGCTTACTAATTAACCACTAGTTTATTGAATTCAAATAATTGAATTATGACGTTTGGTCGCTAATACTAGATTGCTATATATGTTCATTGTAGATAAGTAATCCGGAAAGACTAGAAGTCCATTTGGGACTAGTATTGAAGGTTGACAGTCAGGTATGTAAAGCATACTCTATACCGTATCTTTGGCATGAAAGTGAACAACTGTTCTATTAAGAAAGTTTCCAAAGTTATTCAATTACATGTGATCCATAATGGTTTTGTATGATATCCTACGTTACCAATGAACTTGTTTCCACCATATAATAGGTCAATACATTCCAATACGTACTTTTCTTCCAAATCTTACATGTTTATAGCATTAATGAATGTTAGAAGGTATCCGGTTATACAAACAAGATGCATGTACTATTAATGACTCCAAAAAGTTTCATTGATATACCAATAAGTTCCTACTTCATTGTTATGGCATTGATGAGTCCAAACACTTCATTGATGTGCCAATGAGTTGTTAATTTATTGTTATTGCATTGATGGTCTATTTAAATGTCTCTTATTGGTATACCATTGTTTCAAAGTATCAAAAATGCAGTGGCGACTGAATAACAATCTCAAAGATTAATTGAACTAAGTGATAGATGTTCTCTCTTATCGGGTGGTATCCCAGGGGCATAAGCCTATCATGGGTCGATTCCTATTTATGTGTTTATAGGTGGTATCCCAAGGGCATAATCCTATCATAGGTCGATCCCAGTTTATATGTACTGGAGGCAGCCAAATGGTCATAGTATAGTACAATAATAATTACAATGATGATAAGAACGAAGGTGAAGTAATTGAATGAATACCATGTACAGGTTGTCATAATTTCTAGTAAGTGTGGTCCACTCCTATTACGATTTATTCACTTGTTTCTGATTTCTATTGAGCTCCTATATCATATGCGATTATCTATAACCTTATATACTCAGTATATATTTTGTACTGACATCCCCTATAGGGGACCTATATTTCATATTGTAGGAACAGGTACCTCAGCTCATACACCGCATAAGTGAAAGCTAGGAGATCCAGCTGCTTTTGGTGAGTTCTAGTTTGCTTTGGGGATTTTCGTGTCATATCCAGTCACTTTTGGTATTATATAGAAGTTAGTTATATGGCAGGGTATGTCCTAACCTTAGTTAAACTCTGTGTATTGTCTAGAGGATTTGTATACCTAATGTACAGTCAAGCTGGTGTTTTGTTAATAGACGTGATGGCTCCAACGGCCAAGTATTGTATATACATATATATTTTTTCTCAAGTTTATACAGGTGATTATTTCCTTTTATATGCGACATGATGTTGTCCGAATTCCAGGTTGTCATGAATGTATGCATGCTAAGTATAAGGTTATGAGTTGGTTCTCCCGTGCCTCCTCGGTTACGGGTGCCAGTCCGCCCTAATAGGATTTGAGGCATGACAATTAGTCACTACCTCAAGTAGCTCATTGCGTATGGGTTAAGCTATCCTTACTAGATCCCGCATCATAAAATGTAACATCTAAGGATGCACAAGACTTTAAAGATAAATGAAGCAACTACAACCAATACTGTAAAAGTGACTCACATCTTGACAACAACTAATTTATACTCTATTTTCCTCATTACTAGGAAGACAACAAAATCATCTACTAAAAGTCAATCACATACCTACTCACAATAAATAAAATTCAACACACCAAGCTACCAAATATGAAACAAGGAATATAGTGCCAAAATACTCTCGCTCACCAAGGAACTCTCCATGTCAACAAGTGTCATACTATAGGCTTGCACCTATTGTTAATTGCCACTACAAAACAAGTAAATGGTTGAAGATATCAAAGGACCTTTTGAGATTGTAATGTAGATTCGGGTTAAGGTGGGATATCATTGGGAAAAACATAGCTATACCATTCCTTGAACATCTACATCAGACTATTTAATCTGCCTATTGTCTATGGGCCAATCCTCTTTGATCTCTTCTCTTTTCATATGCCTGCTTTTTTGTTCCTTTATTTGTCTATTTTCTTCTATTTTTTTTGTGTAATTTTTATGCGATTCTTTTCTTTGTATGAAACTTTCTTTTTTTTATTTAGTTGTTTTTAGTGCTAGACACTTAGGGATTTCACTTACAACATTCTGGTCCCTCACATCAATATTCACCACCCCAAATTTAGATTTTCAGCCTCAAGTTGCATTTTTTATTTAAAAGAAAGTATGGTTAAAAAGAAGGATAAAGATTGTTCAAAGTTTGTAATGTGTTTACAAAAGAAAAGTCTAACGGAATAAAGTCTATAACTAGGGATTATATTTATACATACGTGGGGTTTTTACTCTAAAGTTTGTTTCCAAGATCTCAAAGATGGCCTAAGATCATTTTTCTAACCAAATACTATTAAATTTATCTTTGAGAGACTAATGGGCTAAGTCCTAGATAACATAAGTGTATAAGAAATGAATTCAAATAGCTCACCACACATCATGCAAAATTCCCCAAGGAGGTTTAATTGCCCCTCTAGTTAGAAACAAAATTAGAGTGTACTATTAAAAAGTCAGACACTATTAAACTTGAATTTTCCAAAGAATAAGCATTAACATGAACCTACTCCATCTATACAAAACCCAAACCGATCCTTGAAATAATAAAATACACGGCGAATCCTTCTCCCTTAACAAGAAGAGCCAAACTAGGAGCTAAAGTAAGAAATACCTTGGGTATTCCAAAGCTCGACTTACACTTCTCAGATCAACAGAAAGGAACCACCTTCCAATTCAATCTAGTCATTGGTGCTACAATAGTAGAAAAATTCTCAATGAACTATCTATTGTAAACAACAAAACTAGTGAAGACACAAACATCAATGGAAGAAGTAGGCCTAGACCGATCATGAATAGCCTTAATATTCATCAAGTCTACAATATTACCATCCTTAGATATCACAAGACCAAGGAATGTCCCCAACTTACACTAATACACAAACTTAGAGAATTTGGCAAAGAGCTTAAGATCTCGCAAATTCTATTGCACAATCATCAAATACTGTGTATGCTCTTGTTACACCTCAAATAAACAAGGATGTCATCAATGAACATAATCACAAAGGAATCTAAATAGGGATTTAAAACACAATTCAACAAATTCATAAATACAACTCATGCTTTATTCAACTCAAATGCCATCACTAGGAACATACAATGACCATATCGGGTCCTAAAGGTTATGTTTTGGATATCCTCTACATAAATCCTCATATGATAGTAACCATATCTTAAATAAATCTTATAAAACACCATTGCTCCTTCAACTTGGCAAAATAGATCATCAATCTCTTTCCTGGGGTTTTTACTCTTCACCTTGAACTTTTAAGATACGTTCAATCAATATGCATATACATGCAACCATCATTCTATTACCCAAACAACACAGGAGATCCTTGAGAAGACAAACTCACTATAGTAAAACCCTAACATAAAATATTCTGAATATTAGAATTTAAGTCCTTAAGCTCGTAAGAGCCGTGTGATAAGGTGCAACGAAAATATGTCGGGTGCTAGACTCATGATTAATAACAAACTTGATATCACACTTAGGAGGAAGACCAAGTAGATCAATAAGGAAAATATCAAAAAAACTCACGAACCACTAAAACATAGTCAAAAAATGAACTCTTCACACTAACATCACACATATTAACGATATAAGACTCGCAACCCCTTGAAATAAGTCTCTTAGCATTAATATAAAAAATAATCCCCATTCTCTCAATAGTAAATTCTCTCTACCATATGATCTTGGGTATGTCAAGCATGGCTATGGTAACGATATTGCATAAATAACTCAACACAGCATGATAGTGTCATAACTAGTTCAGGCCAAGAACATATCAAAATACACTATGTCTTACATAATAAGATCAATATCAGTATTAAGCTCTTGATTAGACATAACTTATGATCTTAAAACTCAATCCACTACTAAAAATGACCTATGATAGTAGAAACACATAATGACATGGATAATAAAGACCGAGAAAAGACTATCTGTGTGGAATAATAAGTAGATACTTAAAAAAAGTGGATCCTAGGTTAAATAAAAGAAAATCCAACTAAGGACACACCGAGATAGTACCTATAATAGCTACATTCAAAGACTCTTCCTCAGCTCTAGAAGGTATTGCATACAACTGACCACACCTGCCACTTGGCTAGGATCCTGATTACTTTTCTATCCTACATGACTGAGAACCTTTATGAGTACCCTAGAGACTACCCTTACGACTATGTACACCACCTCTAGTTTGGGGCACAACTTCCTAAATCTGTAGAACACTCTAAACTAAATAAACTATCACACAGCAACTAGGTACTCTCTTGACAAATAACTTAATAATAACAATAATATTCCCCATGTGTAGTATGGAACTAGAAGATCTTGCTGACCCAAAATACCCATAAAGAATAGAATAACCAGAATACAAACCACTCAAAGACTGACCACTACCCTGTCTAGGAAGATCACCAAAACTAGAATGACTTCTATTAGTAATTTGAAGTGCTGCTTGAATGGGCATATATTATTGACCTAATGTTGATATGGCTGACGCAGAGGATACTTACATTGAAAACCATTGCCTTGGAACCATGAGTCATTGTTGCTACCATGATAGCATGGCCTCTTATTGTTTCTCCATTAGGCCTTACTATGCAATTCCTCCATAACTTTAGAATGATTAAAAACCTTTGCATAGAACCTATCAATAGAAACCGATCTTAGTGTAGAAATATATAGTGGAAATCTCAAAACCCTAAACTAAACAACAGACGCTCTCATTCATAGTAGTTATAATAGATGTAAAATGCCTATAAAACTCATGAAATTGAGTCTCATACTAACCAACTCCTAAAGAGCCCTTCTCTAACCTCTAAAATTAATATCTTAAATGATCCATAATATTGTAATGCATATACTTGTCCAATATGATTTTGGTGAACTGAGTCTATCTCAATAACGGAGATCAATTAGGCATAGAATCAATATAGACTGAACACCAATGTTAAGCTGCCATGTCAACTTAAAAAGTAGTGTAATCTATACCACGTGCCATACCTAGGTCCAAATTATAGAGCCTATCTACATATAAACTGAAGAAATAATATGTATCTTCAATCTATGTACCAATAAACCTAGGAGGAGCTAATATCAAGAACCTACCCAACGTCTCCTTTTCCTGAACTGACATAGAATGTTAGAAAACTACTAATTGAGAAACTTCTATCTAGGCTCACTATCTACTAGATAACTACCCAAACAGGAGAGACCTAAACTCTGGGAGATGCTTCTACAAGGTACGCCCCCACCTTAGTAATAATATAATCCAAAGACTCTACACCATCCGATAGTGAACCATCTATCAATCCCATAAGCTAAACAATGACATCTTTGCGAATAGAAGAATAAATAAACCTTTGTGGTTCCTGGGCTAGTTCTTGGGCCACCATTGGTTAGTTAGAAAAATCTTTGTTTCTGAATAAAAATAGCATTTTGTTAAGGCCCCTTATCCTATAGCATAGTTGCTATACATCCCTATATTCTCCCTCACTTTTAGGTAGTCCACGAACAGTGTTAGGATCCCTAGGCCTGATCTTAGGACCCTCTTCTCACGTAGCATTAGCACGTATCCTGGACATCTTCAAAAGTGTGAAACTAAAGAATTGTGTTAGAAACCAACTCAGACTCTTAACACAAAATAAGTGAAATAAGAACTCCTAATAATATCCTATACCCTATCAATTATTAGAAATAGACATGATCATTCTGATCCTCGAACTCTTCCAGACATTTACTCTTGTATCGATGTAAAACCTAGGCTTTGATACTAATTTTCACAACCTTATTTATGGATCATGATGTAACCTACTTTATGCCACAAATAGGTAAGCCAAACCATATCCCAGAGCCATAAGCAATGGACTACCTGGGTGGAAAAGAATTTTAATGCTTAAACAACATTTAAAAAGTTAAAACAATAATGAAATAGTTATAATAATATAATAGATAAACAAAAGAAAACCAACCATCCCAAGACTCGATAATACATAGACAATATCTTGTACAACTAAACCATATGTACTAAATAATCAAATACAATTTGTCCCAAAAATGAATGACTAAACATGTATAAATAGAAGTAAAAAGGAAAACTATGACTTTGAGAGCTAACCCTGTATTAAAAATTTCATTAACATGATCTTTGAATTAACAATGGATACTTTTACTCAAATCTATACCATAAAGTTGAAGAAGTATTGTGTGATTACCAAAATGATCAGTACTCAGTAGGCATCATCGACTGACTAAGTTAAATTGTAATTTAAATATGATAAGATAAAAGATAAAGTAAACTATGTCAAGGTAAAGGGGAAAACATGGAAATAATCTCCAACACATGGATACATAAATTAATAAATATTTAAAGGTAACACAAGGATGACACAATGATAACTGCAAGATTGGCCTTCATAAGCTAATAAGCATGGAAAAGTATATTATCCCTCACAAGATCCCATAATCTTTGAGGGTATAATCAAGGATAGTAAATGACCCTAATAACCATAAATGATGGACCATCATGCTATACCTAAGAATTTATCAAATCCATATTTTTTATGACAACTCCCAAAATGTGGGACTTAAATCAAATCTCATATATCATTATCATCATTATTTGGCAAACTTGGACCAAAACTCATTTATAATTATAATCATCACTTACAAGACTCAAACCAAAACTCATATATCAATATACCTATCATTAACCAGAAATACGAGTCATGATGGCACTTGTTGTAGCTAAACTTTTCTAGTAAGCCCCTTATACAAACTAATAGAAAGAGAGAATAACATTCAAGACCACAAGTCAAGGATCCTAAAATAAACTTAAATAATAATTAATACAACTAAGGAAAATGCATTACATAGGAATAACTCTATCTTTATTTCACTCTACACACTCACCAGGCAAGTTCTAGCATCATCCACAAGCATAGAATATACTATAATCTCTCACACACAAGGCACATGGTCGACTTTATTGAGAGTAGTATAGACTCTTGGCCCAACAGATGAAGGAATTTAACCACATAATTATCACACAATGAGTCACAATTAGAGACTAAACGTCTTAATAGTAATGATTTTATAACAGACTCTTGTTATAATACCATCCTGCCTATTAACATGATTTTATGCAAAGTTTAAAAAAAAAATTAACTACTAAAAAAAAAAAACAAACATAAATAAATGCAAATGCAGATAAATAAGTATAGCATACAAATACCAGCACCCCACACTTAGACGGGACACACTGCCCTCAGTGGAAAATAAATAAGAAGAACCTAGTTAGTCGGACTCCTCCTCTATAACTGGGTTCATATACCCTTTGTCGGAATCATCATTGGAGTCGTAGTCATCAAAATTCTCCTCCACATTGGAGTCTAGCATTCTGCGATCATCATCCGTTGGCACATCATCATCAAGAGGTTCCTCAAAATATACACCTACTCCACACGTCGCTCTTGCATGCTCATTCATTGGGTAGTCATAATCCAGCTGTTGGAGCTCTGCAGTAGTTGAAACAAGATCCCCGCTCATCATAATAAACCTCGTCATGCCATATAAATGGTGTAAAAAGCTTTCATCGCGAGCATGTCTTTTTGCGGTGGTAAGGTTGATGCCACGTGTGGATTCAACATCTTTAACTGTTTTCTTTTTGATGTCCTCCTTCCTTAATATTGCAGTCAACAGATTGCCAAAGCTGAAGTGGGACCTCTTGTACAACCTAGCCTTATGAATTGTAGATCGAATAATTGCCCCAATGTTGATAGGGACATTCATCATAAATGCGTACACCGAGCACACTCTATCTCGTGTTATCTTTGTGTACTGTGTCCCTAGAATTAAGCAAGATTTGACTATGCGCAACCATATCCTAGCTTCCCTATTCAAGGGAGCATTTGGGAAGGTGTTGTGCCGAATGGTGTCCTTGTGTCTACTCCATCGTGCCATAGATCTTGTTCCACACAATCTGTGTCTAATGGCCCTGTACGGAGGTCTGTTGTAAAGCTCTTTGAATGGTGATGGATCAACAGATGGAAAACCTATAAAGGAGTTGAAGAACTCCGCATTTAGCGGCAGAACTTGTCCCCAAATCTTTACTTCACTCCCTGTAGTTTTCGGTGACCAATTGGGATAGAATTCTCATGTTAGATCGATATTGCATTCTCCCATATCTCGGAAGATGAAATGAAGATGTAATTCCATTATCTTTGCCAACATACGGGGTTCTTTCTTTGCTAGGCTCTCCTTGTGTATCAACTCGACGTGAACATATTTTTTCTCTTTATATATCCTATACCACTCCTTTCCTTCCTCCTATAGCACCTATTTTATTCCAAACATGCGGTGAGGTATTTGCAGCGAGGAGGATTCTCTTGCTTTTTTCATCCCTTTTTCTGGCCTTTTTGTGAAGTGGTTGCTTTTTATTTTCCTTGTCTTGCTTTTCGTGCCATTGTACCTAAGATTAAAATAATAGTCATGTTAGCTTCATCTCGGTGGATACAATCAACAAACATGCAGTAGTGGCACCACCCCACACTCAATTTGTTGGCTCAAATTAGGTTCCAACAATATAATTAGTGCAGTCACACTTTTCTTGTTATCTTTAACTATCCTTTTTGATTTTATCTCATGAGTTCTTGGAAATACATTCATGTTTGGATTGATATACCTCTTGAGCAAGACTACTACATAGATATTGAATCAAGTGATAGCATTTAGAAATAATCACAACATCGTATGTTTTTAGTAAACCTTGTGTCTCATCTCGATGAACAAGTCATTCCAACATATAAGCTTTCTATTGACAAGATTATCCAATTTTCTTGACCATGTCAATTCTGTAAAAGTATGACAATGCACCAAAATCAAATACAAGTTGGAAACAAGTCAAGATCATCCTTACGTATTCGTTCACTCACCTAGTTGTATCACAACAATTCAAACACATTCAAATCACCAATACTACTTCAAGATTTAACAATTCAATATAGGCGTAGTAGTGTAGTACTTATGGAATATAAATGAAGAACAAAGAAGTACATACTTGGTTGATGGACTCGGAAGATGTTCTTGCAAGGTAAAAACAGGAAAAGGAAAATTTTTGAGAGAAATTGGAGAGGTAGGCGGCGCTTAGGTATGATTTGCAATGTATTTTTGGTCTAAGAATAAGTTTCTTATTTATAAGGTAAGCTTGGGTCAGGTTTTTACCCATTTGGAATCAGATTGGGAGACCAAAAGTGACCATATACGGCGCCTAATGCTTTGCCTATGCTTGGCATAGGATCATTGTTGAGCATATGCGCTGCCTATGCTATGGCATTGTTAGGCATAGGCAGCGCCTATGCCATGGCATATGAGATTCAGAGACAAAAGGCTTTTGCATAGGCGGCGTCTATGCTATGGCATTGTTGAGCGTAGGCGGCGCCTATGCTATGGCACTGTAGAATCCGAGATCTTAAGCCATAGTATAGGCCTTGCCTTGTTCATGGCCTAGTTTTATATCGGCCTTGCCTTGTTCGTTTCCTATATTTTCATAAGCAATGCCTAACCCATATCCTTTTTCTTCTTCATTCCTAACTTACCACATTCTACATGCAATACTTCCAAATCAAAATTTAAAACCAATCTCTTTCTTTACACCTTTTGCACCTACATTTACTCAAAAACAACAAAACGATTAGAACGATGGGTTGCCTCCCATCAAGCGCCTTATTTTTGGTCGTGGCTCGACTCTTCTTTTTTGATTTTTATTTAGTAAAAACAAAAGAAAAAGAAATGATAAAACAAACGATGGGTTGCCTCCCATTAAGTGCTTGATTTCTTGTCGCGGCACGATATAGTTCCCTCGAGTACTTAGACTTCATCGAGATAGATAGTGGCCATGAATTTAATAAAGTCAAGAGGACTGATATATGGCTTTACTCGTTGGCCATTCAACTTAAAAATAACACCAATATTGTCCTCCAACTCAACTACTCCAGACGAGTAGACTTGGCTAATTTTGTACGGGCCAGACCATTTGGACCTTAACTTACGTGGGAATAGCTTCAGTCTGGAATTGAAAAGAAGTACCATATCACCCTTTTGGATGTTTCTTTGAATAATCCGCTGATCATGATACTTTTTCATTAGCTCCTTGTAGAGGTCTGATCATTCATAAGCATGTAGACAGAATTCATCCATCTCATTTAGCTGCTCCAATCTCAGATTCATAGCATCATCCCACTTCAAATTCAGTCGCTTCAACGCCCACAATGCTTTGTGCTCAAGCTCAATGGGCAAGTGAAAGGCCTTCCCATAAACTAGTTGGTACGGGGACATGCCAATTGGCGTTTTGAATGCAGTCCTATAAGCCCATAGTGCATCGTCCAGCTTCCGAGACCAATCTTTCCTATTTGCATTTACCGTCTTAGCAAGGATTTGTTTGATCTTTCGATTGGAAACCTCTACCTGTCCACTAGTTTGTGGGTGATAAGGTGTGGCTACCTTATGTTGCTTGACACCATATTTTGCCAACACAAATTTGAACAGCTTGTTGCAAAAGTGAGATCCTCCATCGCTTCTGATAGTACGTGGTACTACAAAATGAGAGAAGATATTTCTCTTCAAGAATGATACAACATGCTTTCCCTCATTATCGGCCAACTCTACTGCTTTGACCCATTTTGAAACATAATCTACAGCAACTACGATGTATTTCATTCCTAGCGAATTTACGAATGGGCCCATGAAATCAATACCCCATACATCAAATAGCTCTACTTAAAGAATTTTTGACATGGTCATATCATGATATTTCGAAATCGCACCTTGTCTCTGACATTGGTTGCATCTTCTCACAAAGTTGTAGGCATCTTTAAATATCGAAGGCCAATAATATCCACTTTGCAATACCTTCCTTGCTGTCCGATTGCCTGCATCATGTCCCATAACTTGTGAAATGTGACATGCTTCTAATATATTAGGAACCTCTACATGGGATATGCATCGCCTGATAACACCATCCACGCATCGTCGAAACAAATATGGCTCATCCCAAAAGTAGTGTTTTATATCATGCATGAACTTCCTCTTTTGATGAAAAGATAGATTTGCAGGCATCACATTACTCACCACAAAATTTCAAAAGTCTGCATACCATGGTAACTCTTCCATTATTGTGGCTAAGATCTCTTCATCGGCGAATGCATCATCAATCTCAATATCAGGCTGCATTGTGTGCTCATTCTCAAATCTAGATATATGATCAACCACTTGGTTCTCGCAACCTCTCCTATCTTTTACCTCGAAATCATATTCTTACAGCAATAACACCCATCCAATTAGCCTTGGTTTTGCATCCTTCTTTGTCATTAAATATCTCAGAGTTGCATGGTCTGTA
Source organism: Capsicum baccatum var. pendulum (assembly GCA_030864225.1). Classification (NCBI taxonomy): domain Eukaryota; kingdom Viridiplantae; phylum Streptophyta; class Magnoliopsida; order Solanales; family Solanaceae; genus Capsicum; species Capsicum baccatum. The sequence continues at coordinate 48,577,785 of CM061558.1, forward strand.
TGAACTACCACTTTGGTTCCCAAAAAATAAGCACGGAACTTTTCAAAAGCATACACAACCGCTAGAAGCTCTTGTTCTATGACAATATAGTTGTTCTATGCTTCGTTCAGGACCATGCTTGCATAGTAGATTGGATGGAATATCTTTTACCTTCTCTGTAAAAGTACAGCACCGAAAGCTACCCCTCTAGCATCACACATGACTTCAAACGGTATAGACCAATCTGGCTCTACAATGATAGGAGCTTCAATTAGATTCCTTTTAAGGCATTCGAATGCCTTCAAACAATCTTCATTGAAGTCGAACTTTTCATCTTTCACCAAAAGTTTGCATAATGGACTAGCAATTTTGTAGAAGTCTTTGATAAACCACCGATGGAAACCTGCGTGATCAAGGAAACTATGAAATCCCTATATGGAAACTGGAGGTGGTAGCTTCTCAATAACTTCAATTTTAGCTTGATCAACCTCAATTCCTCTTTTGGAGATTTTGTGCCCAACAACAATACCTTCTTTGACCATAAAGTGGCACTTCTCCTAGTTCAACACTAGGTTAAATTCAACACATCTTTGCAATGCCATACTTAGATTTGCCAAGCATAATTCAAACAACTCACCAACGATTGAAAAATCATCCATGAATGCTTCTAAAGTGTCTTCCACCATATCAGAGAAAACAACGCTGAAATGTGTCGGGTCATTATATAGTCTGAATGGCATACATTGGAAGGCAAACGTACAATATGGGCATGTAAATATTGTCTTCTATTGATCTTTGGGAGCAATACAAATCTTATTATAGCCGTAATAACCATCTAAGAATCAAAACCATCCTTTCCCCTCTAATCGATCGAGCATTTGGTCCATGAATGGCATTGGGAAGTGGTCCTTAAGCGTCCATGAATTTAGCTTCCGAGAGTCCGTGCATACTCTCCATCCTGTGATAGTTCTGAGTGGGATTAACTCATTCTTTTCATTCGTAACTACCGTTATGCCACCTTTCTTGGGTACACATTGAACCGGGCTTACCCATTTACTGTCAGAGATGGGATACACAACCCCTGCATCTAACCACTTAATAATTTCTTTCTTCACCACTTCTTGCATAGGTGGATTAATACGCCTTTGATGCTCAATAGTGGGTGTGTAATTTTCTTCAAGCTGAATCTTGTGTGTACCAATACCAGGTGGAATACCAATAATGTCAGCGATGGTCCAACCGATGGCTCTTATTTACTTCCGTAGAACAGTAATGAGAGCTGCAACTTGTTGCTCACCTAAATTTGCTGCCACAAAGACTGGGAGTGTGTTTCTGCTTCCCAAGAATGCATACTTTAAATGACTAGGCAGCTCCTTCAATTCTAACATGGGTGGCTCTTCAATAGATGGTTTAGCTGGTGGTGTAGGTCCGTTTTTATGATCAAGGTCCAGCTTCTTGGGGGCATGAGGATACGACCCTAATCCTGTTATAGCACCAATAGATTCTTAATAATTTTCAGCATCCTTATGCTCAACATTCATAAGCACAACCGCCAATGGGTCATTAATAAGCTGCTCCTCTTCAGGTAATTCTTTCTCTTCATCAAAATAAACATCAGCTACCAAGAATACGTTCAGATCTTTGGGTTTCTTCATTTATTTGCACACATCAAAGCACACTACTTCATCATTTATTCGGAATAAAAGCTCATTAGTATTTACATTACTTTATCTTGTCCCACTTCACTCATTATCATTCTAGGATGAATTTTCTCAAGGGAGAGATATTATAACACTCTGTACTTATTCCAATCTTTAAATCATCCCAAGTATTTTAGAAACTTACTTTGAAAGATGAATCCACTTTTATATACATGGAATTTTTAAGATTTTAACTTTTCATCATGTGGGAAATTGAATTACCATTCCAATGATGCAAATTTTGTTAAAATCCAGTATCGGGGTAGAAAGTTATGGCCATTTTACATAAAAATAGTCAAAATTGCCCAGGTACGATAGTGAAGGCTAACATACCATGGAGCTAACGATGAACCATCACCCAAACCATAAACTGGAGGCAGTGAGACAACCTTCTGCCTAAGGGCAACGGCTCAGTCAGACGGACCGTCGAGATACCGATGCACCATCGCCTAGGCCATAGCTGCAGAGATAGTGAATCCTTATTCTGCCCAGGTGCGACGGTCAGGACCGATGGACCATCGACCCAACAATGGATCATTGCACCCACCATCGCATAGTTCATTCAGTTATTTTAAAGTCATTTTTAAAAAGGTATTTTTGTCTTTTTCCACCCATTTTATCCCCCAGTAATATCAGATCAAGCCTCTTAAGTTCATTATCCATCTACAACATCAAATTAGGGTTTTCTCTCAAAGATAATTGGCAAGAAAAAAATCCAAATATTCTTTAAGAAAATAAGAGATTCAAGTTCTTCAAGTCCAAGAACTTCAAGAAACTCACAACCCAGGTATATCATGTGTTTATTCATGTGTCCCTTTAACCCATGAAGCTCAAGAATTTTGTTTCAAAATCATAGATTTGTTTATTTATGATTGTTCATTATTTATATTGAATTGAAACTTATTTTCATGATGTTGTCGGGTTTTGGTTCATCTTTAAAATTACATATTCCAATGATTGACCCTAGGATGTTGTTATTTGCATAATAATCATGACAAACCCTTAAATTTATATGTTGATCAATGTATCCACGATTATTATATGTGTTGATGATTATATAACCAAATCATGCATCCCTTGTGTTCGATTAAAATTCTATGTGAAGGAGAAATGTCATACTAGTATGATAATATGAAATCGAAATTTATGTACAAGTTTATTGAAGTCAAGTGTTTGAGGAATTGTCTTAATGATTTATGGATATATGTATTATTGATTGTGATGTTGATCATGCATTCAAGAAAGTCATGATGGATAGGAAAGTCTATAGTGGTTCTGTGGTATCTATTTGTCACAGGGAGACGTTGGTGTATTTTATAGAGTGTAAGATGTTAGATTTGGATGTTTTCTTTGGGATGTATTTTCTCCATTCATGAGATATGTCTCTTGTTGACTGTAGGACACAAAGTGTAAGTTTCAATTTCCGGAATGAACTAGTGATTGAGTTGGAATGTACTTCCCTGGTTCCTAAGGGGAGGTTTATATTGTATCTTTTAGCCTGGAGATTGATTTCTAAGTGGTGTCAATATCATGTTGTTCGGGTTAACGACTCAAATTATAAGGGCCTTTATTTGAAATCTATCCCTATTATTCATGATTTTGTCAAAGTGTTTTTTCATGATCTTACTTGTATTCATCCTGATAAGAAAAGTGATTTTTGGATGAATTTTCTTCCGAAGTCTCGTCCTATCTCTATCCCTCCCTACCAAATGGCTTTGGAATGGTTGAAAAAACTTATAGAGAAATCGAAGTACCTTTTTAATAAGGGTTTTATATGCTCTAGTGTTTCTTCATAGGGTACTTTTTTTCTCTTAGTGCATAAGAAAGGTGGGCTCTGTCCAAACATATTTGGTATAGATTATTGTCTGTCACATAAGTAATTGAGGGTGACATCTTTAAGGGGTGGACTAGTATATTATACGGGGTTCTTCGCTAGTTGTTCATGATTTTTGCTAGACCCTAAATTTGAGCTTTATGTATTTATTGAGTGGGGAAAAAGTGTTGGATTTAGGGTAGTGATGCAACGATTGCGAGAATAAATTGGTAAGCTTTATAGTATGTTTAAATTAGGTTATATTGATAATATAGGAAATATTAGAGCGGGTAATTGTATGTGTACCATATATTTAGAGTTAGAGTGATAAATTGGGGTCAAGTCTTTGGTAAATAAGATAATTTGGTTTATAAGAATATGTTTGACTCCAGGTAGAATCTAGTTATATGAGGTTTTAGGTATGAAAGTTCCCGATGTACCTAGTTCATGTACACGGTGATACGACATGGTGTGGAGTATTATTCTTATTTGATTAGTAAGAGACTATTTCTTGAAGGATGGGATTGTGAACCAAAGTTGATCTTGAATTTTCTCATTATGTTGAGGTTTAGGAAAGAGTCATGGTAAATAAACTCTGATTCTCGATATTCCCTTATGTTTTGGTAAAGAGGCCATTATACCTATCTTATACGTATTCTATAGTACCTATTCCTAAGGTTTTCACTCTCTATGGTGCACATGTCCATGCTATAACCTTGGACCAATGAGCAATAACGGTTCTCATAGGTCCAAGCTACAAAATATTTAAGGTGTATGTTATGACGCTCATGAACCTATAAACTCATGTCTTTCTTTATGCTTCTCTTTAAGGAACTATATGTTCTACGTGTTACCTATTCAATTTATGTCATGTCCTAGCTTAAAGTGATGTTGTACATTAAATCTCGTGACAATTCTCAATCCTTAAAAGGAGAGGTAGGAGTTTCAAGTAGCATTCCTTGTCTTATTTCTTCAAAAGATATAATACTCAGCACCATGTTATATGACCCATGTTATCTAAACTCATGTTTTCCAATGTGCCAGTCAAGAATTTAGGCTATGTTATTCTTATTCGAAAATGACCCTCTATTTATAATCTAGGAAGTTGCTTAAAATTAATGTATGCCCATTGCACCATGTCTCATTTCATAGGTGCCACTCTAAGTAATATGCCTGGTAGGAGACAAGATTCAGAAGTAGCCATCCTATCCTTAATGGTTTTACTCCAGTTCCATAGTGAGCCTCCTTTTGGTAGTATGGTAGTAGCTTTAAAAATGTAGTTATGCTATAGATAAGGAAGTGCATGTTCTTTATATGAAAATTTTGGGGGGTTATTTATCAGGCTAGGTCCATAAAAAAGTAGAAGAGCATGATGAAATCTAGTTAAGTGAAATAGTTTAGAAAGGGAGATGTGGTTAAACCTTTGTGATAGTGATTACAATTTGAAATCCTTGAGGTGTGTGTAGAAAAGATGGCATGAATAGTGTGACTGATAGATACATAAACCATGGTACGATAAGTACTTCTTGATATAAGACCAGTAGTGATGAAATGGAGTAGTGTTATTGGAGGGATGTAAAGTATATTTTTCTATAGCTTACACTAGAACCTTTAACTCAAAGTTAGGGTTTGACATGGAAAAAATAATAAATTATACATAGACTCTTATAGTTGTATGTTAGTCTTGCACGGGAATTAGGAGATTGAAATGGTGGAGTATTATTCACATAGTTTAAAGAATAATGGTGAAGTGTGGTTATATTTATGGGTTGTTAGATGTATTTTATTTGGGTAGAAGAGCTTTGTGAGATGCTGAAGAGGACACGTAGTCCAAATATCTATTTTGTATTGTGCCTTCGATACTTGTGCTTGATATATGTGTATTCCATATATATTTGTTTGTTGTCTTTGTTAAAGGTATGAGTGGTTGTGTTCTATGCGAAAAACTCTGTAATGGGTGCCTTGACTCATCATTCCATGACGAACGATCCTAAAGGGGGATAATGAATTACCCTAGATTTTGGCCCATGAAAATTTTCTGACCTTTAGGCTCACTGCCCAGACTACGACTCATAATACGAGTTATGGGGTGTTAATATGAATCATAGGACTCTAATCATAGACTGACCAATGTGTTTGACTAAGGCTTTGAGTTTGTTACGATTGGATACCAATGAGTCATCAAGAACCATTATAGGTCGTATAGTGGTTCTCACAGCCTAATCTGTAAGGTTTCCCAAATGTTTCTAACTTAACAATTACTAGACCTTACGAATCGTAAGGTCTAAGTACGAGTTGTAGGATATGACATAGCTAGACAAATCTGCTTACTCGATGAAACTATCCAGACTATGAGTCTAAGGGATGACTAGTAGCCAGTCATTATGAGTAATTATATAACTGATGTGTTAACAATTTCTAACACATTTAAAACCTTTAACTAAGAGTAATTGCTAAGTAATAAGCAAATTTTATTATTTTTGATTTTCTTATGTCTGATTTTATAGTTTAAGATTATGGGATAGAGAACCAACAAAAATGGAAACACAAAAGTTGAAATTTGGATAAATCTTAAGAAAAGTGTAGCTAACGACATCTGTGATAAGTCGTCAGCCCTGTGATCGGCTATCACAGTTGTAGTCAAAATTAAGCATGAGTTGAAGCCTCTGATGACATCTAGTGATATAATATCAAAAGTGTGATACGCCGTCATGAATGTCATCATCCTTAAACAGAGATTGAGAGTTGAATACATTTTTGTCATGATGTTTATGATAAGTTGTCAGGTTGGTGATAATGCATAAACGTTGTCATCAGCCTTAGATAGCAGAAGCCAAAATTGTAAAGGAGCTGACTAGATAGCAGAAGCCAAAAGTGTAAAGGAGGTGACAACATCTGTGATAAGCCATCAGACTCCTGATAAGCTATCACGGATTTCGTCGTCTATTCTGCGAAAATGCTGCAAATTTAATTTTATTTCCTTATTTAGGGTTAATTATTTAATGCTTTTTTTAGGGTTTAATGGAAATAATTCATTCATCATCATCATTATTCTATGGAGAGTTTGATACTCTGAGTCTCGGAGAATATGTTTTGATATTTCTTTCTCTTTCTTTTTGTATTCGAACAATACAACTATTTTAGAGATTTCCCTTTATGATCAAAACTACGATTCACTATTTATTATTCATCTCCATAAGTTAATCTTCTCAATTATGAATTCAATTATCTTTTTCGTTGTTTGTATCGTGAGTGTCTAAACTCCGTTAACTTGACTTATGTGATCTAGGGTTAGCTCATGATGATGTGCTAAATATTCAAGATTTAATAGTTGTTTGGATTTCTTGATAATTCAGAGATTTTAATTACCTTCTGTGCATTGCAAATAGTAGACACACCTACTTTGATTTGCTTGAGAAAGAAATCATATACAACAGGAAGTGAGTTATCAACACATACTCGGAAATACTTTATTTAATAATTAGCATTATAATAAGGTTGATTAACCAGAGGTAAAATCTGGGCAGTGAATAGCGATTTCCTAACTCGATTAAGATAGCTTGTTATCCTTTCCAATGTGAGAATCTTGAGTCACCTTTAGCATCTGTCATATACCTTAAGCCCTAGTGAACATAAATTTGGTTATTTCATAAAATCTTTATTGCAAACATCGAAATTAAAGTGACAAAGAGTTATTTGTGAAACTTCAACCCCCATTTTAGGAAACTTCAATTATCTATGAATTAAATCACAAACGACTTGAGGTCACAACATATTCTCTATGGGATTTGACCCCAACCTAGTTGGGTTTTGTTTTGACAATGATCGCTTACACCCATTCAATAGTGTAGTTTGATCGTAATCAAAAATGGCTCTGTTGTCGGGGAATATGGTTGTAAACTGAAAGTTGTGTTTGCTAATTGACTGCTCGTTAGTTTTCCTAGATTTACGTTAATTTATTGTTTTTTAATTTTAGGTTCCTTTTTTAATGCCAAAAACATGAAGTCTTGAAGAACCATTATTACTAATTAATGCAGAATATCAGCTAATCTTGAGAATGGCAGAATAGGAAGAGGATGAAAGACTGGCAGCCTTGGACAGGACTCAAGTGAACATATACAACTAGGGTTAACAAGTACGTCACCCAAACCCTGATGATAAAGGGTTGGGTAATGAGGAATTGTTGAATCCTTAAATCCCAAGGAGAGCTGAGCAATTTGCTTAACCAGTGCTGCAAAATTTCAATAAAAATCATCAAGTTAGAGAAAGTTATGGTCAAAAGACTATCCATTATGAGGTCGATGAATATGATGAAAGAATGGATAGATCAGGTACAACGAGTGCTATCATTCCTTCACCGTTTGCACCGGGTGTAAAATTCAGCAAAATAAGTACTATGATTCAACTCCTGAATTTGAAGGGGTTGTTTGGAGGCTAGCCTTATGATGATCTAAAGATGCACTTAGTGAACTTTATCACCATTTGTAAATCTTTTGATAATCCAGGAATGAGATAGAATATGATCCGGTTGAGATTGTTTCCATTGTCTTTGTCTGGGGAGGCAACAATGTGGTTAAATAAACTGAAGCACGATTATATAACCAACTAGATATAGTTGAAGGAGGAGTTCTTAGAATGATTCTTTCAACCCTTTAGGAGGGTACAATTGAGGGACGAAATCAGTAACTTCAGGCAGCTCTCGACTGAAGCATTGCATGAAACTTAGGAGAAACAAAACATGACGTACTTGCACATGATGGAGACTTTGTAAAAATCTTTTAATTTTGTAACAAATCCAATTGTAGATAATATTGTAGGTGGTTTGTTCATTGACCTTTCTTTTCAAGATGCTTCAGGTATGCTGAATAGAATAACCAAATAGAGCAGGTCGTGGCATACCAGGGATTCTGTGGTAACTATCTCAACTATTTCTAGGGGTATGACTATGCAGAAGTGCAAAAGAGATAAGGAGTAAGACCAATACATGACCTACTTATAGACTCAGATAGACTTGCTGACCAAGTACTTGCTAACAGGCAAGACTGAAAAGTTTAAGGCAATAGAATCTCAGTGTACTATTGCTATTGATGCTGATGAGGAGGCATATTATATTGATAATCAGGGGGGTTTCGATTCAATAGCCAAAAGAATCAAGGTTGGAACTTTTATATCAAGCCTAATTATAAATATAGGGAGCAAGGAAACTGGAGAAGCTATAATGATAGGAGTTATTTGTATATTCCTCCTGAAAGTCGGTATGTTGAACTAAATAGATCTGGAAAGATGTCCATGGAGGACATGATGGAAAAATTGTTGAAGGGATTTGAGGCTACCAAATCGGCGATAACCACAATAAAGAGTGAATTCTCTACCCTGAGTAAGCTGGTTAGTTCACACTCCACCTCTATCAAGCAGTTGGACAAGCAGATGGGCCAACTTTCTGAAACCCTAACCTAAGATAAAGTAGTACTTTACCTAGTTATATAATTTAGAATCTGCGGAATGATGGCTCATGTATGGAGATTACAACTAGGAGTGAAAAGTCTTACCAGGTCTTTATGCGGGGAAATTTGTAGATGGTGATGTGGTTGTTGATGAATCCGAAGAAAGCTAACCAGTGGAGTCTTAGAAGTTTAATAGTTTGGTGGATTCTTTGGATAGAGGAAAAAGAGAAGGAAGGGGAAGTGGTGTTGAAATCTATCCCAAGACCACCACCTCCCTTTCCTTAACGATTGTAGAAAAAGGTTGATGATGCAATATTCAGCAAGTTCATGTCCATCTCAAGCAATTGATAATAAATACGCATCTAGTTAAAGCGCTTGAGGAAATGCTCGGATATACAAAAATTTATGATGGACCTTGTGAGTAAGAAATGAATGGTTAACTGTGAATTGGAGGCAGATCTCTATCTTTGTAGTGCTATTTCTACAAGGACCTTAGTATAGAAGAAGCAAAAGCCAGGTGCAATCACTATTCCCTGCACAATTAGGATTATGGAATTCACCAAAACGCTATGTGATCTGGGAGCAAGCGTTAATTGGATGCCACTAACTATTTAGAGAGAGTTGGGTTTGGGAAATCCAACACCCACCAATACGAGACTCGTGATGGCAGATAGGTCAGTAAAGAGCCCTGTTGACATTCTATATGATGTGTTGGTGAAGGTGTCAAACTTTATATTCCCTACAGACTTTGTCATACTTCATTGTGAGATGGACTTCAAGGTGCCCATAATCTTCGATTGACCTTTCCTTACAACTATAAGTGTACTGATTGATTTGAGAGACAATGAGCTCTTATTCAGGATGAATGATAAAGTGGTACAGTTTTATATGGAAAAATCAATAAAGCAACATGAATAGATAAGTGTGTTCTCAATAGTTGATGTGTATTATGCGGAGGAACAGGAGGTGACCATAACTGAGCAACTTGTTATAGAACCTTTAGCCGCGATCATGATAAATTATGATAGTGAAGGCATTTGGGAGTATAAAGCGATTGTTTCTGCCTTTACAAGAATGGGTTCATATCCTTATGTACATAAAAATCTCGATCTTGACCAGGCTAATCGACCAATACCACTAACCAAGCCATCTACTAAGGAGACTCCGGTGTTGGAATTGAAGAAATTGCTTGGGCAATTACGGTATATGTTTTTGGGCAATGGGAACACACCACCTATTTTTATTGCAGCTGCGTTAGGTGAACAAAAGGTGAATGCACTTATTTTATAACTTCAGAGGCACAAGAGAGCTATAGGGTGTACCATCACAGATATACTTGGCATTCCTCTGGGCATCTGCACGTATAAAATTCAGCTTGAGGAGGACTGTATTCCAACCGTAGAGCATTAACACTATATTAATCCACCAATGCAAGAGGTGGTTAAGAAGGAGATTATTAAGTGGTTGGATGCAGGAGTGGTTTACGCTATTTCTAACAGAGAATGGGTGAGCCCAGTTCAATGTATACCCAAGAAAAAGGGTATAATAGTGGTTTCTAGTGAAAAGAATGAGTTAATCAAGCCTGTAACTGGGTAGAGAGTTTGCATAGACTAATGCAAGCTAAATTATTGGACTCTTAAAGACCACTTTTTGGTGCCCTTTATGGACCAAATACTTGATCAATTAACTGGCAGGAGGTGATATCACTGCTTGGATGGTTATTTTGGATAGAACAAAATATGTAATGCTCCTAAAGATCAGGAGAGGATGACATTCACATGCCCATATGGAACCTTTGCATTAGAAGGATGCCATTTAGGCTATGTAATGCTTCCGCCAGTTTTCAATAGTGTATGATGTTCATCTTCTTTGACATGGTGGGGGACACCATGAGTTATTTATGGATGATCTATCTATGGTGGGTGATTCATTTGAGATGTGTTTGGAAAATCAGAATGTATCCTTCCAAAGAGGTATTTAATTTAATTTAGTGCTTAACTGGGAAAAATGCTATTTCATGGTCAAGAAGGGCATCATTATCGGCCACAAAATTTCTGAAAAGGTGATAGAAGTTGATCAAGAAAAGGTGGAAGTTATTCAGAAACTACCACCTCCCATTTAAGAAAAGGGAGTAAGTAGTTTTCTTGGACATGCTGGCTTTTATTTGTGATTCGTAAAAGACTTCCCAAATATTGAAAATCCACTTGGCAAACATTAGGAGAAGGAGGTGAAATTTTCCTTCGATGATGAGAGCTTGAAGGTATTTGAATGCCTTAGAAAGAAGCTGATTGAGGCCCCTATTATTATTACACCTGATAGGTCAAAATTATTGAGATCATATGTGATTCAGGTGGTGTTTCCCTTGGAGCGGTATTGGGGTAAAAAGGGGACAAATTATTTTATCTGATATATTATGTATGCAAAGTACTGAATAGAGCACAAAATAATTACACCATAACTGAACAGAAACTTCTTGCTGTAATGTATGATTTTGAGAAGTTCAGAGCATATCTGCTTGGCAGCATAGTAGTGGTTCGCACCGACCATGTTGCCTTGAGGAATTTAATTGTTAAGAAGGAAACTAAACCAAGGTTAATTAGATGGGTATTGCAGCTCTAACAATTTAACTTTGAGGTAAAGGATAGAAAAGGATGTGGAAATCATGTTGCCGACCAACTTTCTAGAATGGATGGTGAACAGGAAAGTAGTAATGAAATGCAAATAAATGATGTATTCCCTGATGAGGAGATCCTGGCTACCGCTATGGAAAAATTGCCTAGGTATGCGGATTATTTAAAATATGCTTGAGTGAGGTCATCCCAGAAAACCTTTCTTTCCATCAAAGGAAAAAGTTCTTGCATGATGTAACGCATAACTTCTGGGATGAGTAGTACCTTTTTTGGTGATGTGCAAATAATATTATAAGGAGATATGTGCCGAAAGTGGATGAATTATGCATATTGGAAGCTTACCATGCTTCCCCAGTCGGGTGTCACCACGCAGGTGAACGAATGGCAATGAAGGTGTTTCAAAGTAGCTATTATTGGCCAATATTATTAAAATATGCCTACGAGTTTGTGCTGAAATGTGAACAATGACAAAGGCAGGGGTCAATCTCTAAAAGACATGAGATGCCCTTCACTAAGATGCTTGGAGTGGAATTATTTTATGTTTGGGGATTTGATTTCATGGGTCCTTTTGCAAGCTCGTCTGGTATGAGGTATATTTTAGTTGTTGACTATGTCTCAAAATGGGTCAAAGTTGTGCCCTTGTCTAATAATGAAGGGAAGATAGTTGTTGCTTTTCTCAGGAAAAATATCTTCTCTCGCTTTGGAGTACCACGTACTATCATAAGCGATGGAGGATATCATTTTTGAAACAAAATATTTCAAGAATATTTGACAAAATATGGGGTAACTCTCTCCGTATACTAAAGCCAGAACTTCCTTGGTTATTCTTACCTTGATTAAATTATAGGGGTTATGAAAGGATCATAGGTCGTTTTGCTGATTAACCCACTTTTAGCCTAAATAGCCTTCCCTATGTGCATCATAACCATTAATCCCTATTTTCATGCTAATTATCATATTTCTTTCTTATGACACCTTTCACCTTCTCATTTATACCATCATCAACCTATTTTGGCCTACGCAAACATCCTTAGTTTAGGGTGTCTATCATAGGGGTGCATGGTGTTAGATGTGTATGAAAAAGGGTAAAATAAAGGAAAAAGAATAAAAGTTGGGTACTATTCTAAGAAAAAAGAGGCACCCAACTTGAATATGTGCGACCAATAGAAAAGAAAATGAAAAAGAGGTTACTAAGTAAGCCCCAAGAGAGTAGTGTAGTTTCAAGGAGGCATAGTCACTCTAAATGTCCTTGAATATCATACTATCCCTGGCCTACATTATAAGCCTCGAAGAAGTCCTATAGTGATGCTAGCTGGCCTATCTGAAGGTCATGGTAATGAAAATAAAGGCAAGCCTATGGTACTTGGCATACACTGATTGGAACATAGTTTTGAGAGTAAGAGTCTTTTAATGATCCCTATATTTACATTTTTGGTTTATTATATGTGAGGAAGGGGATTTCCTTGTTGTGAGGGCACAATGGTATTTCTGTTAGCTACTTGCTTGTTTAGATAGTGCAACATTGTGTAGGAATTATTGTTGTGGCTAAGATTGACACCATCGCTGGAGTCCTTTGTGTTACTTTAATGTTCTTCAAGGACATACATTGTTGGTTTTATTTGGATTGACCTTGGAGGTGGTAACTATGTTTTCAGATAAAAATATAAAAGTGGCTGCTAAATATGGTATGTATTCTGTTTTTTGGGCTAAGTTGCTTGAGGACAAGCAATTGTTTTAAGTTGAGGGTGTTGATGTGTGAGAAATTGCAAAAACATTTAAGACCTTTAACTAAGAATAATTGTGAAGTCTTAATCAACTTTTGTTGTTTTTTATTTGTTTAAGTCTAATTTTATAGTTTAAGATGATTTGATAGAGAACAAACAAAATTGGAATAAAAGAAGTTGAAATCTAAAGGAATCTAAAGAGAAGTGTGGCTTAATACATCTGTGATAAGTCATCAGCCCTGTGATAGGCTATCACAGTTTTCATCAGACTAAAGCATGAGTTGAAGCTTGTGACTACATCTGGTGATATGACATGAAAAGTGTGATACGTCGTTATGAATGTCGTCAACATTAAACAGAGAATGGGAGTTGAGAAAATTTTTGTGACGACGTTCGTTATAAGCCATCAGGTTGGGGATAACGCATCAACGTCATCATTCTCCTTAGAAAGGAAATGCCAAAAGTGAATAGGAGCTAATGATATCCGTGATAAGCCCTCAGACTCCTTATAGGTTGTCACAGATGTCGTCATGTATTCCGAGAAAAAGTTTCAACATTAATTTTATTTATTTATTTAGGTTAAACTATATAAAGCTTTCTTTTAGGGTTTTTTAGAGGCAATTCATTCATCATCATCATTATTCTAAACAAAGTTAGATATTTTGAGTCTTGGAGAATATTTTTCATATTTTTTTGTCTATATTTTTGTATTCGAACAATACACCTATTTTGGGGATTTTCCATTGTGGTCTAATCCATGATTCACTAATTATTATTCATCTCTGTAAGTTAATCTTCTCAATTATGAATTAAATTTTATGTTTCATTTTTTGCATCATGAGTGTCTAATCTCTATTCACCTGAATTATGGGATTTAGGGTTAGGTAATGATGATGTGCTAAGTACTCAAGATTTAATAGGTGTTAGGATATCTTGATAATTCTGAGATTTTAATTAAAATTTGTTGGTTGCAAATAGTAGACACCCCTACTTTGATTTGCTGGAGAAAGAAATCATATACAGTATGAAGTGAATTATCAACACGGACTCAAAAATGGTTCATTTAATAAACAGTGGTATAACAAGGTTGATTAACCTGAGGTAAAATTTTAGCAGTGAATAACAATTTCATACGTATGAGAGGATTACGAAATTAGATGCTTAAATAATTCGAGAGACATTTGAGCATATCATCGATAAAGATAGCTTGTTATCTTAACCACCATGAGAATCTTGAGTCCCCTTTTGCACCTGTCATGTACCGTAAACCCTAGTGAACATAATTCTGCTTATTTCGTAAAATGTTGATTACAAACTTCAAAATTAAAGTGACAAACAATTATTTGTAAAACTTTAACCCTTATTTCAGGAAACGTTAAACTATCAGTGAATTAAATCACAAATAACTTGAGTTCACACCATATTCTTTGTGGGATTCTACCCCAACCTAGTTGGGTTTTATATTGACAACGATCTCTTACACCCATTCAACAGTGTAGTTTGAGCATTATCATTGTCCAATAGTGACTGGGTAGTCAATTTTCTGCCTATTTATTATGGGTATTATGGTCACTTCCCTTTTCTCCTACATAGACCCAATGACCATAAAACACCTTTAGGGCATTATTTTCAAGACTTATCAGTCATTAACACTCTACCAAACTCTCTCAAATACCTAAGACAATAACAACCAAGGGTTTTATGAAATTGGCATATAGAATTTCCAAGAGTTGATTTCTCTCTATAAATCATGATATGTTAGACATGTCACTCTTCCCCAAATGTTAATTTATTAAAAACATGTGGTTTAAATGGATTAATTGTATTTATTCGAATATTGGTTGTTACATGGGTTCAGGGTTTTTGAGTGGTTGATCCTTTAATTGTTTTCCATGGTTTTCATAAGTGTTTCATGCTTTAAATTGAATATTTTCACACTAATAGGGTGCATGGGTGTGGGAATGAAATTGAGGTTGCGGTAATCCCCCAAATTTATTTTTTTAACTTGGAAAATAGTTTAGAATAATTATTTTCCCTTAACCCACATATGTTAATTGCAGAATAGCCACTTGGTTTGACTTACTTATCTATACTATTGCATTGCATAAATGGTTAAATAATGAATATGTATTTTGACAGTCTAGTTGGATGTATTTTGCTTTAATGAACAAAGAGGGTGGAGCAATTCCACAAATTGAATTTGATAAACTAAAAAAGGTTGAGGTATTCCTTTACTTTGATTTAATGAACTAAGGGGGTCAAGGCATTCCCCTAATTAAATTTTATAAACTAATGTAGGTCATAGGGCTTGTTCATTACTTTAGTCCTCATGGGGCTTGTCATCAACTTTAGCCCCCGTGTTTCTTGTTCTTTAATTTAGGCCTCATGGGTCTTGTTCTTTTCTTTAGCCCTTATTGGGCTTGATCTATATTATTTATATTAATATTGAAAATATGATGATATCTTTCATGTCCAGAGGACATTATGATGATTCTTGCAAGGCCGAAGTTTATTATGAATATAATATGATAATCGGCAAGGCCGGAAGATATAATGATAAATGATGATAACCAAAAAGGACAAAGGATATTATAAAAATATGATGATACCCACCAAGGCCGAAGGATATTATACTGATATGAGGATACCCGACTATAACACCCCAGGAGTACACCTTGGGTATCACATGGTTCTTAGGACTCCAAAGGACCACAAGTTAACCCATTATTGATATATGTTGTGAGCACTAGATAATATACTGTAATAAATATGGAATAATAGGATGAAAGAGCATAAGGTTCAAACATCTAAAATACTGATAAAATATAATATCTGAGATAATATCTATATACTGAATACTACTGAGTGTAATCTAAAAAGGCTATAACAGAAACTGTCTTAAAGTGCAGTTGATGGGACAATCCCCCAACTAATCCATCTACTAAAATACTGAGTCTACTGATTAATAGAATAAAAGAATGTCGTCGAATGATGAGGACTTGCTGCTAAATATAATGTTGTTGGCTAAACCTAAATCTACTATTCATGATCGGGTACCTGAGCAACTTACACTATGATATGAAATATCATAGCACAGGAAAATATGCGTCAGTTTGTGGGAATGTATTAGAATGCTATATGAGGTAAGGCTGAATACAAAGGCTCAAATGAATGAATTTTAACTAAATAAATTGTATAGAGTAACTTAATATAAGTGTATATAGAAAATCTACAACTTCTATGAGTACTAAGTATGAAATACTGTGTATATACATGAATAATCCAACTTAGCTTTTCTGATGCTAAGTAATGAGTCTAATAAACTGAGATTACTGATACTAGTTGACTATATCTGACAGTCCTGACTCTATAGAACTGAACTGAGTTCTATTCTGAAGATTGAGACTGAAATTATAGGAGGTAATCATCTATCCGAAATGCCTTTTTCTAATATAATTGGGGTCCAACCTGTAACCCCATATGGAAGGGTGTTAATACCATGCCATGGGTACTAAAAATTGTTGTGGAGTAAGTCCAAATCTAGAAGGTGACCACTGAGATCGTCCTAAACTAGTGGGTTTTCCCTAACTATGCTAGACCAATCTAATGGATGACATCTCATAACCAATGTTGGATGTGTAGTTCTACGACTTAGGGATTATTTCTAGGGACCCATTCCGAACTAACGGGTGTACACCCGTTCCTTAGCTCGCTAGGTGTTAAATCCTACTACCAACTAAAAGACACTGAAATGAGTATACTGAACTAGACTGGACTGATATTAAGATTACTGTGTTTTCCTAATTTTTGTAACTCACTCAGTTCTAATGAGTTATATAACGGATAGAGTACTACTAATAGTGTCTTGACTGATACTATTCTATAACAAACACTGGCACAAGATAAACAACTAAATTATTGGGCAGTAAATACCCCTGGTCATAATAGAATGAAAAATATAGCAAAGCATAACTTTGAATAACATATAAATATTCACTTGCTCATAATTCATTCATAGAGACATTTGATCAAACACTTGAAATGCATTAACTTGTACATGAATGGGGAACACATGCTAGAATGCTATACTGGCATTATTTCATTCTCATAAATAATTTACCAAATACATGGAAAGCATAATTGGTACATTAGATCATAAACACTTAGGGTTGACATGATTACAACAATTAACTTGCTCATTGAAGGGCTTATCTAGAATATCATCTTGTTCAACACCTATTAGGATCAATTATTTGAACTTGTAATCTAGATCATGGACTAAAATCAAAATAACATCATAGATAACTTAATCACTTTGTAAATTCAATGGTTTATCAAAGTAATCCAATATTTTTCACATTTGCTATTCTATTTCAGAAAAAACAGGCACTTAAATCAAGGATTGAGACTCAACTAGTATCATGAACAAGAATTCAATCTAATTCAACCATGGAAATCATAAATAGAAAATCTTTGTTATTCAAAAAAGGATTATTGTACTTCATGGGTTGAACGAACCCATAAATTAAAATCTAACATACCCTAATTTGTGAGTTTCTTAGACTTCTTGGAGAGATCCTTAGGATTGACCTTGATTTCATGGACTAGGGTTTTTGACTCTTGAGCGAGAATGATTTTGTTCTTGATAAAAAGTGAGAAAAAGTAACATAATAGGGTATTTAGGGAGTAATTTCATGTTAAAAGGCGGGTCTGAGTCATGGGAAAAGTCTATGTTTCCCCTGGGAGTTAAAATCCCATAACTAGAATGTAGATTAATGCCTCATCGCGACACGGTGACTGGGTTATCATTATATCTGCGATGGTGCGATGGAATAGTGGTGACTCACTGATTTGTGACAATTATCAATTTGAGCCTCACCGCCATGCTGGGCAATCACGGTGACCTACTAAAATTTAAAAACTACCAAACTTATTTTCAGAGTTATGCGATGAAGGGTTCATCGCAATACTCACCGCCACATGGCCTAATCACGATGAGCCACAATTTTTACATAAACTTGTCCTAACATTTCGCTGAACTTTTCTAAGTCGGGGACCTCTTATCAAGCTTTAAAGGACTGAGCTAAGCTTAAGATTTTGTGGAGTATTATAATGTCTCCCTTTTAGAAATATTCATCCTCCAATGAGATTGACCAAGATGGTAGAAATGATAAATTAAGAGTACATACTGGACATGGACAACTGAAGCATGACTTCATGACTAAAACTATAAATATCTTATGTTCTCTGTACTGAACATACATAACTACATGCATGAACACGTGACTAAAAATCATTTATGAATGCATAACTGAATATCTAATGGTAATTGATACGAAGTTTATAATTATATCTTAAACATGGAACTAGGTAAAGCTAAGGAATATTGTTCTCCTAAGTTAAGAGTACTGATGAACCTAAGATCATTTACTGAATAGGAAAGTATGGGAATGTGAGAGCATAACTAAGTCTGAAAAATGATACATGGACTGAATATTATGAACTGAACTAATTCCTTGAATACATGCCATGGCACGAGAATAGTTATACGACTGAGATTGGAATGAGAAAGTCAACTTATATGTACTCATGCCTCCTAACCGAATCTTTCTATGTGAAGAGAATGTGATAGGTTTAGGACAAGAAAGATCACGAATTATAAGGTATCTCACCCTTAGGACACTATGTCCTTCAAGGAATGCTGACTTGGTTGAGATATGAAGGAAAAGCTGAGATGATCCACCGGGCACATACAAACTCCATTGTGACTTAATATTCGGGATCTTAATATTAAAGGATGCCATGAGTTTGTGATGAAATATGACCAATGTCAGAGTCAAGGGTAGATCTCCAAAATACATGAGATGCCCTTGACTAAGATGCTTGAAGTGGAATTCTGTGATGTCTAGGTCATTGATTTCATTCGTCCTTTTGTAAGATCGTATGGGATAAAGTATATTTTAGTTGTTGTTGACTACATCGTAAAATGGGTTGAAGCTGTAGCATTTTCTGATAATGAAGGGAAGAGGGTTATTGTTATTCTCAAGAAGAACATCTTCAGTCACTTTGTAGTACTACGTGCTATTATAAGAAATAGAGGGTCTTATTTTTACAACAATATTTTTTGATCATCTTTAGAAAAATATGGGGTGAAATAACACTGAGTAGCTACTCCATCAAACGCATAAACCAGTGGGCAACTAAAGGTGTCAAATTGAGAGACTAAAGCCATCCGAGCAAAAATGGTGAATGCTAGCCAGAAAGATTGGTTTTGAAAGCTTGATGATGCCTTGTGGTCATATCGGAATGCATTCAAGATACCCATTGGTATGTCACCATTTTAGATGATCTATGGAAAAGCTTGCCACCTACCAATAGAACTTGAGCACAAACCCTTATTGGCACTCTAAAGGCTGAATGTGAATTAGAAGGAGGCACCAGTGCTAAGACTGGGGCAACTGAATGATATGGATGAATTTTTTCTTAGGGCGTATGAACGAGCAGATCTATATAAAGAAAAGATTAAAAAAAAATACTACAATTGGAGGATAGAGAAATGAGACTTCAAAAAGGGTGACATGGTGCTTCTGTTCAATTCTAGACTAAAAATTGTTCCTAGGTAAGCTAAAGTCTAAGTCGCCAGGCCCTGTTAAAGCTATCCAAGTCAATTCATCTGTAGTAGTAGAACTTTAAAATGATGATGGCATTACCTTCAAGGTAAATGGGCAACGTGTCAAGCTTTACATTTGTCCAAAATAATCAATAAAAAGAATTACCATTGCCTATCTTGATGAAGTCTGAAATAATCGAGATACCTGAGTCGTGCCACGACGTTAAATCAGGCACTGTGTGGGAGGCAACATTTGAGCCCCAGGATTGATCCATTCCAGGTATACTCTAACCTTAGTTTAGTTTTATTTTTAATTTTAAGTTGAGGGTTTAGGGTAGGATGTTGTTGTAACAATTTTTGGTAGATATTTAGGAATAATACAGGTGCTTGAGGTAGTTATCTTGTTTTATAATTTTTTAGCACCTCTCCCTTGATTTGAGTATATTATTGTGTGAATTGCATTCATCTGTGACTGCGGTGCTTCATTTTTGTGGCATTAGTCTGGCGACTTGATGATTTTTGATGAACAAATTGCATTAATTGGATAAGTAGTGATATACGATGTACTTGTGTGCTATGTGTGTGAGGTCTTACTTAGCTCCTGGTATGTGCCGAATATAGAAATTGTCCTGTTATTCCTTCCTAGGTTGTTGGATAGGGGTTAGGAAAGGATCATAGGCCATTTTTGGTTGTAACCCACTTTTAGCCTAAACGTCCTTCCAAATGTGAATAATACCCTTAGGGAAGGAATATGAAATGTTTTTTAATATTGTAATTTAACCATGTAGGATTTTTTAGAGTCATTCATAGTTGGAAAAATTAAATCTTGGGAAAAATTGCAAAATTGAACGTTTGCTTCACTTATTATTCCTTGAGAACTTCGGTAGTTAAAAATAACAAAAACTAGTTTTTCAAAATGTTGGTAGACCAAATGAGTCCCAAGGCCCACCATTTAAGTTTTATTTACCTTATTTATCTTTATGCTTTCTAATAGACATGATCCAGCACTCGTGTAGGTAATACCTAGAGGATGTAAATATTATCCCAAATCGATGAAGAGCCCCCACTTATAACAAAAATCTTTTATATTTATTTTATTATCTACATGTTATTATATAACTTATGTTTATGATTTTATTAATTTTAATTTAAAACCTATCAATGTCATGTCGAGTAAAGAGTAATAAACAAAATAAAGTAGATAATAATGAATGGGAGGAGTATGCTAAAGAGACTATGGTTCCGAAACAATTGAAAAAATAGCTGAAAGATTTTTAGGACCAAAAAATTCCATCTTAATATATAATAACCCTCTAGGTTATTTTATAATTTTTCATACATTTTTGCATTAAAGATTTCCTACAACTACACCTTTATGATTTCTAGAGCTGATAGTTTAATTATTAGGCAATTCATTAAATGTTTGATAGGTAATTCCCTATTTAGATGTCTTTGCTTGTAAGGATTGACTATCGGGCATAAATATTAGGTTCATGACCTCAAATAAAATTTTAACAATTCAATCAGCTTTTGAATGCCGATTTTAGGAAATGTGGAACCTTTGGTTTGGGTTCAAAGGATTTTAAAATCTTTTGGGGCTATTGGATGTATTTTAGTAAAAGTGGCCCTTAGGTGTGGGTCCTACATTTCATCCAAACAACTTCAGATAGAAATTTTAATGGAGACACTAAGTTTGAAATATTGAATTTGGTTGAGTAGCATAGTTTGTTTATGTTCATGAGATTCCAAATAAATCCAATGGGGTTTGTGGAAACATGGAAAAATTCTAGTTTAGCTGGTGAATTGATTAAGATAGTGAAATAACTTAAGAGAACAATTGGTTTCTTAAGTGGTGGTTTCTATAAAGGCCAATTATTCACTTTAGCAGCCAAGGCTGGTCCTTCCTAGGTTTTTATAGTGGAAGCCTAACCACTAAAATGGGTATTGAATAAATAATATCTTGTCCACTTTAGTAGAGGTATGCCCATAGTAGGGATCATTTTCGCGGTCCTATTCCACTTTAGTAGTGACCGATTAAGTGGTCAAGTGACCGTTCAAGCAAAACAAAGAAGGGAATTTATTTTAGGCCTTCACTAAATTTTCTCCAATTTCTCTCCTGTCCTAAAAGAATTAAATCCCCAGAGAGTGTTAACAATTTGAAGATTGATACTTGGGTGATCGTGGGTTTTCGGTGATCTCGAAATAGTTATTTCTTGTAAGTTTCCAACTAATTAGTGGTTTAATACTCTAATTTAACCTCAAATCCCTAGTTTCTATATTGGTTAATTTTGGAATCTGTTGATATCAAAATTTTCTCATTCTTGAGGTAAATGATCCTTGAACATAGTAGGATGTGTTGACAGTTTCAAAAGTGTGATTCTACAAAGGGGCTTTGCCTGTGATTTGACTTTATTTGGGACCCAAATCATAAAAATACAATATGGATATCATTATCCTCATATTAATGCATATTCATTATTTTGATTGCATGGTATCGTGAGGAGGCTGATCAAAAGAGGAAATGTCCAATTTAGCTAACTTTATCAGGCTTTTATCGAAGTCCTAGTAGGAAAGGTTTATACTTTTCTTTAGTCGAGTTTAATTATAGTATCGATATAATATTATTCTAGTTTTTGGTTGGGAATTATAACCTAATGGTATATTTAGAGTGTTTACATTATTTTGCTAGATAGTGAAACTTGATCAGACGTATTTGACTTAATTACCCATTCCTTGGATTGAATTTCTATCTTAGGATTCCATGAGTTATTTCAAACTTTATAATCAAATTAGGAACCTTATTCTATTTTCTGGTAGCAATCGCCTTAGAATAGACTTTTGGGGTTACAAGTTGCCCCCTCTGTTAACCTGAAGCCAATATTATTATTAGCTTTTATAGTCTCTATAAGACTGCAAATGTTACCTTATTTATGTTCTTGAGTAAAATAAGGATTTATTCATATTATTTCTTGTTCTAGGCTTATACTTGGAAGATATTAAGATCGGTTCATGTCCGATAACTTATGACATTAAGATCGGTTCATGTCCGATAAATTATGACATTAAGATCGGTTCATTTCCGGCATTTACAATGATATTACTTTCGATTTGGTTTCGGTGTTAATGATATTATATCCGGTTCAGCCTTAGTAAATGAGATATTATTTTTGGTTCATGTTCGACATTGAGTGGTTACTTTTGATGGTTATGAAACTGATTTGAATTCCATTTTTTGGTCTGGAAAGATCAGTGATTAAAGTTTTGATGTTTGGATGGTTGGAATATTTTCAGTTATTGCGTATTATTGATTATTTCCGCCTAGCTTATGGGGGCTCGTGGTGGATTATTTAATTTTTTTTGAATCTCATGGGATTTTAGATCCCCTATTATGCTATAGATAGTTATGTTCTCTTGATATTATTTATTCAATTATTTACTTTTGATATTTGGACCATTATACTAAGTTTTCCCTTTTCCTTTGGCTTATCTTATTGTCTTCTATCCTATTATATTTATATTACAATTTAGGTTAGTCGGCCTATGGTACCTACTGAATACCCTTTTCTTTAGTACTCATACTACACTTTCACATTAATTTTTTATGCGAATCTGAGTACTATTTGCTATTGGGAGATAGAGTGAGCTCTTGGAGCTAGAGTTAACTTTCTCTAATTTTTTTTATTTTGGGATGGTTTTTTGATTCAAGAGTATTGTGTATTTGCTACTTATCATACTCTAATTCTTTTTCTAGAGGATCTTGTATCAACCTTACCATGTTGTTGGATATTGTCACTCTTTTTCTTATTTATCCTCAATTACGTTATTATCTTTATATTTCATGACTTTTTACCTAATTACTTGTGTGTAATTTGAATTTATGATATTTTTTACCAAATATCCCAATATTTATCATTCTGTGTTAAGATTTGGCTTACCTACTTATGGGATATTGTACGTACCATCATAACTCATGAAATTGGATCATAACAAATTAGTATCAGAGCCTAGGGTCACTTGTATTATGTGTACAAGAGAAAGAGTCTAGTAATGTCGTGCATATCAGAATGATGACACACATTTCTTATCTTTAAAAGGCTATAGTATATTCGAAAGAGAACTTCACTTCTTTCACTCATTTCATGCGATGAGTCTATGTTGGTATCTATGATTCATTTGGTTTTACTCTTTCATAGACGTATAGGATGCGAGATAATACTACTACAGATAAGGACCCTGAGTTTATGACTAGGCATCCTGATGTTCTTAGATAACCTAGAGATCAAGGGCAAAAGTGAGTCGCATTCACAACTAGAGATCTGAATAGAGAGCCTTCATCATTCCTTCTCTTACACCATAGAATCCACCACCCTAACTAGTGGTGGGCCAATGGGTGGCCCCGGATCTACTAATATTTATTTCTTCATCACTACTCATAGAATATTTAGTACAACTATTGAGTTTGGTTGGTGGTGCGCCATCGAATGATGCTCAGACTATGGTCAAAGCAGTATAGTGGAAGGGGCTCAACCTATAGATATGGTCCATAGGGTTTTGGTCCTTCTAGAACCGCTGCTTGCTCAGCCAGTAGTTCCCCATCCTACTATATCTATTGAGGAGAAGAAGATATTTTTTTGTTCACAAAGATTGACTCTACGTAGGTTTTTTAGGGCATCAGTTAACGATACATTTAAGTTCTTTACTACTTATGAGGATAGTCTTTATAATTTAGGCCTGGTTGGGACTCTCATCACCGACTATACTACTTTTCAGTTGGACCTAGTAGCTAGACATTGGTATAGAGGTTATCTTAATTCCAAGAAGCTAGATCTCCCCATTGACATGGACTCAATTATCCAAGGTTTTCAAGGAAAAGTATATTCTTTATAGCTTTATAGCGCATCTAAGAGATCATTTTTTAAGATAAGAGTAGGTTTCTATGATTTTCCTAGAGTAGGATGCTCGATTTTATGAGTTATCCAGTTATGCTATATCTATTTTTTTGACCGAGTATGAGCAAATTCGGTGGTTTGTTCAGGGACTAAGACTTCCTCTTTCTCAGGCTACATAAAGTTCGGTTACAGCTGGTAGAACATTTATTGAGATCTCAAATTATACTTAGACCATGGACAAGATGCATAATAATACCCAAGGGATAAATGATAAGAGATTAATTTATTTGATTACTTTCCACGGGCGACGGAATGGTGATAACGCTCAACTTATACTTTAATTTGAGTATGAGACAATCGTTGTCAATATATTTACACAAGTAAGAGTCGGGGTCGAATTCACAAGTAACAATTTGATTGATGATTAAGTCAATTCAAAATAAATTTTTCTTGCTAGGGTTAAACCTATGGTACAAAATGGTTTGGGCATTTTCAATCTTATCAAGTGTGAAAGTAAGTCTTAGGATTCTAAAGGGCTAGCTCATGACTAAGAATAATTAGAGTATAATCAATCAAAAATGGATCGTTGGACTATGCTTTAATGGGGGGAAAATCAATTATAATGTATCTTTGGACGATGATTTACTCGGGGGATATTATGCATGGCACCATAATGATTCGGTGCAACATTCGAATTGTTGATGATGTGGTAGTCTAGGTTTAAGGTTATTAAGGCTAGTTTTTTAACAAAACCTAAAATATGTCACTAATTTACCCTTTCAAGTAACTAATGAGTATGTCAATTAAAGAAACCCAATACCTCAATTAGGTGTCGCTATTTCGAGGATGATACCCATGGTACACTCAACATCCTAATCACCCTTATGTCCAAGATAGTGAAAAATTGGCAAAACATACCCATAAATTATCTATTATTGCTTTGGTTCCCATATCCCTCTTTCAAGGATGAGGTGGGTTACTAAAGTTCACCCAAAACCACTTTTTCAAGGATGGTTTAATATTTAAAGAGCTTAGGATTTTCATCTATCAAACCCCTTTGGGAATTTAGGGCTTTCAGCCAAAAATCCCAACCAATTTAATAAAGCAATAATAAAACCCATCATCAACAGACTAAAATATACATAAATATACCATAACTCACACTCAATTACATCCTATTCTAGCATAATCCCAAGAGTTATATCTAGCAAATGATAATCTTAACAAACACAAATAAATCAATATTTTCATAAAAAATTTCCTTAAGAAGATAAATAGAGGGCAAACCACACTTTAGTATCTAATGAATCTTCAACGGGTGATGCAAAATATACACTTAAATGTCACTCTAATGTATTCATAGTTCAATAGTACAAGTTTTTCTCCATTTTCCAAGAAATTACAAAAAACCTAAACTAAGGATGGGAGGTAGGGTTCTATATTGATGGATTTATCCAATGAGAGTTTTGATACCTTTTGTCAGAGTTGGGATCGGCAGTATGGCATGGGAATTTTGCCCATGGCTGGAAATGCAGCTATACCTCAATCGCACTAGCTTAGATGTGATCGCGGCTCCGCGATCACTGTTCTGTGATCGTTGTATTCTTGATGTAATTACAACCTTCTAACTTTATTGACTTACCTCAATCATGGTGGCTATCCTGAGATTGCAATAGCTGAGGCCCAGCCAGAATGATTTTCCATCTTTTACACTTATCTCCTATTTTTTGCTCCTTTTCCAACTCGTTTTGCTTCTTCTCACCTCAGCAATTTCGTACCTACACAACATAGGAATTAGAGCATTTAAATCTACAAATACTATTATTCGTACCATTAGAGTGTTTTAGTTTGCACAAATTTAGATATTGTTGAGTGGCAAAATCACCACGCATTATCACCCCAAAATTAAATCTTTGTGTGTCCTTAAGCAACACCACTTCATTTCACATAGGGCAATGCGATTGCATGCCAAAATTTAATTTCATAATTATCCCTATGACATGAACTTTATTTCTACCACACATAGATCCTCACACATGGGCAAATTCAATTTAAAGAAGGCCCTAGACATGAAATGCAATTTTAGAACATGCAAAAGACTCTAAAGAATAACCATGCAATAATAACTAAAACTCTAGAAATGATTCACCTTTCGACCTCAATCACATTATAATCCTTTTTGCCTTATTTTTCAGGAGATGAAAAGATCACCCACCTCAATTTTTTTACATGCCTCCTCATGAGAAATAAAATTCCACACACAAAGTTGTCAAGTATATAACAACGATTTTAAGGGTGAAACACTCCCTCTCTTAATAATTCTCAAATATAAAAAGTACCATGTCATAGGCTGGTCCCTATTTTAAATCACCACTACCATGAATGCACTTTGTTGGAGATCTCGAAGATTTTTTTGAGCTTGTAATATAGGTTCGGGGTAGAGTAGGAAATGATTTAGGAACAAAGGGACTACACACTTCTTGAATATCTACATCACTTTCACACTATTCAATTTAACTTTTGACTATGGGCCATTTTTCTTTGTTTTCTCTCTTTATGGATATGTTTTTTTTGGGGTTTCTTAGTTCATGATATACACAAATTAAACCTATCTTGTGAGAGAGTAAGAGGTTGTTGTCAAATATAGAACAGAGGTTTCTATCAAATATAGAACCCAACCAGGTTGGATGTCGAATCCCATAGGGAAAACTGTGTTCACTATGTATTGTGGTTGTTATTAGATTATGGATCGAAGATTCCTGAGCAAAAGGGTTTTGATTTACGAATTATATCTAAGTAATTGAAACTGAGTTGTTCCAACTAGTGATTCCTTTACAAATGGTAATTCAATGAGATTAAAAAAACTAGAGTTATGGTTACCAAGATTGTTAAATAGTTGGGGTTGTGAATAATCTTTGAACTCCAATTAATAACTTCAATTGCAAGAGTAGTTAAATCCTACTATTTACCCATTTGTTTCTCAACCGAAATGGAAATTTTATTGTTTATTTCTATCAAACTTAATGAATGTATTGATTATTCAACTATTTTATTATATAGGTCAATCCCGTTAAGGCATCTGCCCTTAATCCAAATGTAAAAGCATCTAAATTCTATGTAAACCCTTTCTTTTCCCAAAACACTTTTCTATTTGAACAAAGTGATGTTCTTAGGCTTACATTTCAAGATAGATCCAAGAAAAGTTATTAAAGTGAAGAAGGGTAATTCAAGGTCAATTACCCACAAAAATCAGTTACATTCACAGCCCAAATCAGTAATTCACATAAACGCTTCCATAACCCTAGTTATGGGAGCTTAGCCACACATCTCCATAGAATAACAAGAAGGAGTCATTATATTTCTAATAAATATATTCAAAAAATGCTTAGAAGGAATCAAAGATTTGTTCTTGTATCTTCAAACGAAAGTATGAATAATATGTTTAGATCCACAATTCTAGCTGTTTCTTAGAGAATACCGCTTACAATAATATTTAGAGTTGGAAAAGTATGATAAACATAAAATAAAAGATATAATGGGTATTTATATGTACCCAAGTATAGAGTATTTAAAATTTAAACTCAGAAAAATCCACGTCTAAGTTGACAATCACATCGATGGCCTGCCAGTAAACAAACGGTCCGTTGAGTGGACCGTCACAGAATATCCAAGAATTTCATGTTTTGTTAGGGTTTTATAGTCGCGTTGGCGGACCATTGCTGGATCGGCGGTCCATCGAATGGTCTGTCACTTGATCTTCTAAAATCTTGAGTTTTGGTTGAGCTTGACGGCCAAGTTGGCAGTCCATCACAAGGCTGATGGTCCATTACTTAGACCGTCATAGAATTCTCTCAGTTCCTTCATTCTATTTTGGTCTGATGGTCACCCTATTGGCCCATCGCATAGTTGATGGTCCGCCATTTTTCCCGTCAGAGGTTTTTTTATGCTCCTTCTCCATGTTTCTTCTATGGCTCAGTCCTTAACATGAAAACACTATCATCCAGTGTTAAATATAATATTAGTTGCTTAAAAACGAAAATAATGTAAAATATTCCGTCAAAAGATGGAACATCAGTTCACCCACTTTCTTTTCATTTCTTTTTCTTGTATAACTCATGTTTTTCTATCCTTTGTTGGATCCTTTCTTTTTATTTTCCATTTTCATTCACCGCTTAAGACCATAGGCACTTACTTACAACTTTGTGGCATGATATTACCTCATTGAAATTTTACCACCCCTAGCTTATGCTTGACGCCTTAAGCTGCAATGTATGTTCAACTAGGGTAGGGTTTAAAAGAGCGATAAAAGTTGAAAGGCTCATGGTTGTCCATGTGTTTGCCAAAAACATGTTGAAAGGCTTAAAATGGGTGACTACAGATAGTATATATGCACTGGTAGGCTTTTTAAGCTAATGTCAACTTCCATTGGGACAAAAATGGCGTAATACCACATCACCAACCAAGTATAACCACAATTAGCCTTGATAGGCTAATAGGGTAAGTTCTGGATGGTACAAGTACACATGATATTTGAACAAATGAAATCACCACAGATGGCATGATAATTCGCCAAGGAGACTGAATTTCCCCTCCCACTAGAACCAAAGGTAGAATGTATAAATTTCCACAACTTAAACATTTGGATTTACACAAAGAGAAAGACCATTGTCATAAGGCCGCTCACGTCTATTCCCTTTGATTTTTTTTTTCAATTTTTTTATACAGAGAGGCCTGTTTGTTTTTCATTTGCCCCACACATAATTTGCAAAATATGTCACCAACCCAAGCCTTTGTCTCATATTTTGGCTTTCCTATGGGTAGACCATATGGCTAATTAGACTTTACCATAGGTATAAGGAAGATCAAAAATTATAAAATGCTATAGGTACTCATAATTTCCTTTTCATTTGTAGTTCTAATACCATGGGTACTCAGACTTTCTCCTCACCTATGACTCCAAACTCCATCACGATGAGCTTTTCTTAAGAATATAGTCACTCAATCCATCATAGGGAAAGGTTCATCTGCCATCATTATTAAAAGTATCAGAAAGCTAAGCAATGAAAACAATCAATTAAAAAAATTCCATGCTTTAGTGAACTAAGTTCGAGTATAGCAAACCGATGAATACACCTAAGAGTAGGGTCCTACCCCAACTATAAGACTTGTAGTAACCTCACTACATCACAAAAAAACATAAGAAGGGTTAAAATGCTCCCTAAAATAACAGTTATAACCAAGGTGTGGGCTGGAGAAGCTATCCTGATCGTGGTATTGCGATAGCGATCCTTAGGTTGCGATCGCAGTACCTAGGTCAGTTTGTTCCCTCATTTTCCCCTATTTTTTGCAGGGCTGCCACACTTTTAAAACTTGATTTTCCCTTGATTTTGTCTTCTGATCGTATCCAAAGTATCTACATAACATAAAAAATACTTGACTTATTCAAATGCATATAGAAAAAACACAAAATAATGGGTTGCCTCCCATCAAGCGCTTGATTTAACATCGCGGTACGACTCCTCTTTAATCCTAATTTATGTCTCCAGTTAGAAAATTTGAATATTTTGCCTAACATTTGATCATACCATATTTGAGGCTCTTTGGGTAAAAGTAGGGGTGTATTGATGTATGTTTGATCGCGCCACTTTGAAGACTTGAATCTTTTACTAATTTTGCAACAAATATTTGACCATCATTGAATATGCCAGAATGTCATGTTCTGTTGGGGTTAACAGACGTTTGGTGGACCATTATAGAATCAACGGTCTATCAAATTGTCCATCACTGGATCTTCTAATATCCAGAGTTCTAGTTAAGCCTGATGGCCAAGTTGGCAGTCTGTAGTAAGTCTGACAGTCGGCCACTTGGACCGTCACAAAATTCACTCAGTTTCTTCATTCTGTATTGGTCTGATGGTCTTCCTGGAGGTCCGTCGCATGGCTGACTGCCTGCCATTTTGCCCATCAAATGTCTTTTTATGCTACTTTTCCATGTTTCTTCTGTGGCTCACTCTTTAACCTGAAATCACTAAAATCCAGTATTAAATACAACATCAGTTGCTTTAAAATGTACAAATCCAAATAAAAAATTAAAAATGTTTCATCAAAAGTAGGAACATCAATACCATCAAGTTAAGGCAATTGTTTGTCCTCAAGCAACTCAGCACCAAATTGCATACATGAGAAATACAATGACAGGCATGAAACTACTGAACTAGATTACACACAACTATTTACTTGTCATCTCACCCATATGGGCTCAACACATTAGTGTCTATAACCGGCATTGCTCCAAATTTAGCACATATACACAATCATGAACATAATATCCTTTATAGATCAGTAAAACAAGTGTAACTCTAGTTCCCCTCATAATCATTGAAGTCCATTACTCATGATATTTTGTGGACAAAGTCAAGACTCTCACCCTGAATAAGGAAGTAATAAACATAGCATACATACCCATAGGCTTGCCCTTATCATCTAACGCTTCCTTATATTTAATTTACCAAGACCAAGAAGGTATTTTTATGCTTGTAAATAGGCTACGAGGCTTGGTGAGGAAAAATTTTAGGACTAGTGACTCAACAATAATGACTTAACTCTCTTTTTCCTTACATTTTACTCACCAAACGACTCTTGTACCAACTCATTTACAATCTCCACTTATTCACACTTCACTATAACACCCTTTTTTTACAAGCATTATCCACCCTCAACTTATGTTGATTCGGTAGTCAAGGTGGACAGTAACTTAAATAGACCATGGCGAAATTCTTTAGTCTAAGCTCTATACAAACTTTTCGTTAGATGGCTAACATCTTGAAAATAGTTACCCTCAACTTAGGTGTTTTGCCTAAGTTAAGGTACACAATGTTTGATACCATACCAGGGTAAGAATTAGGTGTTAACATCCTAAAGAGAGTTAATTAGATTTATTGGTGTTTGAATAAAAACTACCATAAGCTCAAAAATGGTTCCAAAATGGAAAAAACTTTTTGGTAGGTTAATTATTTTGGCTATGTGGACTGAAAGTACAAGGAAGCCTACTATAACATCTTACTCCCTCAACCACAAAACAAAATCAATGAACCAGGCAAGATCTAGGTACTACACTATGAAATAACTAACACAAATACTCACCCACACAGGCAACTAAGTCAAACTCATTCTATTGCTCTTCAGATTTCTATAACATGATCATGCACCTCTTACATATTAATGCCAATTGTATAATCACTAAAGGTTGCTCACATATGCGAAATTACTAGAGTAAAAAATCACACATACATGTTCATAGATTTATGCCAACATTATTTATCATCCATATATTCAACAAGATGCAAAAAATAAAAGACACTTCATAAATACACATTAACAAATAGATATTTAAATCACAACCTAAGAAAAGAAAATCCAATCCTAAATATGTCGGTTCTCCTAAATATCACATGGGAGAAAAAAAACATCAGCAACAAAAACCCTTGTGGTACAAGTACACCCCCCCCCAGAACACACACATACACAGAAATAAAAATACATATTTTGTCCTCAAATGTATAAAAGTGAAGTACAGAGGAGAGAAAATACTTGTAATTCCTCTTATTCATCTGAGGCATCTGTGAAATATGGTGAGGCTCGAGTGTACTTACCTGTTACAGCGCTGACCCCTGTGGTGATAGGGGTACTCATAAACTCATCCTCTGGAATTGGAGGGATCACATCCCAAACAAGGTTTGAACCAACCCCTTTAACTGGGGCGAAACTAGTAGATACAACAATAATTTCATCTTCCACTTTCTTTCTTCTTCTCTTCTAATCTCTTCTCAACCTTTTTTCTACTTTCTTAATATCATACTTCTCTCTTTATTTTAGTGTCATTGCTTCTCTATTTCTTATCCTTGTAGCTTTTCTTTCCGCACTCTCATCAACTTACTTCTTTTCTTTATCTTTCAATGGCTTTCCCATCAAATCAATAATCCATTCATCGTTATCCCTCATCACTAGGGTTGGGACAAAAATGGGTTGCTGAGAATACATATTTTTCATGTAATACCCTAAAATAACTTTAAGTTTAATCTAGTCTCCAAAAGTGTTAATGATGACTTCTTAAATAATTAATGTTAAAGCATATAGAATTTCCCCAATTTTGACTATTAATCATGTGGAAAATTGAATTAGCTTTCCAACGATACCAATTTTATCCAAATCTGGTATTGAAGTAAAAAGTTATGGACATTTTTACAGAGAACTATTGGAACTACCCAGAATCGACGGTCAGGTCGAAAGTCCGTCGAGCTAGCGATGGACCGTCGCCAAACCCATTGCAACTAAGGCAGTGAACCCGAGTTCCGTCCAAGTTTGATAGCAAGGACCATTGGACCGTCAAGCCAGCGATGGACCATCGCCCCAACTATTGCAAATAAGGCAAAAATCTTAGGTTCTGGCCAAGTGCGACAGTCAGGACTGACAGACCGTCTAGCCACCGATGGACCTTCACCCAAACCATCACGACTTCTGATCAGTGATATTAAGACTTTTTGAAAAGGGTGTTTGGGTCTTTTTTTTCACCCGTTTTAACCCCTAATTATACAAGGCCAGAGCTCTTATCATCTTTATTCATCCACAACACCAAATTAGGGTTTCTTTTAAAGATCAATCCCCAACAACAAGAAACCTTAGGTGTTTAACCCCAAGTTAAGAATTCAAGATTTGCTCTACCAATCTTCAATAAATCATCCTCCCAGGTATGCAAAGTATTGATTCATGGGTTTCTTTTACCCATGAATCTAAAAAAATACCATTTTAAACTCATGAATTGTGATTTCCATGTGGCGGGTTGATTTTAATTATATTGATTTGTACCCGACAATTTAGTTATGTGCCTAGAGAAAATGTAATTTTTACGATAATATCAGTCATTCCTGGATCAGTAGTATCCTCAGACAGTTTTAGAACTTAGTAGAATTCAGTAAATCATATGGATCAGAAAAACTAAGTAATCTCATGAACTCAATCATTTAACAGAATTTAGTAATATTCCATTAGTTCATGGAACCTAGTGAAATCAGTCCAATTTATCTCATTATAATTAGTTTACTATCTATTTAGTTATGAGTAGGATTCAGCACCAAGAAAACCTAAGGATGAGGGCACACACACCCGACTATTGAGGGTGTGGCCCTTAGAAGCAATCTTTGCATTCCAGAACTATGTAGCCAACATAGGTTGAGAAATTAACACTAAAATTTGAGGGTTAATGAGGTGGATTAACACTGCTAGTTGAGGGTCCCACCATTCTTCTTTGGGGAAGCTACCAGATAAGACTCATTCATAGCTTGTCCTTACTAGTGGCATAGTATTATCACTCTTCCAGTAAGGGTTATAGATTGGACCCCAACTCTATGCAGAGAGAGGTCATGTCGGTTAGATGACTACTTGTCAGAGTCTCAGTTTTAGTATTAGTAAAATAACTCAGATAGTTCTTTAGATTTAGGACTGTCAAATATAGTACTGTAAAATACAGTCACTCAGTTCAGGATGAAACTCAATAGTTCCATCAAAATCAGGAATATCAGACAGAGTCTCTCCATTAACAGTATATTAGTTATAAAAACTCATATTATCAGTATTCAAACTTAGTAGTCAGTATTATGACAATCTCATTTACAATTACATATTCATGGATGTATTCTTACGTTTATGTTACTCAGCCAGTATTATTCTTGCATATAAACTCCATGAATTCATCCTACCTAACTTTGGATACCAGTACATTCAGATGTACTGACGCATACTTTTATAGTGCACTATGGTGTTTTATACCATAGGTTTTGAGTCTTAAGTTCCCGATCGCACTTAGTTTTAGATTCAGCCAGCAGCAGTAGATTT
Source organism: Capsicum baccatum var. pendulum (assembly GCA_030864225.1). Lineage (NCBI taxonomy): Eukaryota > Viridiplantae > Streptophyta > Magnoliopsida > Solanales > Solanaceae > Capsicum > Capsicum baccatum. Next base: position 48,612,464 of record CM061558.1, read on the forward strand.
GCAGTGAGTCCTCTCATTCGCAGATCGCATGATTATTTCATTACTTTATTATTTTAGTCTTAGTAGACAGAGTTAATTGGGGACATGTCTCATTAACTCTATAATTTTTAGATAGTTTAGAGGCTTTTAGACTATCATGTTCAAATTGTTTATTTCTGTTTTGGTATTATTATACCGTGTTTCCAGATGTTATGTTTTATTAAATATTTGAACCTTATGGCCTTTCCTCTTTTTTATTCTGTATTTATATAGTATATTATGTACTTCTCAGTTAAAGATATTAGTTATGGGTTAGCTTGTGGTCCTTTTGGGTTTCTAGCACTATGTAGCATTTCGAGTGTCAAATTTGGGGTGTTACACTTCATCTCTGCAATGTCATCTTGTGCCTATATAAACTCCACCATGAACTTGGCCAGGTCAGGAATAGATATTGTATCTATACTTTTGTTGATAAGTTCTTCCATGTAGTCCAACCTTAACAAAATGTTTTGGAATGGTTGGATTATTTCGGCAATGATGTGATTAACAAATGGCTTGAACTATGAAGACCATGTGCCTAACTATTTATAAAACTTCTTTTATAGCTTCACCTACTTTGCAAAGTTCTTCTACGTTAGCCTATATTCTGCAAACTCTAACCTACCTATAGGTGGTGCAGACCTTGACCCTGCAAAGGTACTTAGTGACACACAGTCAGGTGACATATATGTAGTGATGGGCAATGGCATACCTAAAGGAATTTCTGAGGTATCCGGGGCACATTCAGACTAAGTCTAGAAGGTTGGAGGCTTGGTGGACCTCATTTAAAACTTAATCTTTCGATTTCTCAATGTCCTCTCTTTGTGGAGCCTGAACTACATTATCAACCCCCAAATCAAAGGCACACCTGCTTGCCTGCATAACACCGTGATCAATTAAGTGAATGGTAGTGCACTTTCCACTTTATGATCCCTCACAAACATTTCATTAGAAATAATCTGGCTGAAATAAATTTTCAGCCCTGACGTTAGACTAGAAACAAGTACAACCCTATGACTATCCAAGTTTGCATTACCTTCTATTGGCATCAACCTCAATCAAACCACAGCCCACCAAGACTTAGTTTTGAAGTTAAGAAAAGACATCATTATGCGCTTAAGTAGGTTTGTTTCCCAGAAGGGATTACCATCATTTATCAACAACCCAGCCAACCAATGTGTCAAAGTAGATGCGAAGGTTAGCTGATACTCAAAATCAGGAACAGCAGTTCGAGCCTCATAGTCATGCAAAAATAGTATCCTATTGATTGTTCGGGCTAAGAAATTAATGTCAAATCCTTGGACTGAAACTAACTCCCCGTTTGGAAAGTCTTACAGCTTCACCACCTTGGGCAAATCTTTCTCTATCAACACTAAATAATTATCAATGAATTATCATAGCAGATTCGGCTGATATGAACTAGGTGTCTTGCTTATCTAGGCCAACTCATTCTCATTGAAGTGGCACTCTAGTTAAGGATACTTATGTATCTTAGTTGTCACTATCTGGTACTCCTCAGAGAATGGCATTTTGATTGCCCTACTTATTATCGATGCTAATCCATCATAGAATTTGTCTTTTGCTCTCTCGAGTTGCTATCTGACTGCCTCTCTTATTTAAGGATCCATACACTTAATCACATTGGAATCCTCATGTTTAGTCACCATATTAGTCATTTTATTTTGTACCTCCACATTAATAGCCATAATTTTAGCGTCAACTGGCTTGGGATGAGATGTGTCAACCCTTGCCTCATCGGGGCTTGATCTAGTACTGCTGGTGATTCTCTTACTCTCCTCTTCTAACTATGAGAGTGTAGGAAGTGTCCTGTCTCTTTTTCTAGTATTAAAGGTTGGTGCCATCTCACCCCTGGTGGGTTCGGCTTATCCTTGTACTCAGCCACCACCCCTAGACAATGGAAGTTTACACGCCATAATGCCTAAAAAAAGTACAAGCAATCACTTAGAAAATCAAAAAGATGGAAAATATTTGAAAAAATTGGCTTGACGGACATCCGAATAGTCCATCAATATTGTGATGGTCCGCCGGACTGTCCGTCTGCATTAAGTAGTATGCAATGATTTGTTAGAGGCTTGTGTTTGTCCAAATGGATATCCATAATGTTACTTACGTTCTACCAAGTTGTCTGTCGTACCTTATCTAGTGAGCATAAATTTTTCTTTTCTTCTGACGGTTCACCTAACAGTGCATCACAAGTACTGTGGTCCGCCTAGGTGTCCGTCATTCTCAGTTTTTAGTTTTAAAAATCATTTTTACATTTTGTCAAGCACCTGACGTACTTCACTCCATTTTTATCATAACATGTACATAAATTTACCATTCAAGTACAAATTTGGCTAGTTTAATGTCATGGGTTACTCAGACTTCTCCCATTAAAGAGAATACCATAGTTAAACAATCAATATGTAAAAAAACAAGGCAAGAAAATAGAATAAGGTGAAATTCTTTATCAAGCAACAACTAATTTACTTCATCTTTTGTAATTTAAAGAAGTGAGTGAAGTTTAAGATCATGCATTGCCAGCACAGTTACTTCAGTCTTCTCCCTTGCAAATGCAAAAACAATAAAAAGTAAAAGCCTTTATAAATGATTTCTAGATTTTGTTGTGATAAGTGACAATGAAATAGTTATGCTTAAATAGGAGAAAAAAAAGATGGAATTTCTTACGAGTGGATTACTAAAAACAAGTTCTTTTAATACAAAGGAAGTTAAGCAATTATGGAATTTGAATAGGTAGCAAAATATGTAAGTACCTCTTCTTATCCATATAAAAATATTTGGGTCGAATGCGGAGAATTTAAATAGGCATTAAAAATTACCGAACTCAACCCCTCAGAATAGGGTTTAATTGAGGTCAACCCGATGATTCATCGGATATCCGACGGTCCGCCAGGTAGACTATCGAGGCTTACCAGAAATATATATTATAGACATTTCTACAATGTTAAGACTGATGGTCCATTGGTGATTAGATCGTACGTCAATCTGTCCATCAACAGGATCCATGAACTTCTAAATTCAGCTTCTAGTTGATGGGTTGTCTGGTAGTCCATTGGTACTTTGATCATCTGCCAACTGACAGTGAAGAGCAATCCATAATGTTCAGTTTTTACAATGACTTTGACGCGTCCAATGGCGGTCCATTGAGTCTGCGACGTTATGTCAATCTCTTCATCGACCCCCTATCAACTCTGAAACTTTTATTTCTACATTCTCAATCCTTCACACTTCATGAACACATCAGATTTCACAAAAACAACAAATAAATTCTATTTATGATTACAACAACACATGGTGGGTTGCTTCCCACTAGAGCTATATTTAATGTCGCGGCACGACGCAGTTATCGCGATTGTTCAAACCTCATCAAGATAGTTAATAGCTACGCACTTTATCGAGTCCATTAGATTGATATACAACGTAAGTCGTTATCCATTAACTTTGAAGACACTTCCATCTTCATTTTTATGTTCAACTACTCCAAAAGAGTAGGCTTAATTAACTTGGAATGGGCCCGATTAGTTTTATTTAAGCTTACATGGGAATAGCTTGAGTCTAGAGTTGAAGATAAGAACCCAATCACCCTATTGAAATTCTCTTTTTGCAATTCTCCAACCGTGGTACTTCTTCATCTTCTCTCGGTAAAGATCTACGCTTTCATATGCACCAAGACGGAACTCATCCATCTCATTCAGTTGTCCAAATCTCAATTTTGCTACCTCACTCTAATTCAAGTTAAGTGTCCTAAATGCCCACAACTCCTTATGCTCCAATTCAATTAGGAAATTACATACCTTTCGATAAGCCAATTGGTACGGTGACATGATGACAAGTGTCTTTAAAGGCACTCTATATGCCCAAGCTAAATCATAAAATAAATATTATTAGATACAAGATAATATAAACTAAGTCAAGGTAAAAATGAAGATCTGAAAATAAGTTTCGACACTATGGTTCATGAATAAATAAATACATACAAATTAGTAACGCATGGATAACACAACTATATTATCATAAATTTTTAAGACTAAAATCAAATTCTTATATCAATATAATAACAAATAAACCATATAAATAAAGTACAATGATAAGCCATATCACTGAATCACAATACATATGTATCAGAACTTACTCGAATTAGCACTAACACTAAATTACAAAACCAGCACACTGAATAAGCATTTAAAATCTTTAAGTTCAAAAATAAGCATTAATAAGGGTATACCATATGTAAATAAGACTTCAAAATCTAACTTAAGTCTTGGCCTATGGTAAGCTAGAGGGGTCCACTTCTGATCCACGAAATTAATTTTGAGACAATTTTTACCCCAAACTAGGCTAGGATAAGTAAATTCATGTCTCGGTTTTTAACAAGAAATAATTATCCATATGATGGAAATTCTTCTTAAAACATGAGAAACTAAGTCAAATATGCATAAATGACCGCATAATGATAGCCTAAATAGTCCAACTAAGCAAACTGTTTTCTATCATACCTCTAACTCCTAAATACAACCCCATATCTAGCATATATCATAATCAGACTATGAAATATCTCAATCTATGCTATGCTATCAAATTCAACATTCTTGACTGAATGTCGAATTCAAAATTTCAATCATAGGTCATTTCAAAGAATTATGAGTCACACACCCACCTGCCATTTTTTGTAACTCTGGCCAATAGGCTAAAATGAGTTTTGCATCCTCAAAACCCAAACAAATGGTCCACCTAGACTACAATCGATGTTCTAGATTTGTTGAAACTAGTAAAATTTACATACGACATTGTTTGACTAATGTTTTCACTTGGCAGCCAATTCGAACAAGTAAAAACTATAAACTAGGGAATTGACTCTAAAATCCATATGAACTTCCCTATAACCACACTGTTAATTTTAGAAAATCATAAATGTATTGAGGAATCTATAGGAGATCTATAAAAAAAAAATTAGCGGAAATATAGAAAATGACTCGAACGGTCATTACAAGTAATGAGTGCCATGAGTTTTCATCATGAGGGATTTGGTGGTAAGTTTTAAGTGTTAATAATTAAATTTAGTTTCCACGATATCTTTTGATGTGTTGTCGTCACCTAGGAAGTCTCATCGTAATAACTGTCTTATGGGAAACATAAGTATTAACATTTTAGGTCCCTAAGTAACAAACTTAAATAATAAGGACACAAAATATCCTATTTTTAGTGACAACACATTAATGTGTGCAATCATTCCCATGCCAAAAAGTTGGGGAAGTCACCAACAATTCAAACATGATGATTTATCTTGTGACTCTTGATGATGTGTACAACAAAATTAGTTATATTTTAACTAAGGTATTTTTATTCTTTCCACTTTCCTAACTCCTTATGCCATTTTATATAGGGACTTTTAGAAAGAGATTAAGAGGGGCTATGTCATGACCCAATTTCATAGGTCATGATAGGACCTAGCATAACCCATGAGTAGGCAACGCAAACACATAGTCTGGAACTGCTAGTAATGGACTACAACTATATCAACAAAAAAATTGCAGAATAGATGAAATAAAGAAGAAATTACATAATATAATTCCAAAATCTGGTGGTATCACCACAAGACTTGCTAATAATAAAAGAGTAGAAAGGAAAATTCAACCTAACACAATCATATAACTTATATTTAAATACAACATAGAGAATAGTATAAAAAACTAGAGAGAGACAAGTAATACTCTGAACCATGGCTTCTCCACAAGACAAACACATCAATGGCGATAACCCATACTATTATTTAACCTCATCTTGGCTTAAGGTCGACCAAGGCCTACTTCTAAATCTCCTAATCTATCTTCTAAGATAACTTTTACCCAGACTAGGCTAAGGTATCTTATTCAACTCTTTGATGGATAGAAAGCTACCATTAAGTCCATCATAGGAATCATACTAAAATACTATAACTAATTCAATTGGAACTCAAGGAACATTATTAGAGTAAGAATCAAAGGTCAATCTTCCCTTAAGATTATTAATAAGGTCACACCCAGTTAACTAGAGTAGTTCTAAGCATTACCTTATTAAGCATAGGATATTAAGTCTAATCCATTAAGGTTCAATACAACAAGTAAGTAATTTCACTATATGGTTCTAAATGGATCAAAAGGATCCAACTAACCACAAGTGTTGGAAAACCATCAACCAAAACCTAAAACATCTCCCAATCTAACTAGATATCACAATAATATTATGAAAAAGCACAATAGAACTAGCGATAAACATAACCTACCTAAAATCCTTAGAATTATCATCAATATTCTATCAAAAATGTACTTTTCATGAATACAAGAATAATGATACCCATATTGCACATTTGCGCTTCAGGTGAAAAAATGACACCAAAACCCCATGTGGATTCCACTTATGGAAAATAGATTTTGGTGGCTTAAAAAGCCTTCTAGTTGACTTTAGAAAACATTTATTAATCTAAGCATTAGATGGAAAAATGGACTGTACTATAGATCTGGAACATTGATTCTAGGTTGGCATCACGGTTTAAGTAGTTTTATGGTTTTTATATCCCATTTTGGCCCTAGGTTTGAAAATCTGTGAAGTTGGGTTTCGGGTGTAAACATTGTGAAAATGAACTTTATTGATAATCTGGTATCGCCATTGATTCAAAAGGATCCTATTTTATAGTGTAGCAAAGTCTATTTGCATTCTCTGGATTACGAATGAACCCCTAGGGATTTGCAGAGACTTGGAATTCTCTATGTCTCAAATTGGTTCACCTACATAAGTAACATTTTTATTACTTAATCAATAACAGGGTCTTTTATGCAACTCATGCTGACAAGTAAACTATGACATAAGCGACCCCTTCTTTCTTAAGCAACTCAACGATCACGTAAGTGATGCTTGGGTTATTTAATTACTCTCCTTTTGAGATTCTTCACCTTTTTTTGAGACTTGGAGCTTGGTGTTCGAGTTTTTAAAGTTATTATTCCTGTTTTACTCTTTGGTAAGCTTCAAAACTCCTATTTAACCTACATATCTTTAATTTTGTCATTTAAATCATGTTTGAACTTAAAATTAGAGATGAATTTGGTGATTTTTGTGCAGAAGTCCTAAAAATAATATTTGTCGATTTGAATCCCAAATTTCACCTTATTTTCTCTTGGTTTTTATCTTATGAGTTAAATTAATCTTGGAAAATATAGTATTAGATAAAAATTTCAGTTTTACCTTTTCATTTTGAAAATCCATTCTAGGGGGTCCATTTTGACCACAATAAGAAAATGGGCTATATGGATGTCATTGGCTTCCTTATGAAACATATATTCGATATTTTTATATTGTATTTTATTCTGGGTCTATTAGTGAGTGGAAATCTTTGGATTGGAGGATTTTTCGTTACTTTTTGTAGATTTGGGGTAGGTTAATAGTTAATAATAATATAAAAGCATGATATGGGTGTGGGATAGTATCATGTAAAATGTGTTAGGTTATTTATGTACCTGCGCGAGGACCTATATGGATAATATTTGTTAATCTTCAAACGTTATTTACTATATGTGATAGTGTGGGGTCTAATATGATGTTGTATCCTTGTATTAATATATGGATATTGTGTTTTAATTTTTTCATTGGTATTTAGGACATTATGTTGCATTTTTTACAGGATGGTATTTTGGATTATGTGAGATCACAGATGGTTGGATGATTGAGTGGGTTTTAGATAACTTTGTGGGTATATTGGAAATTATCCAATGGGAAGGTGGTGAGAATTATATCCTCATATCATATTAATTCATGAAAAATTGCTACCACTATGTAGATACTTGAGATATTAGCTTTTTCTAACAGAAAATATAATATCTTTGAAACCGTCTGTAGATATATGTGCCGGAGAGGAGCTATGGATATTAGTATTTGATATTGGTTGTTTATGAGTTGAAAATCCCCACACAAGTCCTAGTTAAGCTCAGTAGGTGTTAATAGATGAATATTCCTTAGGTCATATCAAGGATTAAAAAACTGAGTAGGTGTGGGTTGAACACACTCCCAGAGTTCCTACTTGACAGAAAAGAATGGTAGGTGGACATGAATATTGTACGACTTTTTTCATCACCATCATCATTACCATTATATTCTCTAGTGCACTTCATATATTGTTCTTATCCTATGATTAGATTTCTATTTTTGACTTGATATATATCTATTTGTTCTATTTTTTTATACTTGTAGTTGATGTACATATATGTTCATTCTTCTTTTCTCAACATTTATTATTTATATAATTGTACATTGGAATTATTAGTGGCGATGATGTGGATACAATTTGGAACATTTTTTATTTCAAGTGATATTCCTATAGTTTGTGTTTATAAGCTTTATTTTCTACTTTACTCTGTCACCTTATGATACCAAGTGTGTAGAAGTGGATCATCCTCACCCCTACTACACAATTTTGATGTAGATAATGGTACTACATCTCCTCATGATAGTTGATTCAAGTGATACTTGTAGGCCATTCGAGGTAGCGGCTGATTGACTTCTACCTTTTTTTTATCTAGACTATGTCTTACTTGTATTCAGAGATAGTGATTTTTTTTCTTTTGTGATATCTTACATATTTTTACCTCAAGTTGTACTAGCTAGTTCTTAAACTATGACATAGGTTTTGGAATATTTTTATGGAAGTTTTGGGTATGTATTTTTTCTATTACTATCTTGTTTGTTTTATTTTCACTCTAGAAGCCTTACCTTTTTATTGGGTATTTCATTTTTCATTTCACATTAGTTTGGATGATTGTCTTACTTTTCAAGGCTTGAGGCGACAAGTGCCATCATGATCCCCAGTTTTTAGGTTGTGAAACATAGGTATCAGAGCATCCCAGTTCATTAGTCTCAACATTATATGAATGGGGTTCTAATAGAGTCTAAAATATTGGTATGTATACATTCATACCGATATTATAGATGCTATATGATTCTTTAGGAGACTTATCTTATTTAATTATATATCATGTTTATCTTTCATACCTTGTGTTCTATGTCATACTTCTCTTTTTTGCATAAATGTTGAGGACTATATCCAGCAAGAATACAGATTTGAATCCATTATCTGAGGAGTAAGCCTAGTCTAGAAGGTGAGTTTCAAGTTTTGGTTGGACTCAACATAGAAAACATGCATGAAGATCTACCATGTCTAAAGATAGAACTAGGGGTACTCCTTTGAATGACGAGATAACCATATTAGGGATATGCATCCTACTCTAGTTCCATTGTTTTCTTCTACCATAGTCTTGGAGGGCATACTGGTTTTCCTATTTGCCTAATTAAAGGGTTATTTAGTGAGTGCACATCATTTTTCTTTAGTTGCAAGAATTATATATCCATTTGTGCCAATGTTTGCTTATGGTGTTACTCTAGCTTCGAGTATGCATCCTTCTATTGTATTGACACCTTATTTTGGTACTTTACACACTCTGAGTATGGTTACTCCTTCTGTGCTCATATTTTAATGCTCATATTTCAATATGGTATTTTGAGATTTGGATTTTGTACTTCTTCTATTATTCCTCCAAATATGGTCTCTCAGCCAGCAGAATTTATTATGCCTCTTTTTATTGTGAATGCAACTATGTCTTCTAAGGATTTGAAAAGGCTTGAGAGGTTCACTTGTTTGGGTCCTCCTAGGTTCAAAGTTAGAATACATGAAGTTGCCTATGAGTTCTTGATGGATTATTGTGAGAAGTTGAATAACCTTGGTTTGCACTATTTGCATGGGTTTTCTTATACTACTTATCGATTGAGATATACAATCAAAGACTGGTGGAGATCACCTATAGGTTATCGACCTCTTTGTTTTCCAGAGATAACTTGCAATTAATTTATAATGTCCTCCTTAGATAGGATTTTGCCTTTCATCTTTAGGGATCAGATACAAGATGATTTTAATGGTTTGGAGTAGGTCTCTAAGACTCTTGAGGAGTATGAAGCACAATTCATGCCTTAACACGATATTCTTATGCCAGTGTTGCCACTGAGTCTGAGAAGATTATTATGTTTGTTAAGGGGCCGAATGTTTTTCCTTAGCTTTATAGTACTCAAATGGTAGTATAAGGAGCATCGTTTTAGAGTATTGTGGATCATACTAAGATGACTAAGGATATTCTTTGATAATATAAGGGAGGTGCCAAAAAAATGTGTCATTTTTGTGAGTTAAGAGGTCGCACTCCTCGAGATAGACATTTATGAGGTTTTCATGGGTATCATAGTACACCATGAAGGCAACCTTCTATAGTTTATGTTGTGGGGATTTTGGTTTAGCATCTTTGGGTGGTTTTTCTTTCCTATTACTAGTCTATCCTATTGAGTAAGGCCATAGGGATTGCTTTATGTATGATGACCCTACGATCTACTTTAAATCCAAACCATGGCCACCAAGGCTATGCAAATCAATTTTTATATCCATTTATACTTTAATGCAATGCATTACGTTAAAAATAAAGTAAACCATGCAATTTGTCTATTTTCAAAACAAGTTTACAATGTGGGTTGAGGTTAAGGCCATTATCAAGCCAAAATTCCATCAGTTTAGATATCACAAGACCAAGGAATGTCCCCAACTTACACTAGTACACAAACTTAGAGAATTTGGCAAAGAGCTTAAGATCTCGCAAATTCTATTGCACAATCATCAAATACTGTGTATGCTCTTGTCTACACCTCAAATAAACAAGGATGTCATCAATGAACACAATCACAAAGGAATCTAAATAGGGATTTAAAACACAATTCAACAAATTCATAAATACAACTCATGCTTTATTCAACTCAAATGACATCACTAGGAACATACAATGACCATATCGGGTCCTAAAGGTTATCTTTTGGATATCCTCTACATAAATCCTCAGATGATAGTAACCATATCTTAAATAAATCTTATAAAACACCATTGCTCCTTCAACTTGGTAAAATAGATCATCAATCTCTTTCCTGGGGTTTTTACTCTTCACCTTCAAGTTTTAAGATACGTTCAATCAATATGCATATACATGCAACCATCATTCTATTACACAAACAACACAGGAGATCCTTGAGAAGACAAACTCGCTATAGTAAAACCCTAACATAAAATATTCTGAATATTAGAATTTAACTCCTTAAGCTCGTAAGAGCCGTGTGATAAGGTGCAACGAAAATATGTTGGGTGCTTGACTCATGATTAATAACAAACTTGATATCACACTTAGGAGGAAGACCAAGTAGATCAATAAGGAAAATATCAAAAAAACTCACGAACCACTAAAACATAGTCAAAAAATGAACTCTTCACACTAACATCACACATATTAACGATATAAGACTCGCAACCCCTTGAAATAAGTCTCTTAGCATTAATATAAAAAATATTCCCATTCTCTCAATTGTAAATTCTCTCTACCATATGATCTTGGGTATGTCAAGCATGGCTATGGTAACGATATTGCATAAATAACTCAACACAGCATGATAGTGTCATAACTAGTTCAGGCCAAGAACATATCAAAATACACTATGTCTTACATAATAAGATCAATATTAGTATTAAGCTCTTGATTAGACATAACTTATGATCTTAAAACTCAATCCACTACTAAAACTGACCTATGATAGTAGAAACACATAATGACATGGATAATAAAGACCGAGAAAATACTATCTGTGTGGAATAATAAGTAGATACTTAAAAAAAGTGGATCCTAGGTTAAATAAAAGAAAATCCAACTAAGGACACACCGAGATAGTACCTATAATTACTACATTCAAAGACTTTTCCTCAGCTCTAGAAGGTATTGCATACAACTGACCACACCTGCCACTTGGCTAGGATCCTGATTACTTTTCTATCCTACATGACTGAGAACCTTTATGAGTACCCTAGAGACTACCCTTACGACTATGTACACCACCTCTAGTTTGGGGCATAACTTCCTAAATTTGTAGAACACTCTAAATTAAATAAACTATCACACAACAACTAGGTACTCTCTTGACAAATAATCTAATAATAACAATAATATTCCCCATGTGTAGTATGGAACTAGAAGATCTTGCTGACCCAAAATACCCATAAAAAATAGAATAACCAGAATACAAACCACTCAAAGACTGACCACTACCCTGTCTAGGAAGATCACCAAAACTAGAATGACTTCTATTAGTAATTTGAAGTGCTGCTTGAATGGGCATATATTATTGACCTAATGTTGATATGGCAGACGCAGAGGATACTAACATTGAAAACCATTGCCTTGGAACCATGACTCATTGTTTCTACCATGATAGCATGGCCTCTTATTGTTTCCCCATCAGGCCTTACTATGCATTTCCTCCATAATTTTAGAATGATTAAAAACCTTTGCATAGAACCTATCAATAGAAACCGATCTTAGTGTAGAAATATATAGTGGAAATCTCAAAACCCTAAACTAAACAACAGACGCTCTCATTCATAGTAGTTATAATAGATGTAGAATGCCTATAAAACTCATGAAATTGAGTCTCATACTCACCAACTCCTAAAGAGCCCTTCTCTAACCTCTAAAATTAATATCTTAATTGATCCATAATATTGTAAGGCATATACTTGTCCAATATGATTTTGGTGAACTGAGTCTATCTCAATAACGGAGATCAATTAGGCATAGAATCAATATAGACTGTACACCAATGTTAAGCTGCCATGTCAACTTAAAAAGTAGTGTAATCTATACCACGTGTCATACCTAGGTCCAAATTATAGAGCCTATCTACATATAAACTGAAGAAATAATATGTATCTTCAATCTATGTACCAATAAACCTAGGCGGAGCTAATATCAAGATCCTACCCAACGTCTCCTTTTCCTGAACTGACATAGAATGTTAGAAAACTTATAATTGAGAAACTTCTATGTAGGCTCACTATCTACTAGATAACTACCCAAACAGGAGAGACCTAAACTCTGGGAGATGCTTCTACAAGGAACGCCCCCACCTTAGTAATAATATAATCCAAAGACTCTACACCATCCGATAGTGAACCATCTATCAATCCCATAAGCTAAACAATGACATCTTTGCGAACAGAAGAATAAATAAACCTTTGTGGTTCCTGGGCTAGTTCTTGGGCCACCATTGGTTAGTTAGAAAAATCTTTGGTTGAGAATAAAAATAGCATTTTGTTAAGGCCCCTTATCCTATACAATAGTTGCTATACATCCCTATATTCTCCCTCACTTTTAGGTAGTCCACGAACAGTGTTAGGATCCCTAGGCCTGATCTTAGGACCCTCTTCTCATGTAGCATTAGCACGTATCCTGGAAATCTTCAAAAGTGTGAAACTAAAGAATTGTGTTAGAAACCAACTCAGAATCTTAACACAAAATAAGTGAACTAAGAACTCCTAAGAATATCCTATACCCTATCAATTATTAGAAATAGACATGATCATTCTGATCCTCGAACTCTTCCAGACATTTACTCTTGTATCGATGTGAAACCTAGGCTTTGATACTAATTTTCACAACCTTATTTATGGATTATGATGTAACCTACTTTATGCCACAAATAGGTAAGCCAAACCATAGCCCAAAGCCATAAGCAATGGACTGCCTGGGTGGAAAAGAATTTTAATGCTTAAACAACATTTAAAAAGTTAAAACAATAATGAAATAGTTATAATAATATAATAGATAAATAAAAGAAAACCAACCATCCTAAGACTCGATAATACATAGACAATATCTTCTACAACTAAACCATATGTACTAAATAATCAAATACAATTTGTCTCAAAAATGAATGACTAAACATGTATAAATAGAAGTAAAAAGGAAAACTATGACTTTGAGAGCTAACCCTGTATTAAAAATTTACTTAACATGATCTTTGAATTAACAATGGATACTTTTACTCGAATATATACCATAAAGTTGAAGAAGTATAGTGTGATTACCAAAATGATCAGTACTCAGTAGGCATCATCGACTGACTAAGTTAAATTGTAATTTAAATATGATAAGATAAAAGATAAAGTAAACTATGTCAAGGTAAAGGGGAAAACATGGAAATAATCTCCAACACATCGATAAATAAATTAATAAATATTTAAAGGTAACACAAAGATGACACAATAATAACTGCAAGATTGGCCTCCATAAGCTAATAAGCATGGAAAAGTATATTATCCCTCACAAGATCCCATATCTTTGAGGGTATAATCAAGGATAGTAAATGACTCTAATAACCATAAATGATGGACCATCATGCTATACCTAAGAATTTATCGAATCCATATTTTTTATGACAACTCCCAAAATGTGGGACTTAAATCAAATCTCATATATCATTATCATCATTATTTGGCAAACTTGGACCAAAACTCATTTACAATTATAATCATCACTTACAAGACTCAAACCAAAACTCATATATCAATATACCTATCATTAACCAAAAATACGAGTCGTGATGGCACTTGTTGTAGCTAAACTTTTCTAGTAAGCCCCTTATACAAACTAATAGAAAGAGAGAATAACATTCAAGACCACGAGTCAAGGATCCTAAAATAAACTTAAATAATAATTAATACAACTAAGGAAAATGCATTACATAGGAATAACTCTATCTTTATTTCACTCTACACACTCACCAGGAAAGTTCTAGCATCATCCACAAGCATAGAATATACTATAATATCTCACACACAAGGCACATGGTCGACTTTATTGAGAGTAGTATAGACTCTTGGCCCAACAGATGAAGGAATTTAACCACATAATTATCACACAATGAGTCACAATTAGAGACTAAACGTCTCAATAGTAATGATTTTATAACAGACTCTTGTTATAATACCATACTGCCTATTAAAATGATTTTATGCAAAGTTTAAAAAAACAATTAACTACTAAAAAAAAAAAAAAACATAAATAAATACAAATGTAGATAAATAAGTATAGCATACAAATACCAGCACCCCACACTTAGACGGGACACATTGCCCTCAGTGGAAAATAAATAAGAAGAACCTAGTTAGTCGGACTCCTCCTCTATAACTGGGTTCATATCCCCTTTGTCGGAATCATCATTGGAGTCGTAGTCATCTAAATTCTCCTCCACGTTGGAGTCTAGCATTCTGCGATCATCATCGGTTGGCACATCATCATCAAGAGGTTCCTCAAAATATACACCTACTCCACACATCGCTCTTGCATGCTCATTCATTGGGTAGTCATAATCCAGCTGTTGGAGCTCTGCAGTAGTTGAAACAAGATCCCCGCTCATCATAATAAACCTCGTCATGCCATATAAATGATGGAAAAAGCTTTCATCGCGAGCATGTCTTTTTGCGGTGGTAAGGTTGATTCCATGTGTGGATTCAACATCTTTAACTATTTTCTCTTCGATGTCCTCCTTCCTTAATATTGCAGTCAACAGATTCCCAAAGCTGAAGTGGGACCTCTTGTACAACCTAGCCTTATGCATTTTAGATCGAATAATTGCCCCAATGTTGATAGGGACATTCATCATAAATGCGTACACCGAGCACACTCTATCTCGTGTTATCTTTGTGTACTGTGTCCCTAGAATTAGGCAATATTTGACTATGCGCAACCATATCCTAGCTTCCCTATTCAAGGGAGCATTTGAGAAGGTGTTGTGCCGACTGGTGTCCTTGTGTCTACTCCATCGTGCCATAGATCTTGTTCCGCACAATGTGTGTCTAATGGCCCTGTACGGAGGTCTGTTGTAAAGCTCTTTGAATGGTGATGGATCAACAGATGGCAAACCTATAAAGGAGTTGAAGAACTCCGCATTTAGCGGCAGAACTTGTCCCCAAATCTTTACTTCACTCCCTGTAGTTTTCGGTGACCAATTGGGATAGAATTCTCATGTTAGATCGAGATTGCATTCTCCCATATCTTGGAAGATGAAATGAAGATGTAATTCCATTATCTTTGCCAACATACGGGGTTCTTTCTTTGCTAGGCTCTCCTTGTGTATCAACTCGACCTGAACATATTTTTTCTCTTTATATATCCTATACCAATCCTTTCCTTCCTCCTCTAGCACCTATTTTATTCCAAACATGCGGTGAGGTATTTGCAGCGAGGAGGATTCTCTTGCTTTTTTCGTCCCTTTTTCTGGCCTTTTTGTGAAGTGGTTGCTTTTTATTTTCCTTGTCTTGCTTTTCGTGCCATTGTACCTAAGATTAAAATAATAGTCATGTTAGCTTCATCTCGGTGGATACAATCAACAAACATGCAGTAGTGGCACCACCCCACACTCAATTTGTTGGCTCAAATTAGTGAAGTGAACGATATCGATTACTCAGACTTCATCGATATACGATTAGGTGTTAGGTTCCAACAATATAATTAGTGCAGTCACACTTTTCTTGTTATCTTTAACTATCCTTTTTGATTTTATCTCATGAGATCTTGGAAATACTTTCATGTTTGGATTGATATACCTCTTGAGCAAGACTACTACATAGAGATTGAATCAAGTGATAGCATTTAGAAATAATCACAGCATCGTATGTTTTTAGTAAACCATGATTCTCATCTCGATGAACAAGTCATTCCAACATATAAGCTTCCTATTGACAAGATTATGCAATTTTCTTGACCATGTCAATTCTGTAAAAGTATGACAATGCACAAAAATCAAATACAAGTTGGAAACAAGTCAATATCATCCTTACGTATTCGTTCACTGACCTAGTTGTATCACAACAATTCAAACACATTCAAATCACCAATACTACTTCAAGATTTAACAATTCAATATAGGCATAGTAGTGTAGTACTTATGGAATATAAATGAAGAACAAAGAAGTACATACTTGGTTGATGGCCTCGGAAGATGTTCTTGCAAGGTAAAAAGAGGAAAAGGAAAATTTTTGAGAGAAATTGGAGAGGTAGGCGGCGCTTAGGTATGATTTGCAATGTATTTTTGGTCTAAGAATAAGTTTCTTATTTATAAGGTAAGCTTGGGTCAGGTTTTTACCCATTTGGAATCAGATTTGGAGACCAAAAGTGACCATATACGACGCCTAATGCTTTGCCTATGCTTGGCATAGGATCATTGTTGAGCATATGCGCTGCCTATGCTATGGCATTGTTAGGAATAGGCAGCGCATATGCCATGGCATATGAGATTCAGAGACAAAAGGGTTTTGCATAGGCGGCGTCTATGCTATGGCATTGTTGAGCGTAGGCGGCGCCTATGTTATGGCACTGTAGAATCCGAGATCTTAGGCCATAGTATAGGCCTTGCCTTGTTCATGGCCTAGTTTTATATCGGCCTTGCCTTATTCGTTTCCTATATTTTCATAAGCAATGCCTAACCCATATCCTTTTTCTTCTTCATTCCTAACTTACCACATTCTACATGCAATACTTCCAAATCAAAATTTAAAACCAATCTCTTTCTTTACGCCTTTTGCACCTACATTTACTCAAAAACAACAAAACGATTAGAACGATGGGTTGCCTCCCATCAAGCGCCTTATTTTTGGTTGTGGCTCGACTCTTCTTTTTTGATTTTTATTTAGTAAAAACAAAATAAAAAGAAATGATAAAACAAACGATGGGTTGCCTCCCATTAAGTGCTTGATTTCTTGTCGCGGCACGATATAGTTCCCTCGAGTACTTAGACTTCATCGAGATAGATAGTGGCCATGAATTTAATAGAGTCAAGAGGACCGATATATGGCTTTACTCATTGTCCATTCAAATTAAAAATAACACCAATATTGTCCTCCAACTCAACTACTCCAGACGAGTAGACTTGGCTAATTTTGTACGGGCCAGACCATTTGGACCTTAACTTACGTGGGAATAGCTTCAGTCTGGAATTGAAAGGAAGTACCATATCACCCTTTTGGTTCCCAAAAAATAAGCACGGAACTTTTCAAAAGCATACACAACCGCTAGAAGCTCTTGTTCTGTGACAATATAGTTGTTCTATGCTTTGTTCAGGACTATGCCCGCATAGTAGATTGGATGGAATATCTTTTACCTTCTCTGTAAAAGTACAGCACCGAAAGCTACCCCTCTAGCATCACACATGACTTCAAACGGTATAGACCAATCTGGCGCTACAATGATAG
Source organism: Capsicum baccatum var. pendulum (assembly GCA_030864225.1). NCBI lineage: Eukaryota > Viridiplantae > Streptophyta > Magnoliopsida > Solanales > Solanaceae > Capsicum > Capsicum baccatum. Next base: position 48,630,630 of record CM061558.1, read on the forward strand.
GAGCTTCAATTAGATTCCTTTTAAGGCATTCGAATGCCTTCAAACAATCTTCATTGAAGTCGAACTTTTCATCTTTCACCAAAAGTTTGCATAATGGACTAGCAATTTTGTAGAAGTCTTTGATAAACCACCGATGGAAATCTGCGTGATCGAGGAAACTATGAAATCCCTTTATGGAAACTGGAGGTGGTAGCTTCTCAATAACATCAATTTTAGCTTGATCAACCTCAATTCCTCTTTTGGAGATTTTGTGCCCAACAACAATACCTTCTTTGACCATAAAGTGGCACTTCTCCTAGTTCAGCACTAGGTTAAATTCAACACATCTTTAAAATGCCATACTTAGATTTGCCAAGCATAATTCAAACAACTCACCAACGATTGAAAAATCATCCATGAATGCCTCTAAAGTGTCTTTCACCATATCAGAGAAAACAACGCTAAAATGTGTCGGGTCATTACATAGTCTAAATGGCATACAGTTGAAGGCAAACGTACAATATGGGCATGTAAATATTGTCTTCTCTTGATCTTTGGGAGAAATACAAATCTTATTATAGCCAGAATAACCATCTAAGAATCAAAACCATCCTTTCCCCTCTAATCGATCGAGCATTTGGTCCATGAATGGCATTGGGAAGTGGTCCTTAAGCGTCCATGAATTTAGCTTCCGAGAGTCCATGCATTCTCTCCATCCTGTGATAGTTCTGAGTGGGATTAAATCATTCTTTTCATTCGTAACTACCGTTATGCCACCTTTCTTGGGTACACATTGAACCGGGCTTACCCATTTACTGTCAGAGATGGGATACACAACCCCTGCATCTAACCACTTAATAATTTCTTTCTTCACCACTTCTTGCATAGGTGGATTAATACGCCTTTGATGCTCAATAGTGGGTGTGTAATTTTCTTCAAGCTGAATCTTGTGTGCACCAATACCAGGTGGAATACCAATAATGTCAGCGATGGTCCAACCGACGGCTCTTATTTACTTCCGTAGAACAGTAATGAGAGCTGAAACTTGTTGCTCACCTAAATTTGCTGCCACAAAGACTGGGAGTGTGTTTCTGCTTCCCAAGAATGCATACTTTAAATGACTAAGCAGCTCCTTCAATTCTAACATGGGTAGCTCTTCAATAGATGGTTTAGCTGGTAGTGTAGGTCCGTTTTTAAGATCAAGGTCCAGCTTCTTGGGGGCATGAGGATACGACCCTAATCCTGTTATAGCACCAATAGATTCTTAATAATTTTCAGCATCCTTATGCTCAACATTCATAAGCACAACCGCCAATGGGTCATTAATAAGCTGCTCCTCTTCAGGTAATTCTTTCTCTTCATCAAAATAAACATCAGCTACCGAGAATACGTTCAGATCTTTAGGTTGCTTCATTTATTTGCACACATCAAAGCACACTACTTCATCATTTATTCGGAATAAAAGCTCATTAGTATTTACATCACTTTATCTTGTCCCACTTCACTCATTATCATTCGAGGATGAATTTTCTCAAGGGAGAGATATTATAACACCCTGTACTTATTCCAAGCTTTAAATCATCCCAAGTATTTTAGAAACTTACTTTGAAAGATGAATCCACTTTTATATACATGGAATTTTTAAGATTTTAACTTTTCATCATGTGGGAAATTGAATTACCATTCCAATGATGCAAATTTTGTTAAAATCCAGTATCGGGGTAGAAAGTTATGGCCATTTTACATAAAAATAGTCAAAATTGCCCAGGTACGATAGTGAGGGCTAACAGACCATGGAGCTAACAATGAACCATCACCCAAACAATAAACTGGAGGCAGTGAGACAACCTTCTGCCTAAGGGCAACGACTCAGTCAGACGGACCGTCGAGATACTGATGCACCATCGCCCAGGCCATAGCTGCAGAGATAGTGAATCCTTATTCTGCCCAGGTGCGACGGTCAGGACCGATGGACCGTCGACCCAGCAATGGATCATTGCACCCACCATCACATAGTTCATTCAGTTATTTTAAAGTCATTTTTAAAAAGGTATTTTTGTCTTTTTCCACCCATTTTATCCCCCAATAATATCAGATCAAGCCTCATAAGTTCATTATCCATCTACAACATCAAATTAGGGTTTTCTCTCAAAGATAATTGGCAAGAAAAAAATCCAAATATTCTTTAAGAAAATAAGAGATTCAAGTTCTTCAAGTCCAAGAAATTCAAGAAACTCATAACCCAGGTATATCATGTGTTGATTCATGTGTCCCTTTAACCCATGAAGCTCAAGAATTTTGTTTCAAAATCATAGATTTGTTTATTTATGAATGTTCATTATTTATATTGAATTGAAACTTATTTTCATGATGTTGTCGGGTTTTGGTTCAACTTTAAAATTACATATTCCGATGATTGACCCTAGGATGTTGTTATTTGCATAATAATCATGACAAACCCTTAAATTTATATTTTGATCAATGTATCCACGATTATTATATGTGTTGATGATTATATAACCAAATCATGCATCCCTTGTGTTCGATTAAAATTCTATGTGAAGGAGAAATGTCATACTAGTATGATAATATGAAATCGACATTTATGTACAAGTTTATTGAAGTCAAGTGTTTGATGAATTGTCTTAATGATTTATGGATATATGTATTATGGATTGTGATGTTGATCATGCATTCAAGAAAGTCATGATGGATTGGAAAGTCTATAGTGGTTTTGTGGTATCTATTTGTCACAGGGAGACGTTGGTGTATTTTATAGAGTGTAAGATGTTAGATTTGGATGTTTTCTTTGGGATGTATTTTCTCCATTCATGATATATATCTCTTGTTGACTGTAGGACACAAAGTGTAAGTTTCAATTTCCCGAATGAACTAGTGATTGAGTTGGAATGTACTTCCCTGGTTCCTAAGGGGAGGTTTATATTGTATCTTATAGCCTGGAGATTGATTTCTAAGTGGTGTCAATATCATGTTGTTCGGGTTAACGACTCAAATTATGAGGGCCTTTATTTGAAATCTATCCCTATTATTCATGATTTTCTCAAAGTGTTTTTTCATGATCTTACTTGTATTCATCCTGATAAGAAAAGTGATTTTTGGATGAATTTTCTTCCGAAGTCTCGTCCTATCTCTATCCCTCCCTACAAAATGGCTTTGGAATGGTTGAAAAAACTTATAGAGAAATCGAAGTACCTTTTTAATAAGGGTTTTATATGCCCTAGTGTTTCTTCGTAGGGTACTTTTTTTCTCTTAGTGCATAAGAAAGGTGGGCTCTGTCCAAACATATTTGGTATAGATTATTGTCTGTCACATAAGTAATTGAGGGTGACATGTTTATGGGGTGGACTAGTATATTATACGGGGTTCTTCGTTAGTTGTTCATGATTTTTGCTAGACCCTAAATTTGAGCTTTATGTATTTATTGAGTGGGGCAAAAGTGTTGGATTTAGGGTAGTGATGCAACGATTGCGAGAATAAATTGGTAAGCTTTATAGTATGTTTAAATTAGGTTATATTGATAATATAGGAAATATTAGAGCGGGTAATTGTATGTGTACCATATATTTAGAGTTAGAGTGATAAATTGGGGTCAAGTCTTTGGTAAATAACAGAATTTGGTTTATAAGAATATGTTTGACTCCAGGTAGAATCTCGTTATATGAGGTTTTAAGTATGAAATTTCCCGATGTACCTAGTTCATGTACACGGTGATACGACATGGTGTGGAGTATTATTCTTATTGGATTAGTAAGAGACTATTTCTTGAAGGATGGGATTGTGAACCAAAGTTGATCTTGAATTTTCTCATTATGTTGAGGTTTAGGAAAGAGTCATGGTAAATAAACTCTGATTCTCGATATTACCTTATGTTTTGGTAAAGAGGCCATTATACCTATCTTATACGTATTCTATAGTACCTATTCCTAAGGTTTTCACTCTCTATGGTGCACATGTCCATGCTATAACCTTGGACCAATGAGCAATAACGGTTCTCATAGGTCCAAGCTACAAAATATTTAAGGTGTATGTTATGACGCTCATGAACCTATAAACTCATGTCTTTCTTTATGATTCTCTTTAAGGAACTATATGTTCTACGTGTTACCTATTCAATTTATGTCATGTCCTAGCTTAATTTGATGTTGTACATTAAATCTCGTGACCATTCTCAATCCTTAAAAGGAGAGGTAGGAGTTTCAAGTAGCATTCCTTGTCTTATTTCTTCAAAAGATATAATACTCAGCACCATGTTATATGACCCATGTTATCTAAACTCATGTTTTCCACTGTGCCAGTCAAGAATTTAGGCTATGTTATTCTTATTCAAAAATGACCCTCTATTTATAATCTAGGAAGTTGCTCAAAATTAATGTATGCCCATTGCACCATGTCTCATTTCATAGGTTCCACTCAAAGTAATATGCCTGGTAGGAGACAAGATTCAAAAGTAGCCATCCTATCCTTAATGGTTTTACTCCAGTTCCATAGTGAGCCTCCTTTTGGTAGTATGGTAGTAGCTTTAAAAATGTAGTTATGCTATAGATAAGGAAGTGCATGTTCTTTATATGAAAATTTTGGGGGGTTATTTATCAGGCTAGGACCATAAAAAAGTAGAAGAGCATGATGAAATCTAGTTAAGTGAAATAGTTTAGAAAGGGAGATGTGGTTAAACCTTTGTGATAGTGATTACAATTTGAAATCCTTGAGGTGTGTGTAGAAAAGATGGCATGAATAGTGTGACTGATAGATACATAAACCATGGTACGATAAGTACTTCTTGATATAAGACCAGTAGTGATGACATGGAGTAGTGTTATTGGAGGGATGTAAAGTATATTTTTCTATAGCTTACACTAGAACCTTTAACTCAAAGGTAGGGTTTGACATGGAAAAAATAATAAATTATACTTAGACTCTTATAGTTGTATGTTAGTCTTGCAGGGGAATTAGGAGATTGAAATGGTGGAGTATTATTTACATAGTTTAAAGCATAATGGTGAAGTGTGGTTATATTTATGGGTTGTTAGATGTATTTTATTTGGGTAGAAGAGCTTTGTAAGATGCTGAAGAGGACACGTAGTCCAAATATCTATTTTGTATTGTGCCTTCGATACTTGTGCTTGATATATGTGTATTCCGTATATCTTTGTTTGTTGTCTTTGTTAAAGGTAAGAGTGGTTGTGTTCTATGCGAAAAACTCTCTAATGGGTGCCTTGACTCATCATTCCATGATGAACGATCCTAAAGGGGGATAATGAATTACCCTAGATTTTGGCCCATGAAAATTTTCTAACCTTTAGGCTCACTGCCCAGACTACGACTCATAATACGAGTTATGGGGTGTTAATATGAATCATAGGACTCTAATCATAGCCTGACCAATGTATTTGACTAAGGCTTTGAGTTTGTTACGATTGGATACCAATGAGTCATCAAGAACCATTATAGGTCGTATAGTGGTTCTCACAGCCTAATCAGTAAGGTTTCCCAAATGTTTCTAACTTAACAATTACTAGACCTTACGAATCGTAAGGTCTAAGTACGAGTTGTAGGATATGACATAGCTAGACAAATCTGCATACCCGATGAAACTATCCAGACTATGAGTCTAAGGGATGACTAGTAGCCAGTCATTATGAGTAATTATATAACTGATGTGTTAACAATTTCTAACACATTTAAAACCTTTAACTAAGAGTAATTGCTAAGTAATAAGCAAATTTTGTCATTTTTGATTTGCTTATGTCTGATTTTATAGTTTAAGCTTATGGGATAGAGAACCAACAAAAATGGAAACACAAAAGTTAAAATTTGGATAAATCTTAAGAAAAGTGTAGCTAACGACATCTGTGATAAGTCGTCAGCCCTGTGATCGGCTATCACAGTTGTAGTAAAAATAAAGCATGAGTTAAAGCCTCTGATGACATCTGGTGATATAATATCAAAAGTGTGATACGCCGTCATGAATGTCATCATCCTTAAACATAGATTGAGAGTTGAATACATTTTTGTCATGATGTTTATGATAAGTTGTCAGGTTGGTGATAATGCATAAACGTTGTCATCAGCCTTAGATAGCAGAAGCCAAAAGTGTAAAGGAGCTGACTAGATAGCAGAAGCCAAAAGTGTAAAGGAGGTGACAACATCTGTGATAAGCAATCAGACTCCTGATAAGCTATCACGGATTTCGTCGTCTATTCTGCGAAAATGCTGCAAATTTAATTTTATTTCCTTATTTAGGGTTAATTATTTAATGCTTTTTTTAGGGTTTAATGGAAATAATTCATTCATCATCATCATTATTCTATGGAGAGTTTGATACTCTGAGTCTCGGAGAATATTTTTTGATATTTCTTTCTCTTTCTTTTTGTATTCGAACAATACAACTATTTTAGAGATTTCCCTTTATGATCAAAACTATGTTTCACTATTTATTATTCATCTCCATAAGTTAATCTTCTCAATTATGAATTCAATTATCTTTTTCGTTGTTTGTATCGTGAGTGTCTAAACTCCGTTAACTTGACTTATGTGATCTAGGGTTAGCTCATGATGATGTGCTAAATATTCAAGATTTAATAGTTGTTTGGATTTCTTGATAATTCAGAGATTTTAATTACGTTCTGTGCGTTGCAAATAGTAGACACACCTACTTTGATTTGCTTGAGAAAGAAATCATATACAACAGGAAGTGAGTTATCAACACATACTCGGAAATACATTATTTAATAATTAGCATTATAATAAGGTTGATTAACCAGAGGTAAAATCTGGGCAGTGAATAGCGATTTCCTAACTGGATTAAGATAGCTTGTTATCCTTTCCAACATGAGAATCTTGAGTCACCTTTAGCATCTGTCATGTACCTTAAGCCCTAGTGAACATAAATTTGGTTATTTCATAAAATCTTTATTGCAAACATCGAAATTAAAGTGACAAAGAGTTATTTGTGAAACTTCAACCCCCATTTTAGGAAACTTCAATTATCTATGAATTAAATCACAAACGACTTGAGGTCACAACATATTCTCTATGGGATTTGACCCCAACCTAGTTGGGTTTTGTTTTGACAATGATCGCTTACACCCATTCAATAGTGTAGTTTGATCGTTATCAAAAATGGCTCTGTTGTCGGGGAATATGGTTGTAAACTGAAAGTTGTGTTTGCTAATTGACTGCTAGTTAGTTTTCCTAGATTTACGTTAATTTATTGTTTTTTAATTGTAGGTTCCTTTTTTAATGCCAAAAACAAGAAGTCTTGAAGAACCATTATTACCAATTAATGCAGAATATCAGCTAATCTTGAGAATGGCAGAATAGGAACAGGATGACAGACTGGCAGCCTTGGACAGGACTCAAGTGAACATATACAACTAGGGTTAACAAGTACGTCACCCAAACCCTGATGATAAAGGGTTGGGTAATGAGGAATTGATGAATCCTTAAATCCCAAGGTGAGCTGAGCAATTTGCTAAACCAGTGCTGCAAAATTTCAATAAAAATCATCCAGTTAGAGAAAGTTATGGTCAAAAGACTATCCATTATGAGGTCGATGAATATGATGAAAGAATGGATAGAGCAGGTACAACGGGTGCTATCATTCCTTCACCGTTGGCACCGGGTGCAAAATTCAGCAAAATAAGTACTATGATTCAACTCCTGAATTTGAAGGGGTTGTTTGGAGGCTAGCCTTATGATGATCTAAAGATGCACTTAGTGAACTTTATCACCATTTGTAAATCTTTTGATAATCCAGGAATGAGATAGAATATGATCCGGTTGAGATTGTTTCCATTGTCTTTGTCTGGGGAGGCAACAATGTGGTTAAATAAACTGAAGCACGATTCTATAACCAACTAGATATAGTTGAAGGAGGAGTTCATAGAATGATTCTTTCAACCATTTAGGAGGGTACAATTGAGGGACGAAATCAGTAACTTCAGGCAGCTCTCGACTGAAGCATTGCATGAAACTTAGGAGAAACAAAACATGACGTACTTGCACATGATGGAGACTTTGTAAAAAGCTTTTAATTTTGTAACAAATCCAATTGTAGATAATATTGTAGGTGGTTTGTTCATTGACCTTTCTTTTCAAGATGCTTCAGGTATGCTGAATAGAATAACCAAATAGAGCAGGTCGTGGCATACCAGGGATTCTGTGGTAACTATCTCAACTATTTATAGTGGTATGACTATGGAGCAGTGCAAAAGAGATAACGATTAAGACCAATACATGACCTACTTATAGACTCAGATAGACTTGCTGACCAAGTACTTGCTAACAGGCAAGACTGAAAAGTTTAAGGCAATAGAATCTCAGTGTACTGTTGCTATTGATGCTGATGAGGAGGCATATTATATTGATAATCAGGGGGGTTTCAATTCAATAGCCAAAAGAATCAAGGTCGGAACTTTTATATCAAGCCTAATTATAAATATAGGGAGCAAGGAAACTGGAGAAGCTATAATGATAGGAGTTGTTTGTATATTTCTCCTGAAAGTCGGTATGTTTAACTAAATAGATCTGGAAAGATGTCCATGGAGGACATGATGGAAAAATTGTTGAAGGGATTTGAGGCTACCAAATCGGCAATAACCACAATAAAGAGTGAATTCTCTACCCTGAGTCAGCTGGTTAGTTCACACTCCACTTCTATCAAGCAGTTGGACAAGCAGATGGGCCAACTTTCTGAAACACTAACCTAAGATAAAGTAGTACTTTACCTAGTTATATAATTTAGAATCTGCGGAATGATGGCTCATGTATGGAGATTACAACTAGGAGTGAAAAGTCTTACCAGGTCTTTATGTGGGGAAATTTGTAGATGGTGATGTGGTTGTTGATGAATCCGAAGAAAGCTAACCAGTGGAGTCTTAGAATTTTAATAGTTTGGTGGATTCTTTGGATAGAGGAAAAAGAGAAGGAAGAGGAAGTGGTGTTGAAATCTATCCCAAGACCACCACCTCCCTTTCCTTAACGATTGTAGAAAAAGGTTGATGATGGAACATTCAGCAAGTTCATGTCCATCTCAAGCAATTGACAATAAATACGCCTCTAGTTAAAGCGCTTGAGGAAATGCTCGGATATACAAAAATTTATGAAGGACCTTGTGAGTAAGAAATGAATGGTTAACTGTGAATTAGAGGCAGATCTCTATCTTTGTAGTGCTATTTCTACAAGGACCTTAGTATAGAAGAAGCAAAAGCCAGGTGCAATCACTATTCCCTGCACAATTGGGACTATGGAATTCACCAAAACGCTATGTGATCTGGGAGCAAGCATTAATTGGATGCCACTAACTATTTAAACAGAGTTGGGTTTGGGAAATCCAACACCCACCAATACGAGACTCGTGATGGCAGATAGGTCAGTAAAGAACCCTGTTGAAATTCTATATGATGTGTTGGTGAAGGTGTCCAACTTTATATTCCCTACAGACTTTGTCATACTTCATTGCGAGGTGGACTTCAAGGTGCCCATAATCTTCGGTTGACCTTTCCTTACAACTATAAGTGTACTTATTGATTTGAGAGACAATGAGCTCTTATTCAGGATGAATGATAAAGTGGTACAATTTTATATGGAAAAATCAATAAAGCAACATGAATAGATAAGTGTGTTCTCAATAGTTGATGTGTATTATGCGGAGGAACAGGAGGTGACCATAACTGAGCAACTTGTTATAGAACCTTTAGCCGCGATCATGATAAATTATGATAGTGAAGGCATTTGGGAGTATAAAGAGATTGTTTCTGCCTTTATAGGAATGGGTTCATATCCTTATGTACATAAAAATCTCGATCTTGACCAGGCTAATCGACCAATACCACTAACCAAGCCATCTACTAAGGAGACTCCGATGTTGGAATTGAAGAAATTGCTTGGGCAATTACGGTATATGTTTTTGGGCAATGGGAACACACTACCTATTATTATTGCAGTTGATTTAGGTGAACAAAAGGTGAATGCAGTTATTTTATAACTTCAGAGGCACAAGAGAGCTATAGGGTGTACCATCACAGATATAATTGGAATTCCTCTGGGCATCTGCACGTATAAAATTCAGCTTGAGGAGGACTGTATTCCAACCGTAGAGCATTAACACTATATTAATCCACCAATGCAAGAGGTGGTTAAGAAGGAGATTATTAAGTGGTTGGATGCAGGAGTGGTTTACGCTATTTCTAACAGAGAATGGGTGAGCCCAGTTCAATGTGTACCCAAGAAAAAGGGTATAATAGTGGTTTCTACTGAAAAAAATGAGTTAATCAAGCCTGTAACTGGGTAGAGAGTTTGCATAGACTAATGCAAGCTAAATTATTGGACTCTTAAAGACCACTTTTTGGTGCCCTTTATGGACCAAATACTTGATCAATTAACTGGCAGGAGGTGATATCACTGCTTGGATGGTTATTTTGGATAGAACAAAATATGTAATGCTCCTAAAGATAAGGAGAGGATGACATTCACATGCCCATATGGAACTTTTGCATTAGAAGGATGCCATTTAGGCTATGTAATGCTCCCGTCAGTTTTCAATAGTGTATGATGTTCATCTTCTTTGACATGGTGGGGGACACCATGAGTTATTTATGGATGATCTATCTATGGTGGGTGATTCATTTGAGATGTGTTTGGAAAATCAGAATGTATCCTTCCAAAGAGGTATTTAATTTAATTTAGTGCTTAACTGGGAAAAATGCTATTTCATGGTCAAGAAGGGCATCATTATCGGCCACAAAATTTCTGAAAAGGTGATAGAAGTTGATCAAGAAAAAGTGGAAGTTATTCAGAAACTACCACCTCCCATTTAAGAAAAGGGAGTAAGAGGTTTTCTTGGACATGCTGGCTTTTATTTGTGATTCATAAAAGACTTCCCAAATATTGAAAATCCACTCGGCAAACATTAGGAGAAGGAGGTGAAATTTTCCTTCGATGATGAGAGCTTGAAGGTATTTGAATGCCTTAAAAAGAAGTTGATTGAGGCCCCTATTATTATTACACCTGATAGGTCAAAATTATTGAGATCATATGTGATGCAAGTGGTGTTTCCCTTGGAGCGGTATTAGGGTAAAAAAGGGACAAATTATTTTCTCTGATATATTATGCATGCAAAGTATTGAATGGAGCACAAAATAATTACACCATAACTGAACAGGAACTTCTTGCTATAATGTATGATTTTGAGAAGTTCAGAGCATATCTGCTTGGCAGCATAGTAGTGGTTCGCACCGACCATGTTGCCTTGAGGAATTTAATGGTTAAGAAGGAAACTAAACCAAGGTTAATTAGATGGGTATTGCAGCTCTAACAATTTAACTTTGAGGTAAAGGATAGAAAAGGATGTGGAAATCATGTTGCCGACCAACTTTCTAGAATGGAAGGTGAACAGGAAAGTAGTAATGAAATGCAAATAAATGATGTATTCCCTGATGAGGAGATCCTGGCTACCGCTATGGAAAAATTGCCTAGGTATGCGGATTATTTAAAATATGCTTGAGTGAGGTCATCCCAGAAAACCTTTCTTTCCATCAAAGGAAAAAGTTCTTGAATGATGTAACGCATAACTTCTGGGATGAGTAGTATCTTTTTTGGTGATGTGCAAACAATATTATAAGGAGATATGTGCCGAAAGTGGATGAATTGTGCATATTGGAAGCTTACCATGCTTCCCCAGTCGGGTGTCACCACGCAGGTGAACAAATGGCAATGAAGGTGTTTCAAAGTAGCTATTATTGGCCAATATTATTAAAATATGCCTACGAGTTTGTGCTGAAATGTGAACAATGACAAAGGCAGGGGTCAATCTCTAAAAGACATGAGATGCCCTTGACTAAGATGCTTGGAGTGGAATTATTTTATGTTTGGGGATTTGATTTCATGGGTCCTTTTGCAAGCTCGTCTGGTATGAGGTATATTTTAGTTGTTGACTATGTCTCAAAATGGGTCAAAGTTGTGCCCTTGTCTAATAATGAAGGGAAGATAGTTGTTGCTTTTCTCAGGAAAAATATCTTCTCTCGCTTTGGAGTACCACGTACTATCATAAGCCATGGAGGATATCATTTTTGAAACAAAATATTTCAAGAATATTTGACAAAATATGGGGTAACTCTCTCCGTATACTAAAGCCAGAACTTCCTTGGTTATTCTTACCTTGATTAAATTATAGGGGTTATGAAAGGATCATAGGTCGTTTTGCTGATTAACCCACTTTTAGCCTAAATAGCCTTCCCTATGTGCATCATAACCATTAATCCCTATTTTCATGCTAATTATCATATTTCTTTCTTATGACACCTTTCACCTTCTCATTTATACCATCATCAACCTATTTTGGCCTAGGCAAACATCCTTAGTTTAGGGTGGCTATCATAGGGGTGCATGGTGTTAGATGTGTATGAAAAAGGGTAAAATAAAGGAAAAAGAATAAAAGTTGGGTACTATTCTAAGAAAAAAGAGGCACCCAACTTGAATATGTGCGACCAATAGAAAAGAAAATGAAAAAGAGGTTAATAAGTGAGCCCCAAGAGAGTAGTGCAGTTTCAAGGAGGCATAGGCACTCTAAATGTCCTTGAATATCATACTATCCCTGGCCTACATTATAAGCCTAGAAGAAGTCCTATAGTGATCCTAGCTGGCCTATCTGAAGGTCATGGTAATGAAAATAAAGGCAAGCCTATGGTACTTGGCATACACTGATTGGAACATAGTTTTGAGAGTAAGAGTCTTTTAATGATCCCTACATTTACATTTTTGGTTTATTATATGTGAGGAAGGGGATTTCCTTGTTGTGAGGGCACAATGGTATTTTTGTTAGCTACTTGCTTGTTTAGATAGTGCAACATTGTGTAGGAATTATTGTTGTGGCTAAGATTGACGCCATCGCTGGAGTCCTTTGTGTTACTTTAATGTTCTTCAAGGACATACATAGTTGGTTTTATTTGGATTGACCTTGGAGGTGGTAACTATTTTTTCAGATAAAAATATAAAAGTGGCTGCTAAATATGGTATGTATTCTCTTTTTTGGGCTAATTTGCTTGAGGACAAGCAATTGTTTTAAGTTGAGGGTGTTGATGTGTGAGAAATTGCAAAAACATTTAAGACCTTTAACTAAGAATAATTGTGAAGTCTTAATCAACTTTTGTTGTTTTTTATTTGTTTAAGTCTAATTTTATAGTTTAAGATGATTTGATAGAGAACCAACAAAATTGGAATAAAAGAAGTTGAAATCTAAAGGAATCTAAAGAGAAGTGTGGCTTAATACATCTGTGATAAGTCGTCAGCCCTGTGATAGGCTATCATAGTTTTCATCAGACTAAAGCATGAGTTGAAGCTTGTGACTACATCTGGTGATATGACATGAAAAGTGTGATACGTCGTTATGAATGTCGTCAACCTTAAACAGAGAATGGGAGTTGAGAAAATTTTTGTGATGACGTTTGTGATAAGCCATCAGGTTGGGGATAATGCGTCAACGTCATCATTCTCCTTAGAAAGGAAATGCCAAAAGTGTATAGGAGCTAATGATATTCGTGATAAGCCGTCAAAATCCTTATAGGTTGTCACGGATGTCTTCATGTATTCCGAGAAAAAGTTTCAACATTAATTTTATTTATTTATTTAGGTTAAACTATATAAAGCTTTCTTTTAGGGTTTTTTAGAGGCAATTCATTCATCATCATCATTATTCTAAACAAAGTTAGATATTTTGAGTCTTGGAGAATATTTTCCGATATTTCTTTGTCTATATTTTTATATTCGAACAATACACCTATTTTGGGGATTTTCCATTGTGGTCTAATCTATGATTCACTAATTATTATTCATCTCTGTAAGTTAATCTTCTCAATTATGAATTAAATTTTATGTTTCATTTTTTGCATCATGAGTGTCTAATCTCTATTCACCTGAATTATGGGATTTAGGGTTAGGTAATGATGATGTGCTAAGTACTCAAGATTTAATAGGTGTTAGGATATCTTGATAATTCTGAGATTTTAATTAAAATTTGTATACAGTATGAAGTGAATTATCAACACGGACTTAAAAATGGTTCATTTAATAAACAGTGGTATAACAAGGTTGATTAACCTGAGGTAAAATTTTAGCAGTGAATAACAATTTCATACGTATGAGAGGATTACGAAATTAGATGCTTAAATAATTCGAGAGACATTCAAGCATATCATCGATAAGATAGCTTGTTATCTTAACCACCATGAGAATCTTGAGTCCCCTTTTGCACCTGTCATGTACCGTAAACCCTAGTGAACATAATTCTGCTTATTTCATAAAATGTTGATTACAAACTTCAAAATTAAAGTGACAAACAATTATTTGTAAAACTTTAACCCTTATTTCAGGAAACATTAAACTATCAGTGAATTAAATCACAAATGACTTGAGTTCACACCATATTCTTTGTGGGATTCTACCCCAACCTAGTTGGGTTTTATATTGACAACGATCTCTTACACCCATTCAACAGTGTAGTTTGAGCATTATCATTCTCCAATAGTGACTGGGTAGTCAATTTTCTGCCTATTTATTATGGGCATTATGGTCACTTCCCTTTTCTCCTACATAGACCCAATGACCATAAAACACCTTTAGGGCATTATTTTCAAGACTTATCAGTCATTAACACTCTACCAAACTCTCTCAAATACCTAAGACAATAACAACCAAGGGTTTTATGAAATTGGCATATAGAATTTCCAAGAGTTGATTTCTCTCTATAAATCATGATATGTTAGACATGTCACTCTTCCCCAAATGTTAATTTGTTAAAAGCATGTGGTTTAAATGGATTAATTGTATTGATTCGAATATTGGTTGTTACATGGGTTCAGGGTTTTTGAGTGGTTGATCCTTTAATTGTTTTCCATGGTTTTCATAAATGTTTCATGCTTTAAATTAAATATTTTCGCACTAATAGGGTGCATGGGTGTGGGAATGGAATTGAGGTTCCGGTAATCCCCCAAATTTATTTTTTTAACTTGGAAAATAGTTTAGAATAATTATTTTCCCTTAACCCACATATGTTAATTGCGGAATAGCCACTTGGTTTGACTTACGTATCTATACTATTGCATTGCATAAATGGTTAAATAATGAATATGTATTTTGACAGTCTAGTTGGATGTATTTTGATTTAATGAACAAAGAGGGTGGAGCCATTCCACAAATTGAATTTGATAAACTAAAAAAGGTTGAGGTATTCCTTTACTTTGATTTAATGAACTAAGGGGGTCAAGGCATTCCCCTAATTAAATTTGATAAACTAATGTAGGTCATAGGGCTTGTTCATTACTTTAGTCCTCATGGGGCTTGTCATCAACTTTAGCCCCCGTGTTTCTTGTTCTTTAATTTAGGCCTCATGGGTCTTGTTCTTTTCTTTAGCCCTTATTGGGCTTGCTCTATATTGTTTATATTAATATTGAAAATATGATGATATCTTTCATGTCCAGAGGACATTATGATGATTCTTGCAAGGCCGAAGTTTATTATGAATATAATATGATACTCGGCAAGGCCGGAAGATATAATGATAAATGATGATAACCAAAAAGGACAAAGGATATTATAAAAATATGATGATACCTACCAAGGCCGAAGGATATTATACTGATATGAGGATACCCGACTATAACACCCCAGGAGTACACCTTGGGTATCACATGGTGCTTAGGACTCCAAAGGACCACAAGTTAATCCATTATTGATATATGTTGTGAGCACTAGATAATATACTGTAATAAATATGGAATAATAGGATGAAAGAGCATAAGGTTCAAACATCTAAAATACTGATAAAATATAATATCTGAGATAATATCTATATACTGAATACTACTGAGTGTAATCTAAAAAGGCTATAACAGAAACTGTCTTAAAGTGCAGTTGATGGGACAATCCCCCAACTAATCCATCTACTAAAATACTGAGTCTACTGATTAATAGAATAAAAGAATGTCGTCGAATGATGAGGACTTGCTGCTAAATATAATGTTGCTGGCTAAACCTAAATCTACTATTCATGATCGGGTACATGAGAAACTTACACTATGATATGAAATATCATAGCACAGGAAAATATGCGTCAGTTTGTGGGAATGTATTAGAATGCTATATGAGGTAAGGCTGAATACAAAGGCTCATATGAATGAATTCTAACTAAATAAATTGTATAGAGTAACTTAATATAAGTGTACATAGAAAATCTACAACTTCTATGAGTACTAAGTATGAAATACTGTGCATATACATGAATAATCCAACTTAGCTTTTCTGAAGCTAAGTAATGAGTCTAATAAACTGAGATTACTGATACTAGTTGACTATATCTGACAGTCCTGACTCTATAGAACTGAACTGAGTTCTATTCTGAAGACTGAGACTGAAATTATAGGAGGTAATCATCTATCCGAAATGCCTTTTTCTAATATAATTGGGGTCCAACCTGTAACCCCATATGGAAGGGTGTTAATACCATGCCATGGGTACTAAAAATTGTTGTGGAGTAAGTCCAAATCTAGAAGGTGACCACTGAGATCGTCCTAAACTAGTGGGTTTTCCCTGACTATGCTAGACCAATCTAATAGATGACATCTCATAACCAATGTTGGATGTGTAGTTCTACGACTTAGGGATTATTTCTAGGGACCCATTCCGAACTAACGGGTGTACACCCGTTCCTTAGCTCGCTAGGTGTTAAATCCTACTAACAACTAAAAGACACTGAAATGAGTATACTGAACTAGACTGGACTGATATTAAGATTACTGTGTTTTCCTAATTTCTGTAACTCACTCAGTTCTAATGAGTTATATAACGGATAGAGTACTACTAATAGTGTCTTGAATGATACTATTCTATAACAAACACTGGCACAAGATAAACAACTAAATTATTGGGCATTAAATACCCCTGGTCTTAATAGAATGAAAAATATAGCAAAGCATAACTTTGAATAACATATAAATATTCACTTGCTCATAATTCATTCATAGAGACATTTGATCAAACACTTGAAATGCATTAACTTGTACATGAATGGGGAACACATGCTAGAATGCTATACTGGCATTATTTCATTCTCATAAATAATTTACCAAATACATGGAAAGCATAATTGGTACATTAGATCATAAACACTTAGGGTTGACATGATTACAACAATTAACTTGCTCATTGAAGGGCTTATCTAGAATATCATCTTGTTCAACACCTATTAGGATCAATTATTTGAACTTGTAATCTAGATCATGGACTAAAATCAAAATAACATCATAGATAACTTAATCACTTTGTAAATTCAATGGTTTATCAAAGTAATCCAATATTTTTCACATTTGCTATTCTATTTCAGAAAAAACAGGCACTTAAATAAAGGATTGAGACTCAACTAGTATCATGAACAAGAATTCAATCTAATTCAACCATGGAAATCATAAATAGAAAATCTTTGTTATTCAAAAAAGGATTATTGCACTTCATGGGTTGAACGAACCCATAAATTAAAATCTAACATACCCTAATTTGTGAGTTTCTTAGACTTCTTGGAGAGATCCTTAGGATTGACCTTGATTTCATGGACTAGGGTTTTTGACTCTTGAGCGAGAATGATTTTGTTCATGATAAAAAGTGAGAAATTACTCGAACGGTCATTACAAGTAATGAGTGCCATGAGTTTTCATCATGAGGGATTTGGTGGTAAGTTTTAAGTGTTAATAATTAAATTTAGTTTCCACGATATCTTTTGATGTGTTGTCGTCACCTAGGAAGTCTCATCGTAATAACTATCTTATGGGAAACATAAGTATTAACATTTTAGGTCCCTAAGTAACAAACTTAAATAATAAGGCCACAAAATATCCTATTTTTAGTGACAACACATTAATGTGTGCAATCATTCCCATGCCAAAAAGTTGGGGAAGTCACCAACAATTCAAACATGATGATTTATCTTGTGACTCTTGAAGATGTGTACAACAAAATTAGTTATATTTTAACTAAGGTATTTTTATTCTTTCCACTTTCCTAACTCCTTATGCCATTTTATATAGGGACTTTTAGAAAGAGATTAAGAGGGGTTATGTCATGACCCAATTTCATAGGTCATGATAGGACCTAGCATAACCCATGAGTAGGCAAGGCAAACACATAGTCTGGAACTGATAGTAATGGACTACAACTATATCAACAAAAAAATTGCAGAATAGATGAAATAAAGAAGAAATTTCATAATATAATTCCAAAATCTGGTGGTATCACCACAAGACTTGCTAATAATAAAAGAGTAGAAAGGAAAATTCAACTTAACACAATCATATAACTTATATTTAAATACAACATAGAGAATAGTATAAAAAACTAGAGAGAGACAAGTAATACTTTGAACCATGGCTTCTCCACAAGACAAACACATCAATGGCGATAACCCATACTATGATTTAACCTCATCTTGGCTTAAGGTCGACCAAGGCCTACTTCTAAATCTCCTAATCTATCTTCTAAGATAACTTTTACCCAGACTAGGCTAAGGTATCTTATTCAACTCTTTGATGGATAGAAAGCTACCATTAAGTCCATCATAGGAATCATACTAAAATACTATAACTAATTCAATTGGAACTCAAGGAACATTATTAGAGTAAGAATCAAAGGTCAATCTTCCCTTAAGATTATTAATAAGGTCACACCCAGTTAACTAGAGTAGTTCTAAGCATTCCCTTATTAAGCATAGGATATTAAGTCTAATCCATTAAGGTTCAATACAACAAGTAAGTAAATTCACTATATGGTTCTAAATGGATCAAAAGGATCAAACTAACCACAAGTGTTGGAAAACCATCAACCAAAACCTAAAATATCTCCTAATTTAACTAGATATCACAATAATATTATGAAAAAGCACAATAAAACTAGCGATAAACATAACCTACCTAAAATCCTTAGAATTATCATCAATATTCTATCAAAAATGTACTTTTCATGAATACAAGAATAATGATACCCATATTGCACATTTGCACTTCAGGTGAAAAAATGACACCAAAACCCCATGTGGATTGCACTTATGGAAAACAGATTTTGGTGGATTAAAAAGCCTTCTAGTTGACTTTAGAAAACATTTATTAATCTAAGCATTAGATGGAAAAATGGACTGTACTATAGATCTGGAACATTGATTCTAGGTTGGCATCACGGTTTAAGCAGTTTTATGGCTTTTATATCTCATTTTGACCCTAGGTTTGAAAATCTGTGAAGTTGGGTTTCGGGTGTAAACATTGTGAAAATGAACTTTATTGATAATCTGGTGTCGCCATTGATTCAAAAGGATCCTATTTTATAGTGTAGCAAAGTCCATTTGCATTCTCTGGATTCCGAATGAACCCCTAGGGATTTGCAGAGACTTGGAATTCTCTATGTCTCAAATTGGTTCACCTACATAAGTAACATTTTTATTACTTAATCAATAACAGGGTCTTTTATGCAACTCATGCTGACAAGTAAACTATGACATAAGCAACCCTTCTTTCTTAAGCAACTCAACGATCACGTAAGTGATGCTTGGGTTATTTAATTACTCTCCTTTTGAGATTCTTCACCTTTTTTTGAGACTTGGAGCTTGGTGTTCGAGTTTTTAAAGTTATTATTCCTGTTTTACTCTTTGGTAAGCTTCAAAACTCCTATTTAACCTACATATCTTTAATTTTGTCATTTAAATCATGTTTGAACTTAAAATTAGAGATGAATTTGGTAATTTTTGTGCAGAAGTCCTAAAAATAATATTTGTCGATTTGAATCCCAAATTTTACCTTATTTTCTCTTGGTTTTTATCTTATGAGTTAAATTAATCTTGGAAAATATAGTATTAGATAAAAATTTCAGCTTTACCTTTTCATTTTGAAAATCTATTCTAGGGGGTCCATTTTGACCACAATAAGAAAATGGCCGGATGTCATTGGCTTCCTTATGAAACATATATTCGATATTTTTATATTGTATTTTATTCTGGGTCTATTAGTGAGTGGAAATCTTTGGATTGGAGGATTTTTCGTTACTTTTTGTAGATTTGGGGTAGGTTAATAGTTAATAATAATATAAAAGCATGATATGGGTGTGGGATAGTATCATGTAAAATGTGTTAGGTTATTTATGTACCTGCGCGGGAACCTATATGGATAATATTTGTTAATCTTCAAACGTTATTTACTATATGTGATAGTGTGGGGTATAATATGATGTTGTATCCTTGTATTAATATATGGATATTGTGTTTTAATTTTTTCATTGGTATTTAGGACATTATGTTGCATTTTTTACAGGATGGTATTTTGGATTATGTGAGATCACAGATGGTTGGATGATTGAGTGGGTTTTAGATAACTTTGTGGGTATATTGGAAATTATCAAATGGGAAGGTGGTGAGAATTATATCCTCATATCATATTAATTCATGAAAAATTGCTACCACTATGTAGATACTTGAGATATTAGCTTTTTCTAACAGAAAATATAATATCTTTGAAACTGTCTGTAGATATATGTGCCGGAGAGGAGCTATGGATATTAGTATTTGATATTGGTTGTTTATGAGTTGAAAATCCCCACACAAGTCCTAGTTAAGCTCAGTAGGTGTTAATAGATGAATATTCCTTAGGTCATATCAAGGATTAAAAACTGAGTAGGTGTGGGTTGAACACACTCCCTGAGTTCCTACTTGACAGAAAAGAATGGTAGGTGGACGTGAATATTGTACGACTTTTTTCATCACCATCATCATTACCATTATATTCTCTAGTGCACTTCATATATTGTTCTTATCCTATGATTAGATTTCTATTTTTGACTTGATATCTATCTATTTGTTCTATTTTTTTATACTTGTAGTTGATGTACATATATGTTCATTCTTCTTTTCTCAACATTTATTATTTATATAATTGTACATCGGAATTATTAGTGGCGATGATGTGGATACAATTTGGAACATTTTTTATTTCAAGTGATATTCCTATAGTTTGTGTTTATAAGCTTTATTTTCTACTTTACTCTGTCACCTTATGATACCAAGTGTGTAGAAGTGGATCATCCTCACCCCTACTACACAATTTTGATGTAGATAATGGTACGACATCTCCTCATGATAGTTGATTCAAGTGATACTTGTAGGCCATTCGAGGTAGCGGCTGATTGACTTCTACCTTTTTTTTATCTAGACTACGTCTTACTTGTATTCAGAGATAGTGATTTTTTTTCTTTTGTGATATCTTACATATTTTTACCTCAAGTTGTACTAGCTAGTTCTTAAACTATGACATAGGTTTTGGAATATTTTTATGGAAGTTTTGGGTATGTATTTTTTCTATTACTATCTTGTTTGTTTTATTTTCACTCTAGAAGCCTTACCTTTTTATTGGGTATTTCATTTTTCATTTCACATTAGTTTGGATGATTGTCTTACTTTTCAAGGCTTGAGGCGACAAGTGCCATCATGATCCCCAGTTTTTAGGTTGTGAAACATAGGTATCAGAGCATCCCAGTTCATTAGTCTCAACATTATATGAATGGGGTTCTAATAGAGTCTAAAATATTGGTATGCATACATTCATACCGATATTATAAATGCTATATGATTCTTTAGGAGACTTATCTTATTTAATTATATATCATGTTTATCTTTCATACCTTGTGTTCTATGTCATACTTCTCTTTTTTACATAAATGTTGAGGACTATATCCAGCAAGAATACAGATTTGAATCCATTATCTGAGAAGTAAGCCTAGTCTAGAAGGTGAGTTTCAAGTTTTGGTTGGACTCAACATAGAAAACATGCATGAAGATCTACCATGTCTAAAGATAGAACTAGGGGTACTCCTTTGAATGACGAGATAACCATATTAGAGATATGCATCCTACTCTAGTTCCATTGTTTTCTTCTACCATAGTCTTGGAGGGCATACTGGTTTTCCTATTTGCCTAATTAAAGGGTTATTTAGTGAGTGCACATCATTTTTCTTTATTGCAAGAATTATATATCCATTTGTGCCAATGTTTGCTTATGGTGTTACTCTAGCTTCGACTATGCATCCTTCTATTGTATTGACACCTTCTTATGGTACTTTACACACTCTGAGTATGGTTACTCCTTCTGTGCTCATATTTTAATGCTCATATTTCAATATGGTATTTTGAGATTTGGATTTTGTTCTTCTTCTATTATTCCTCCAAAGATGGTCTCTCAGCCAGCAAAATTTATTATGCCTCTTTTTATTGTGAGTGCAACTATGTCTTCTAAGGATTTGAAAAGGCTTGAGAGGTTCACTTGTTTGGGTCCTCCTAGGTTCAAAGTTAGAATACATGAAGTTGCCTATGAGTTCTTGATGGATTATTGTGAGAAGTTGAATAACCTTGGTTTTCACTATTTGCATGGGTTTTCTTATACTACTTATCGATTGAGATATACAATCAAAGACTGGTGGAGATCACCTATAGGTTATCGACCTCTTGGTTTTCCAGAGATAACTTGCAATTAATTTATAATGTCCTCCTTATATAGGATTTTCCCTTTCATCTTTAGGGATCGGATACAAGATGATTTTAATGGTTTGGAGTAGGTCTCCATGACTCTTGAGGAGTATGAAGCACAATTCATGCCTTAACATGATATTCTTATGCCAGTGTTGCCACTGAGTCTGAGAAGATTATTATGTTTGTTAAGGGGCCGAATGTTTTTCCTTAGCTTTATAGTACTCAAATGGTAGTATAAGGAGCATCATTTTAGAGTATTGTGGATCATGCTAAGATGACTAAGGATATTCTTTGATAATATAAGGGAGGTGCCAAAAAAGTGTGTCATTTTTGTGAGTTAAGAGGTCGCACTCCTCGAGATAGACATTTATGAGGTTTTCATGGGTATCATAGTACACCATGAAGACAACCTTCTATAGTTTATGTTGTGGGGATTTTGGTTTAGCATCTTTGGGTGTTTTTTCTTTCCTATTACTAGTCTATCCTATTGAGTAAGGCCATAGGGATTGCTTTATGTATGATGACCCTACGATCTACTTTAAATCCAAACCATGGCCACCAAGGCTATGCAAATCAATTTTTATATCCATTTATACTTTAATGCAATGCATTACATTAAAAATAAAGTAAACCATGCAATTTGTCTATTTTCAAAACAAGTTTACAATGTGGGTTGAGGTTAAGGCCATTATCAAGCCAAAATTCCATCAGTTTAGCGAAACCCATGTCTCCCATTACAACCATTTATACCAAGCACCAATTCATCACCAAAAAACATCAATTTTAAACATGAATAATAAATTTAAAACATGAGACAAGTAATTCAATCAGTAGAAACGAAATCCCCTCAACCCAATTTCTATTTACAGAATAAAAATCACAGGAAATTCCATTTAATTAATTCCACGATGTAAAATTCATGATTAGGGAAGAGAAATATGCCTGAAATACATAAGAAATTGAAGTCAATTTTAAATGTGGCATCCAGATATTGAATGTATTGCAAAATCCATGAATGTTCTTGGTTTAGAATTTGATAGAGAAAGAGAATGATTTAATATTTGAAAACTGAAGAGAATGATCTTATTTTATGTTATAAGGTCGGACAGGGGTAAAAAGACAAAAAGCCCCTCAACCCATGTTAAAAAAGGAACTGGACAAAATTAGAACACTGGCATGGCACGCCAATATCCTGGAGGTTAGCATGTGTTCCATGAAATATGGCGGAGGTTAACCTCCATGAAATATCTTTATCATAGACCTTCACTGCCTTGTCATCCCAAAATGAACCCAGAACCCTTTCAAAAAAATCCAAAACTATCCCTAAAACACATTTTTAAAATCCTTAAACACAATTCATGTATAAAATTAACATTACAAATGAGGGAGGTTCAAAGATAAAATGATTAAAATTTTAAGGTGTCTTACCTTATCACCTCTTAGGATCATTCATCCACGAATGATAAGTTAGGAAATTTTATGCTTAAGAGTAGCAAGAATACATCAGAATCAAATGACAAGTATGGAGTGTGACAAGAGGAAAATGAAATTCACACCATAGGCAGTTTTTTCCAACAAAGAGAATAAGAATATGAACTCGGCTGTCATATCATCCTCATCTTCCAATGTAGCATCTTTCACCTTTTGATTTCTAGAAAGGACCTTCACCGAAACCACATCCTTTGACCTTAACCTAAAAACTTGCCTATACAATGTTTCAATTGAGACTTCATCATAAGACAAGGAATTCATAAAACCAACATTCTAAACAGGAACTATCATGGAAGAATTACCCACATACTTCTTAAGCATAGACACATGGGACAAAAGATGAATAGAACCCAAACTTGCTGGCAATTCTAATTCATAAGCAATGTTCCTAACTCTCTTGAGAATCTTCTATGTAGAGACATAACGGGGAATCATTTTCCCCTTCTTCCCATATATCATGACTTCTTTAATAGGATACACCTTCAAGAATAACCAATCACATACTTCAAATACTAATTCCCTTTGCCTCCTATCCACATAAGACTTTTCATGACTCTATGTAGTCTTAAATGTTTCTTTAAACACTTTCACCTCATCCATCATTTGGTAAAGCATGTTGGGATAATAAAACCTAGTCTTGCTAACCACAAACCATCTAATATATGACCTACACATCCTACTATAGATCCTCAAAAGAGCCTATCTGAATGCTAGAATGGTGACTATTGTTGTATGCAAATTTAATAAAAGGAAAATAATCAACCTAACTCCTTTTAAAATTGATCACAGAAGCCCTTAGCATATCCTACAAGGTCTGAATAGTTAGTTATTATTGTCTATCTATTTGAGGGTGTAAAGTGGTACTAAAGTTCACATATGTACCCAAACCTTTTTGAAAAAAATGCTCGACGTAAGAAAAAAACTGCATACCTCAGTTTGAAATAATGGACAGTGGTGCATCATGTAACTTCGCAATCTCCTACATGGATAACTTAGCATAATCCTTTACTAAGTAGTTAGTCCTTAGAAAAAAGAAATGAGCATACTTAGACATACTATACACAATCACACAAATAGAATCATAGTTATTAAAAGATCAGGGAAGACCTATAATGAAATCCATATTAATCATATCCCAGAAATTCGTATTGGAAAATCAGGGAATACGTTCAAGTCATTGTGTATTTTAGTAAAACCCAGATGAACTGTGTATTGGGACTCGTGAGCCTAGTTCAAAACCTTTTTCACTTCGTGTCAACATTAGAAACACACAAACTACCTTAAGCCTCAAGATTCCATCTACCTTAATTACAAAAGCAATAACCTTTTACTGACCTACATCATCCTTAATTTTCAAATGTATAGTATCCAAATCCTACTTCTCTTTCACTCCAACATAAGGAGATGATTTGACCACTTCATGAACAATTACCCCTCCATCCTGAGAGTCTAAAATATGAACTCCGATGTCCATCAGCCTGTGAATGTCCTTTACCAATGTTATTTTCTCCTCATTAAAATGGTATGAACTCCTAATAGACAACCTACTAAGAGTATCATCACCTACATTAACTTTACGTGGGTTGTAGTGCAAACTCATGTCAAAATCCAAAACAAATTCAAGCTACCTCCTTTGCCTGAGGTTTTATTCCCTTTGCATAAACACATACATAAATATCATACGATCTAAATAAATATTTACAAGCACCCCATGTAGATAATGGGACCAAATTTTTAACACAAAAACCAGAATAGCCAACTCTAGATTGTGAGTCAGATAACTTCTCTCACAAACATAAGTTTGGGCTAGAACCATACCATGCTTAATCAAGACACAACCCAGTCCCACACAGGATGTATTATAATATACCACAAACCCATTAGTACCCTTGGGCATGGTTAAAACTGGTGGAGAGGTCAATTTAACCTGAAAATTTTCAAAACTTACTTCAAAATCTAACTACAAAAACTTAAAATTTGCCAAGTAATTTTTGTAAACAGAGCAACAATAGAATAGAAACTCTTCACAAATCACCTAGGATACCCAACAAATCTAAAAAAAGCATCTAATGTCCGTTGGAGTCATGGGTCTATACTATTTTTATATTGCCTCAATATTATATGGATCCACCTTGTTCCGTTCATTAGAAAACAACACAAGAAAATTCACGACATTCAGCTAAAACTCATCCTTAGAAAATTTTCATACCACTTTTGATCCTTAAGAGTCTACAACACTATCTGGAGTTAATTGGCATGATACTCCTCACTCTCAAAGTACACCCACATGTCATCAATGAATATTATGATAAATAGATCCAAAGCTGCCTAAAATTTCCATTTGTAAGATCCATTAAAACAACTTGAGAACTAGTAAACTCAAACATAGAAACAAAAAGTCATAGTGACTATAGTGGGTTTGTCAAGTATTCTTGGGAATATTAACCTCCAAAATTTTTAACTGATGATAACCCAAAAGAAAATAAACCTTAGCAAATATCTAACACCCTGAAGTTGATCAGAAAGGTCATCAATCCTTATAAGAGGTCACTTATTCTTAACAATCACCTTAGTCAACTGATGATAATACATATTTGAAATGAACCATATTTCTTTAGTATGAAATGTATAGGAACACCCCATATGGAAATACATGATGAATGAAACCCGTGTGAAAAAGATATTTTAATTGCTCTTTTAGCTCCTTTAATTCAGATGGAACTATCCTATAAGGAGTTATGAAAATAGGACTAGTATCTGGTAGAAGATCAAACCCAAAGTCTATTTTCACAGGAAGATTTCTAGAAAGATCTTTGGAAATCCTATAATAAATTCATTAACCATGAGGACAAATTACAAATAAGTACTTTAAGGGTAAAAATCCATAACCCAAACTAAATGATATAGATACCCTTTTGGAATTAACTCTAGAGTATGATGAGGCAATTGTTAAAACTTCAGATCATACTCCATGACACTTATCTTACCCTACTCAAGATTATCAAACTGCTTAACCTTATCTCAGTTAACTCTTGAGAAAATAAGTGATCTAGAAAGGACCTAGAAACCTCATCCCATGTAGTCTGCTAAGCATCATGACCCTCATAGTTTCCCACTCTTATACCACTAACAGGCTATATCCTTTAACTGATATGCAATAAACTCTACACTTTCAGAACCAGTAGTACGCATCACCTTTAAAATCTTCTCTATCTCAACCTAAAACCTATAAAGGTTTGGGTCTCAACCTCGTAAAGTGGCCAACCAGAGTAACCTCATACCAATGAGAAATAGAACTAACATAGTCAGACTTATGAGACTATGATGCCACAAACTTAGTAAACATATTAATAGACGGATGAAACTCCACATTTGAAATATCTCTATAAGGCGACTGAGTATGGGTTTCACCAGCCTGAGGATCTGATGGAGGAATAGTAGGAATGGTTTAAATCCATGTGGATATGTATAATTAGGAGAAGGGACCCTAGAGTGATTTTGCACTACATAAATAAGGTAAGTCCCTCCATATTCCCCTTAAGTAGGATAGAGTTCCTAGAAGAATTTCTATAAATGCTAGATCTTTATGGAGGCATAATTAGAAATATGAGAAATCCAAGTGTTAGTGAAATTTCATAATGGTCAAAACTATAGAAAGAAATAGCACACAAGAAAGCAAAAGATTCTTAAATGCCTTATAGCCTCCTCCTAATATGTGTTATGTGCTATAAACCTGTTAAAAAGACTCTACTCAACATAATTTTGTAGACACCTAAGGAATCTATACCATGCTCTAATACGAAGCTTGTATGACCCTAAGTAGATCTTAGTTGTGACGAGTATCACAAGACCTCTATACAATGGAGACCACCCTGTAAGCCTAACCTCAAAAATACAATATGAACATGGATAAAATAGAAGCCAATCAAATAATTAATAAGAAAATGAATAAACAACTCTTAAAAAGAGCAGGAGTCAAAACAACAACCAACCCATACATGTCCATTATAGCCTAAAAATCTAGAGTACTAACAAAGATGGAACATACCCCTAACTTTGACAAAAGAAAAGAATCCAATAGTACTAAGTCAATAAGGAAAGAATAATACAATGACAAGGCCTTCAAAAGGATGGAACCTTACCACTTCATAATATCTCAAAAGACATACTTAACCACTTTACACTGCAGAGGAGCAATAAAAATATTTTACGACCCTACATATTGAAATAATGTAATGTCCTAGGATGATCAAAGGGATAAACACTAGAATGTAACTCAGGGAAAGTGATAACAAAATGATAGGTCCAAAATAAGTCAAAACCATATGAACACATTCATATTTAAATATATAGGATGCATGTATAGGGTAAAGGGTCGTGAACCTGAGAGTTTAATAATTTAATCCAAACTATGTAACTCAATCCATCCTAAAGGAACCATTGGTCTATATGGGTTCAGCTCCATCCACTAAAAGTGCCCTAGAGCATGTTAGTTGAATAAATAAAGGAAAAACTAAAGCTACCAAGGCCATAGCCATCCCAATATATATATATATATATATGTATATATCTAGTTTGTATCAAGAAGATAATGATATAAACCTCTAACCCTCAAAAATGTACTTTTCTGTCTTTGGTCCCCCATGACTTAAATCTTCACGATGATTTACACAATTCCCTTTAAAACAAAAATAAAACAATTTCCATATAAACAATCCATTAATCCAGAAGTCATTCATTAAGGTATTTATCACTTGGTATCATCATACCATTATGCTTGCAAGCTAAATTAGGTACGTTAAACAACTCCACATAACCATATTGACTCTCCTATTTTATTTAATATCCACTAATTCAATGCATTAGACCAAAATAAAGTTAAATAATACAATTTTCCCATATTCAAAATAAGTTTATATAGTGTATTGAGGTTAATGCAATTATAAAGACAAAACTTCAACCAATTTGTGAAAGCCATGTCCCCCATTTGAACAATTTATACCTTGCAATAATTTAGACCCAAAAACATCAACTTCAAACATGAATAACCAATTTAAAACATGAAACAAGTAATTCAATTAGTAGCAACCAAAGCTCCTCAACCCAATTTCAAAACCCATATATTAGTTCTCATGAAAATTCCCTTCATGAAAAAACCAATATATTAGACAAAATTTGTATCATTGGGAAGCTAATTCAATTTCCCACATGATAAAAAGTGAAAATCTTAAAAATCCCATATGTAAAAAAATGTACATATTTCAAAGAAAGTTTATAATATTCATAAGACAATTCCAAGATAGGAAAAAGTATGAGGTATTACAATATATCCCCCTTGAGAACATTAGTCCTCAAATAATAATGACAGAGAGGGGAGAATACAAACTGACCTACATACTAAAAATGAACAATTGTAACATGATTGACAAGACTGATAACCGAATATATCATACTGATCATGCGTATCTAATGAATACATAACTTATTCATGAATGCACAACTGAGTATTCTTATGAACAAAATTTCTCACAACAAGAATACATGCTTGATGCATAATTATATAACTGAACTGATACATGAATACATGACTGAATATGCAATGGTATTTACTGCCAAATTTGTAATAAAATCCTGAACATAAACTATATACCAAGCTTGTAAGTCTGAACATGAAACTATAAAGATTTACTTAAAGATTGACCTGAGTTGGTGGAGAAGAGGTGATGATTCTTGGTTCATATAGTTTCTTTAACTTCCCAAGTAGATCCCTCAATGAACTGATTTCATCAAAGAACTTTGACTAGAGGAAATTCTTGGTTCCTCAGTCTATGAGTCTGATAGTCTAGGATTTTGACTAGAATCTATTCATAAGTGAGACTATTCTAAACATCTATGATATGAATAGGGACTACAACTGATGGATCACCTATGCACTTATTAAGAAAAGAGACATGGAAGACTGGATGAACTGAGGCTAGATCTGAAGGCAATTAGAGCCCATAGGCTACCTATCCAAGACGAGTGAGAATTTTAAAGGGACCAATATATCAAGGACTATTCTTTCCCTTCCTGTTGAATCTCTTTACTCCCTTTATGAGAGAGATATTTAGATAGACCTAGTCACAAATCTCAAACTCGAGATCCTTTCTATGCATATCTGCATAAGACTTCTGTCATCTTTGAGCAACCTAGAGTCTTTATCTAATCAACTGGAGTTTCTCTAAGGTATCGAATACTAAGTGAGGCCCAATGACTAAGGCCTCACTAACTTCATACCAACCAATTATAGATCTATATATCATACCATAGAGAGATTTGAATAGATCCATCTTTATACTAAAACGATAACTATTGTTTTATGCAAACTCAATAAAAGGCAAATGTTTATCCAAATTACCCTTGAAATAAATTGAAAATTACCCTAGCATATCTTCTAAAGTATGAATGGTCCTTTCTGATTGACCATCTGTCTGTAGATGAAAAGCTATACTAAGATGAATTGAGTACCAAGACCCTTTTGGAATGCTTCCTAGAAATGATAGGTGAACTGGGTACCTCTATCTGAGATAAAGGATAACAAAACATATGAAATCTGACCAACTCTTTGGTGTAGAGTTTGACGTAATCCTTGACTGAATAAGAGGTATGGACTGGAAGTAAATGAGTTGATTTGGTCATAATATCTATAATAACACAAACTCAGTCATGCTGAAGATATGTTAGAGGCAAACCAATCACAAAGTCCATGTTCACAACTTCCTACTTCCAAGTAGGAATACTGAACTCCTACATGAACCACTAGTCTTTTGATGCTCTATATTAACCTACTGACATATAGAGAACTTAGCCACAAACTCTTTAATATCTCTCTTTATCCCACTCTACCAATAGATTTCCCACAAGTCAGGGTACACCTTTATAGCCCCTAGATAAATACAGTAGAACATACTATGCACTTCTACAAGAATTTGCTGCCTTAAGTCATCTATACCTAGAACATAAAGATGGTACTAACAACTCAAAACACTATCTCCCCTTTGGTCGAAAACCTTTACTTTCTTAACCTTGACTAACTCTTTCAACTTGACTAAACTGGGGTTTCTATCTTGCTTTTCTTTTACCTCGAAAACTAGAGATGCTTCTAAAGTACTCTACACCCATATGTCACCCTCTTCTATATCTAATAAGTGAAAACCTAGTCTGGCAAGTTGATGGATTTCCTAAGCTAGCTTCTTCTTACTGTCCTTAACATGAGAAACACAACCCGTAGAAAGTCTACTAAGAGCATCAACCATAATGTTGTCCTTGCCTGGATTATAAAGGACAGTTATGTCATAATTTTTCTAGATCTCTAAGCACTTTCTTTGATGAAGATTGAGATCATTCTGCGAAAAAAAACACTGTAGACTCTAATGATTTGTGACCATTTCTATATGAACACCATATAGATAATACCTACAAATCTTTAAGGCAAAAACTATTGCTGCCAACTCAAGATCATGAGTAGGATAATTCTTCTCATTGGGTTTAAGCTGTCTATAGGCGTAGACTATAACCTTACCGTGCTGCATTTGGAAAAAACCCAAACCTACTTAGGATATATCACAATACACTATGAAACCATAAGAACTATCTGGTAGAGCTAGGTCTGTAGCTGAGGTGAGTCAAGTCTTCAACTCATGAAAACTCTTCTCACAAGTATTTGATCACTAAAACTTGACTTTCCTCTAGTCAATCTGGACATAGGTGATGCAATAGAAGAAAATTCTTCAACAAACCACCTATAATCGCTAGCTAAACCTATGAAACTCCTAATATATAATGGAGAGACAGGTCTGTGCTAGTTTCTTACCGGTTCGGTCTTTTGACAATCTACTCTAATGTCATCACCTAAAATGATATGGCCAAGGAATGCTAATGTCATTAGACAAAATTGACACTTACTGAATTTAGTGAATAATAGATGATCTCTAAGAGTCTGAAGTACGATTCTGAGATGGTCTGCATGAGCATGCTGACTGGGGGAATATACCAGAATAATCTCTATGAATACTATGATGAACATCTCTAAGTACTGCTTGAACACAGGGTTCATCAAGTTCATGAAAGCTGTTGAGGCATTAGTATGACCAAAGGACATAACCAGAAACTCAAAATAACCTTACTGAGTATGAAAGATAGTTTTTGGAATATCACATTCTCTAACTCTGAGTTGATAATAGACGGATCTGAGGTCTATCTTAGAGAAATAGATGGCACCCTAAAGTTGGTCAAACAAGTCATCGATTTTGGGAAGAGGATACTTTTTATTGACCATGAATTATTGAGATGATAGCAATTAATAGACATTCTGAGAGATCCATTTTTCTTTTGCACGAATAAAACTGGTGCACCCCATGGGGAAACAATAGTCCTGATGAATCCTTTATCTAAGAGATCCTTCAAGTACTCTTTTAATTTTCTGAGTTCTGATGGTGCCATTTTGTATGGAAGAATAGATATATGTTGTGTATCTAGAAGAAGATCAATGTCGAAGTCTATTTCTCTTTCGGTAAGAATTCCTAGAAAAATTTCGGGAAAGACATCCGAATATTTATTCACTACTGGGACCGATTCAAGACTAGGAGTTTTGGAACTAGTTTCCTTAATTTGAATAAGATGTTTCAAACATTCCTTAGATATCATTTTCCTTACCTGAAGGTAGGAAATAAGCTAATCTCTAAAAGTAGATACACTACCCTTCCACTCTAGGATAGGTTTATTCAAAACTTAGAACTGGACTATTCTATTTCTGCAGTTGATTGTGGCATAGAAGGAATAAAGACAATCCTTGTCAAGAATGAAATCAAAATCAGTCATCTCTAATTTGACTAAGTCTACTGAACTGAATCTCTAAAATATCATAATCGGGCAGTTACTGTATATCCTCCAGGCAATGATCATTTTATCCACTACTGTAGAGATTGAAAAGGGTTCTTCAAGAATTTTAGTACAGACTTCGAAATCAAGTGTTACATAGGGAGTAACAAAAGACAGAGAAGCTCCTGGATCTAGCAAAGCGTAAACATGCACATAAAAGATCTGTAACATTCCAGTAACCACATTATGAGAATTTTCCTAATCATTCCAGGATTGAAGAGCATAAAGTCTATTTGGGCATTGCCAACTAGTAGCACTAGAGGTGGTACCCTGCTGGTTTGGGCAACTGGACTGGCTGGGGAATGGTTCTGCTGAACCTGAGGATTTGGCTGAGAATAATATCTAACTCTGTGGCTTGCTTGCCATACCCAAAGCAAATACCACTACCATCTCTAGATATACCCTGATGGTGCTTTCCACAAGTATGGCAAAGAGGATAGGTACGAGCACTACTAACACTGCCTTAAGACTTGGAGCTTGGTGATTTATCTTAGTTACCCTCCCTGAACTTAGGAGATGGAGAACTAGATGAAGAAGGATCTACAAATGATGACTTTGGAAAAATCTGAGAATAGTCTCCTTCTTCTGATTTGGGCTTTGCAAAGTTGAAACTACCTGTGTTTGCTCTCTTATTCTTCTTCTCCTTCATCTTAATCTTTATATCTTCTATCTGTTGAGCATGAATCATAAGCTTAGCTAAATTTATATCAATATTCAACATCATTGATGTAAAATCATTGACCACACTATCTTTTACTGTAGACATAAACTTACTCATCTTGGCCCTACTATCTGCAAGCGCATAAGGGGCATATCTGGATAACTTAGTAAACTTAAGAGTATTATCTTTCACCATCATGTTGCCCTTCCTAAGGTTAATGAATTCTAACACTTTAGCTTATCTCAACTCTAGAGGAAAGAACATCTCTAAGAATATGTTGACAAACTCCTCCTACTCAATAGGCCCTACATCATCTGGCCTTTCTGAATTCTACTGCGTGTACCATGCGTGAGAAAAATCCTGTAACTAATATACATCAAGCTGAGCACAGTCAACAGCTGGAACCCCCATAACGTCAATAACCTTGTGAACCTGATCGATGAATTCTTGAGGGCCCTTATATAACTTAGACCTGAGAAAGGATAGAGGATTTATTAAAGTAAAGTCCCAAATCCTGGCTGCTGCTGAATTCGCCACTAGGTTAGCCGGAATGACAGATGGCCATTTATTCTGAGTAGCAACTAACTGGCAAGAGCAATGAATATAGCTCTAATCTCTGGATATGTTTGCCCAAAGATACTTTGGGCTGAGGGGTTGACTGATTCCTAGTTCTTCTTTCTGGAGGCATGTTATATAGAAAAAAAACGAAATAAATTAAACAAAGAGATTGACTTGAGATTATGCTCACTGGCACGATATGAATACTAAAGGAAGGTAAAACTCTTCCTAAAACATCTTATAGCCTCTTACACTTAAATATGGCACACAACATACCAATGTACAAGGCTCTACTTGATGCGGCTTTAAGACTTCTTAGGAATCTAATGAAACCCTGGTTCTGATATCATGTTTGTAACACCGAGAATCTGATACCCGGAATACTACATGGTGCTCATTACCTTGAAGGACCAGAAGCTAACCCATGACTAATATCTATACCAGTATACTACATAATATACTGTATTATACAGAAATATGAACTGAAAGGCCATAAGGTTCAAAACTTAGTCATAATATCTGATAAAATATAACATCTGGGTATGGTATGAAATACCCAAAACTAACTAAAATAAACTATCTTACATACTATAGTCTGAAAATCCTTTAAAACATGACTATCTAAATAAGCAGTTGATGGGACATGTCCCCAATTAACTCCAACTAATAAATTAATTAATGATATAATTAAAAAAATGGTTTTCCTCAAAATATGAGGACTCACTACTAACTCTGAATGGTGAGACTACAATGCTACTAATGCTCTGGAGCTTATGTCTCTGAACCTATGGTGTAAGACACCATAGAGTAAATGCATCAATACTTTGAATATACTAGTATGCATGTGAGTTCGGCTAAATGCATGGGGTTAATATGTATGAACAATACTGACTAACTGACTAATATGAACGTGAGAATGGATGCATGAATACATAGTAATTATAACTGAGAGCATGATAACATAAATTCACTAATAACAAACATGATTGGTAATTGAGTTTCGATGAATGATATAACTGATAACATGATTGACTGTATCTGACAGTCTTGAATCTAATTGAACTAGTAGAGCTATGTACTGTATCTGAGTTGACTGTATCTGACTTTCCTATTTTTGATAAAACTATTTGAGTTCTTTTAATGATACTGATACTGAAACTGTAGGAAGTAGTTATCTAACCAACATAACCCTAATACGCTATTATGGTTGAGTTGAGGTCCAATCTATAACCCCAATTAGAAGAGTTTCAATACTGCACCACTGGTAAGGACAATATGTAAGTAACCCTTATATAATAGGTAACTCTAGTGTGAATGATGGAAACCCTCATATAACTAGTTAAACCACCTCATCTACCCTAATATAGTAGGCAATAATGTCTCAACCTATGCTAGCTACATTATTCTAGAATGCAAGGATTGCTTCAAAGAATCACACCCTCATCTAACAGGTGAATTCACATCCTTGGGTTCATTCGGTGCTAATTTCTACTCCTACCTAAACAGACAGTGAACATGATTAACTAAACTAACCGGACTGAGTTTACTAAGTTTTGTTGATTGATGGAATGTTACTGAGGTCTGATAACCAACTGATATTAACTGAAGTTATTGAGTTTTCCTAAGTCATGAAACAGACTGAATTCTACTAAACATAGATTAACTAAAAGTATCTTAAGAACATGACATAGGCTCTAGGCATACAACTAATTGTCGGGTACAAGTACCCCCAGGACTCGATGGAAAGAAACTGGCCAAGCATGACTTTAATAAATATATGACCAATATCACAATGCATTATTCATTTATTAATGCATTTCATCAAACTTGTGATATGCATAAACTTTTTCACACATGAGGATTGCATAATATCATACTAGTTGGGCAATTTTACTTTGCATAGTCATTTAATCAAACATATGGTAAGCATACTATATGGAGACAACACTATTCAACAAATAAACATCATGATTCAACTCTAATTTTATCATCCAAGTGTTTAATCATTGGTTCACATGAATCTACACCTATACTAATCAATTCCACAAAAAATTGATCACCCAACATAGATTAGAATTCAATTGGTCATTATAAACATGAATAAAAGCAGACCCAATATAAAATTCGTAAAGAATTCCATACACTTGAACTTATAAAAGAGATTCTTGGACTTCATGGACTAAAAAAGTCCATGAATAAACACTATTCATAATTGGTAGTGAGTTTCTTGAAGTTCTGGAACTTAAAGAATTTGAATCTCCTAGTTCTTGAAGAATATTTGGATTTTGTTGCTTAAGGATTTCTCCTAGGGAGAGAACCCTAATTATAATATTGTGGAAGAATAATGAAATTAAGAGCCTTGGTCAGGTATTACTAGGTATATAAAGTGGTGCTAAAAGACCAAAAAGCCCTTTTAAAAATGACTTAACAATAACTGAACGGGACATGCAATGGCTTGTGTGATGGTCCATCGCTGGATCAATGGTCCATCATTTTGACCATCGTAGGTGGACTAGGATAGGGACGCATTGTCTAAGTAGCAACGGCTTGGGCGACAGTCCGTCACATGTTTGACGGTTTGTCAACCTATCCACAAAACTTTATCTAGAAGATTTCTGTACAGCCTTGGCTAGATTGTCAAGGTGATGGTCCATCGCAAGATCAATGGTCCATCAACCTGGCCATCTCACCTAGGTGATTCTAACTTTCCTCAATAAAACGTCCATAACTTTTCACTCCGATACCAGATTTAGACTAAATTGGTATCCTTGGAAAGATAATTAAATTTTCCTTATGATATAAAGAAAAAATATTAAAAATTACATGTGTACAAAAATGTATTCCTATTTCAAATAAAGTTTCTAATATTCTTGAGATAATTTCAAGCTAGGAAAAAATATGGGGTATTAGAAAAACACTGCCATGGAATGCCAACATTGTGGTGGTTAGCCTATATGTCATATTAATATTGTGGAGGTTAACCTCCATGACATGACTTTCTCACTGCCTTATGGCCCAAAATGAACCTGAAAATCCTTTGAAAAATTAAAAAAATTCCCCTACATACCCGTTTAACATCCATTAACACAATTCAAGTCAAAATCAACATTACATATGCAAGAGGGTCAAAAATGATAGAAATTTTAAGGGTTATTAAAGTTTACCAGGTTAGTATCGATGCTTTGTCGAATGTTTTTCTTCTATTACAACAATATTTATCAAGTTATCTTATAATATGATATCGTTTGAATGGTCCGATGCTTATGATTCAATCTTTCAAAAGATCAAGGATTTGTAGACTTTAGCTACTATTTTAAATTTTCTCAAGGAAGGTGTAGGTTTCACTCTCTTCTATGGTGCTTCCAATGTTGACTACCATGGGTTTTTTGGCTAATTATTTCACAAAGGAGATTCCTTTAGAATTAGATGTGTAACCTTTGGCTACCCAAATGGGTAGGATTGATATATTAACACTTGGGTGTATTTTGGAATTTGTGTAGGCTAGGTCTTCTTTGATGGAGCAGATTTGGACTCATCATTTTAATGATGTTGGATTGAGATTCATTCTAGATATGGTGTTAATTGAAGAGTCTAGGAAAGCCTCACTTAATTCACATAGTGTTTTTAGCATTTGAGGCCAACTTTACGTACTGAAAGTAGGAGATTGGATTAGATTGATTTTTTAGAAGGCTTATTATTCTCGATATTTAATCCATTTGGCAATGACAATGATGTATCATGATTTGAGACAACATTATTATTGGGTTGTATTATAAAGGATGTAACTGACTATGTAGCTTATTGATTATATTGTTAGTAGGTCAAAGACAAGCATTTCAGGCCTAGTGGATTGCTTTAGAGATTACCTATTCTTATGTACTATTGGGAGTAGAGCACTATTGACTTTATAATGGGTTTGCCATGTGCTTTTCATAATTCAGATAGTGTTTGGGTTATTATTAATATATTGACCAAATCGGCCCATTTCATTCTATTTTAGGTTTTTTTCTGTGATAAGAGGGTGACCTAAAACTAAATTCACTAAATATTTAATTTTCATGGCCTACCGTTATCTATCATCTCATATTGAGGTTTAGTGTTCATATATTACTTTTTAAAGACATTTTAGTAAGAGTTTGGTACCTGGATTGATATTAGAACAACTTTTCACCCTAGTCTTACGGTCAGTTGAACATGACAATTAATGTTTTCAAAGATATGCTAGGTGCTTGTGTGATATACTTTGGTGGTCAGTGGGAGTAGCAGCTAGCATTGGTAAAGTTTCCATATAATAATAGTTACCATTCCTATATTGAGATAGATTCATTTGAGGCTTTGTATGGTACGTATTGTAGCTCTTCAGTTGTTCTTTTTTATTTTTTTGAAACTAGACCTCAAGGTACAAACTTGCTTCTTGAGTTCTTAGATAGATTTTTTGCCATCTAGCATAGACTATAAGCGGCTCAGAGTAGGAAAAAGTTCTATGTATATCATACACTACGTGCCTTGAGATTTTATATTGTTGATCATGTCTTTCTTCGTGTTTCTCCCATGAATGGCATAACGAGGTTTTGGAAGAGGGGAAAGCTTAGACCCAGGTATATTGGGCTATTTAATATTCTCCAGACTATTAATTATGTGTCTTATGAATTGGCTTTGACCGAAGTGATATAATCTATTCGTCAAGCATTTTATGTTTCCATGTTTGGCATTACATTATAGGAAAGTCTCATCTCACTCATTGGTATTAAGTTTAGTTAGATAGGAGGTTGTTTTTTGTTGAGGATACTATCTTTATTCTATCTAAGGATTTTAGAAAATTGTGTTGTAGAGTTTTCCTTGTAGTTAACATGCAGTAGAGTCATCAGCATGTAGATGGGTCTACTATAGAGGTTAAGTCAAATATGAATAGTAATTACCCTTAGCTTTTCCTAAATTTAGGTACTTCTATTTCCCATGGTTCGAGGACAAACTAGATTCTTAGTGGTGGATGATAAAATGACCTGACTTTTTGGTGATTTGTGTGATATATTTATTTCTATGTGATTTGAAAATTTTACCCCTCCCCATGGTTGCACTTTGGTATTTCTAAGGTATGGGAATGTTTGGCATAGTTCCTAAAGCATTTTGATTTGGTTTATGTAAGCTTGTGGTTTTTGGTTACCTTAACAGCCTTATAATTATCTTTGTGAACATTTTCTTTCTTTGTCCATAAGATAGAAAAATAAACTGCCCGAGCAGATAGTTAATGTTTATTTTAGGTTGACAACATGGTTTGTGTGGTTTTATGATGAGTGACCAAAAGCTAACACATTTAATGATTTTTAGCTTAAAATAATTGTGAATTCAGAAGCAACTCTTGTTGTTTTGATGTGTTTGCTCAGATTACAGAAAAAGGCTGAAGAAATGAGAATGAACAAATCAAAGTTCACACCTTATTCCCTGTGGGATTCGAGCCCAACCTAGTTGGGTATTTTTATTGAAAACGATCGCTTACACCCATTTAAGAGTGTAATTTGAGCGTTATAAAAATGGCGCCGTTGCCAGGGAATATGGTTGTAGACTAAAAATTTTGTGTGCGAAAATTTGATGATAGTTAAGTTTCCTTGATTTACGTTTGGTTGTTTTTTTTGCTCATTTGTAGAATCCCTATGGGTTACACTAAACATTACTCAATTGAAAACCTTATTGCTTGAGTTTAATGGTAGATAAAACATTGAGGTATGAGATTGATGATGATGATGATGTTGCTGGAGCAGGGGCAACAGGTGTGTTCATTCCCCCTCTATTAGCAGCTGGAGAAAATTTCAATATAACTAGCACAATGATCCATCTCTTAAATCTGAAAGGTTATTTGGAGGCCTTCATGGAGAAGACGCTAACCTGCATTTGGTGAATTTTTGCACCATTTGGAAGTCATTTGATAATTCGGGGGTAAGCTAGAGCGCTATCCATTTTAGGCTATTTTCGTTTTCCTTATCAAGAGAGGCTACATTGTGCCTAAATGAGTTGACACCCGACTTTATATCTAACTGGAGGCAGTTGAGAGGTGCTTTCCTAGAAAGGTTCTTTCCACCATCTAGAAGGGTACAATTAAAGGATGAGATGAATAATATTACAAAATTTCCAAATGAGACTTTACATGAAACTTAGGAAAGATTTAAGAAGAAACTTTCACAATGTCCGAACAATAATATTATGGACTTGCACTTGATGGAGACTTTGTACAGAGCTTTCAACTCTATGACAAAGCCTACTGTGGACAATGCTGCAGGTGGTTTGTTTATTGACCTATCTTTTCTAGATGCTTCCAACATCCTAAATAGAACAACCAAGCATATTCGAGAGAGGCACACTAGGGATTCTGTAGTGGCTAGCCCGATTGTTGCGGGTGGTATCACTGTAAAGCAATGTAGAAGGGATGAGGAATGAGATCAGGAAATGGCCCATTTGAAGACACATATATACTTGTTGGCTAAGTACTTGCTATCCACCATGTCTGAAATAGTTAAGGCTATGGACTCTCAGGGTACTGTATCTGCAGGTACTGATGCTGAGGCAAACTATGTAAGTAATCAGGTGGTTTTCTTAGTCAATTGCCAAGGGAACCAAGGTAGTACTTTCTATGACAAGCTTGATTATAAAGATAAGGAGCAGGGGAATTGGAGACCCAATAATGACAAGAGTGGTTTGTATATTCCTCCTAGAATTTGAGATGCTGCAACAACTAGTTCTGGCAAGATGTCCATCGAGGACATGATGAAAAAGTTTTTGAAGGGAGTGGAGAAAACCAACTAAGGGGTAACTAATATGCAAAGTGAGTTTTCTACCCTTAGTCAGTTGGTTATCTTACACTCAGCTTCTATTAAGAAGTTGGAGTAGCAGATGAGCCAACTTTCAGCTACTCTGAATCAGAGAAAATCTAGCACCTTACCTAGTGATACAATTTAGAACCTGCGGACTGATGGCTCTTGTACGGTGATTACTACTTGCAGTGGTAAGATACTACTTGCCCTTTTATGGGAAAAGTTGTGAAGAAAGCAGTAAGTGTTGATAAATCATAAGGAAGAAATCCAGTGGAGTCTGAGAAGCTGGATGGCTTTGTTGACATATCAGAGAAAAAAAAAGACAAGAAAGAGGAAGTGGTATTAAAACAAATGCCAATACCACCACCTCTATTTCCGTGCATCAAGCATCAGCTTTAGATTCAGATATCAAGTCATGAGTCAATTAATAAGTATTCAGTCAATGATCATAGTTTTTCAAGCATCCCAACTCAGACAATGCAATACCCATTGTATGATCGTAGCCTCGTCATAATTTGTACCTACATAATTTATCAGTTCACTATTATGCATAAATAACTTCATCATGAACAATACAAGCAAAATCTAAATTCTTATCATAAATCAGGTTCTTATAAGAAGTAAAGGCGAGTCAGCTTAGAAATTAGTTTCATGATAGAAGTTCCTAATGTTCTAGAATTAGTCATGTAAGTAGATTCCAAGATGTGAATGTTTAATATGTAATATCAGTTACCTTAGCTCAGAACTCTCATACTAACCAGTCCATTAAGGATGCTAATTGGGAAGTAGAAATAGGCATGCATACAAAGTACCCTCATCTCTTCTCCATGAACTCAAATTCAGTTGAAGGTTATTGTCTTCCT
Source organism: Capsicum baccatum var. pendulum (assembly GCA_030864225.1). Taxonomy (NCBI): domain Eukaryota; kingdom Viridiplantae; phylum Streptophyta; class Magnoliopsida; order Solanales; family Solanaceae; genus Capsicum; species Capsicum baccatum. Next base: position 48,672,471 of record CM061558.1, read on the forward strand.
TCCTTCAGTTCTTTTCTAGTCTCAGATTCATCCATATAGCTATTTTTGTTTAAGTTCATGCACTCACAGATCAGTTCAGTATCTCACTATGTTGAGAATCATTCATGCAATTTAGTTCAGTTGTGCATGATAGCTTAAAGCGTCAGATTCCTCAGTATTTTCTACTTAACTGAGTACTATTGTTTTGGATTAATTTAGTTTGATTTGAATATCATATTTGGTCATTTATTTATTCTAGTTTTAATTATTTTATGGATTTATCACTCGTAAAATACATATATTATCAACATTGTGATCTCGGAAGAGGGAATAGGGAGATAGAATAAGGAGATAAACAATGTATGGTTTGCTTTCTTTTATAAAATAAGGAATTCAAATTAGTGTCTAGGACAGGGATGTACTTAGGTGCCTTACTTGATTCAAACACAGGATGATAACTTTAAACACTTAATTATATTATTGCATCTCCAATCAACTATGTAGTTGTAATGTAAAAATTAGGAAAATGATTAACGGTCCGGAGACCCTGATCATGAAATTAACCCTACGAATCAATAACCAAGATAAAAAATTTAGTGAATGAAGTTCATTAACATAGTACGATTTTTCAAAGTTATTTAACCCTGGGATTTACTTAATTGATTATTTCAAGACTTTTATTCGTTATTTACTTTAATTTCAAGTAACAATTTCCAAACTCTCTTCTTGGTTACTCTTGCATCAATTAAATCTAAAATGTGAACTGAAATTGAATAGTAGATACTCGGCTTTCTTGAAGTCCAATTTATTACTTGGTAGACCATGTACACTTACGTGTGCGCTTGGGTGCTGCCATATTTTTGGCGCCATTACTGGGGACTTATTATTTGGCAACTATTTATTTTTGTTATGTGTTATAGATTTATTTTGGGTTTTTATGATTGATCTTGGTTTTGTATTTGTAGTAATCAAGTTTATAAAGTAGTAAGTTGGCAAGATTAGGACTTGGTTGAACAAAGTTTTAAACCTGAGCAACTTTTTCATCAATAATGGAGAATAACAAACCTTTTCTGCGGAATCCCATAAATCCAAGAAGACCAAGGGAATCCTTCTGTCATGGATGATGAACAAGAAGCCCATAGGATAGTCAGAGAAGTAGCAATCCCGCTTCCAACAATTTGACCTCCCCATTTCAGAAGCCGATAACTGGAGACAATTTTGAACTTAAACAAAATATGATAGAACTTTTGATCAATAGTGGAAAGTTCATTGGGCTTTTATATAAGGATTACTTTATTCTCTTTTTCTCTAATTAGGCCAGGAAAAAAGTGGTGGAATATAGAACCGGAAAATTCAATCACATCATGGGAGGACATGGCCTGAAAATTCCTTATTCGATTCTTCCTGTCTGGTAAGACTATGAGATTTTGCAGTGAGATAGTATTCTTCAAATATAATCCAGATTAGAATCTTTATCATGCTTTAGATCATTTCAAGGAACTTTTTGGGATTGTCCATACCATCAACAGTCCAATGAGGTACTTGCTCATAGTTTTGTACAGGCTCTTGATCACAATATAAATTTTTTACTAAATTAAGGTGTAGGTGGTCAAGCTCTTGAGATGACATATGATGAGCTATACACTTTATTGAACTGCATAGCTCAAGGAAATCCATAGTGGCATGCTGATTCTAGGGGTGCCACCAAGAAAGTTACAGGTTTATTTGAGGTAGACCAATTTACCATTTTATCAACTAAGGTTACTGCATTGTAAAACATGATAAACACTCAGTTTTCCAACTTAAAATTTGGAGTAGCATAACCTACAACCATATTCAATGCAATTTAACAAGTTGATGGTTGGTGTGAAGTTTGCGGTAATAACGGCCATGTAACTGTGATGTGTGCTTCAAATTTAGAATTGGTAATGTATGTGGGAAATGATCAAAGACCAAATTATGGTAATGACTATAACATGAAGTGGCAAACACAGGCTTTGAATGCTCAGCGACAACAAATTCATCAACTATAGGCACAAGGAACTCAGTCACCTAGAAACTTGGAAGAGATGATAAAGCAGGTTCTGGATAGTCAAACACAGTTGTCGACAGTTGTATAAAATCATCAAGAGGCCTATAAAATCTTAGAGTTTTAGTTAAATTTGTTACAACAAGCATTAAATACTAGGCATCAAGGTGATTTTGTCAGAGATACAGAAAATCCAAAACAAGTAATCACAATTAATGTGTGGAGTGGTAGAGATCTTCATGAGATCCTTCAAAGGTAACTAAGGAGGTAGACGATAAGGTGGTGACCCAAAAGGTATCTAAAGAAGTTTTATCTAATTCAAGGAAGTGTGAGTACTGGAAAACAAATGTTGTTGAACCAGATAAGAAGAAGATGCCATAACTTCTTTTCCTTCATAGGTAAATAAAAGCAAATGAGGATGCAATGTTTTAGAAGTTCTTAGACACGTTCAGAGAGCTTCATATTAAATTACCTTTGTTACATATTTTGTAGGGTATGTCCAAGTATGATAAGTACTTGAGAGATCTGGTTTCTAATAAGGTAAAGCTGTAATAGATTGAAACGGTCGCACTCGCTAAAGAGTATAGCACTGTAATGATACAAAAAATACCAAAAAAGCTTAAGGACCTAAGAAATTTTAGTCTTCCCATCCAAATAATAAACAGAGAGGTAGTTTCGACACTTAGTGATTTGGGGGCGAGTACCGACTTGATGCTCCTATCTTTATTCAATACAGTGGGTTTGGGTAAACCCAAATCGTGCACTGTGCAACTACAGCTTGCAGAGGGGTCCATTACTTATCCAAAAAGAATCATTAAGGATGTCCTTATAATGAGTGGTAAATTTATTATTCCTGCTGACTGTATTGTTCTAGTCTTTCAGGAAGATGAACAGACACCAATCATCATGGGGCATCCATTCTTAGCAACCGGAGAAACATTGACTGATGTTAGAGATGGCATGTATAAGATGGGGTTTGAGGATGAAGAGGTGGTATTTAAAGTTTACAAAGTACATAACATAATTCCCCAAGATAAATAGGTGTGTAAGATTAATGATATTGAATGGGATAAGTGTGGGGTGTCTAATCTGCCAAAGGACTCTTTTGACACTCTCATTGAGCAGCCAAAGCCTTAATACCGCATCCCGACATGGTGAAGATTGATAAGCATGAAAAGGCTAAAGTGGACAAATCAGGTACCCTTGAGAATTCACACCCAATAGTTGTGAAAAATATAAGAAGATAGAGACCAAATGTGAGAAAGAGAAGAAAGAGAATAAAAAAGAACATCTAAGCCGTAAATTTTATTGTGCAACAATACTAAATCAAGCGTTGCTTGGGTGGAAACCCAAGTTAAGTAGGTATGTTTTCTTTTTAGTATTTAGTTTTTTATTTTTTATTGAGTCACTGGTTTGTAGGAAGTCTGTGTACCAAAAACCTGAGCTAAGGAGCATGGCAAAGACATAAGTATGGGGTCCCCAACACTTCTTTATGTGCAGAAAGAAGCTACTAGCTAGGCCTAGATGCCTCAAGTAGGATTTCTATTTCTACCTTTAAATTATACTTTTGGGAAAAAGTAGATTTTTAAGTGCGGTGTTAGGAAATTCCTAATTTTTTCTGTTTGGCTCAATTTAAATTTTCTGGGTAAGATATTCATGTTAGTGCTATTTAGGATTACATGGTTCAAGTGTTTTGTTTGGTAAAGCATGTTGATTGAGTGAATTTTTACTTTTGAGACTCCTAGGATCTTTATTATGACTCCTCTATTTGTTGGCTTAATTTGAATTCATGCTATTATTGGTTGGGAGTCTATGATGATCCAACTGAGTTGAGCATATTCCATGTACCTGTGAGGTAATTATATATTCCTTGTTGCATGTGATTTCTAGAACTTTCCCATTTTGTGTACAAAGTGAAATAAAGAATGCGAGTTAAGAAGATGATTTAGGCGTTTCTTTGATAGCCTTGATTTACTCCTTCTTTTGACCTACCCTTTGTGCATGATCTTACTCAGCCCTATTAAGACTTTAACTTGTTTTTTGTTAGCCTCATATGTAGCCTAATCCCTTCTTTGATAGGCCAAAATTTGATCAAAAAGCTCCTAAGCACTTTAGTATAAATTAATTGATTAAGGAGTGTGAAATCCAAAAAGGAAAAGGTGAAATTGAAGCCCCAAAAAATAGTTATTGGTGTTTAAAATTGATATGTTGAAATTGGGAGTGAAAAATAAAAGAAAATTTGAGCTAAAATTTGAATCAAGAATAAATAGAAAAATGATCCCACCATAGTATTATTAATTGAGCTTAATGAGATGGGGTAAAAACAAAAGATATGGGTAGATAAAAATGGGGTAAATTGGTATTTGAAGATTGGCTTTTAATCGATGATGTGTTGTATTAAATAGCTTGGGAAAATAGTCACTATTGAAAAATAGTTCCTACCCAACACTTACCGTTCATTAAAACCCGAAAAAGACCTATTTGATCCTCTGCTTTACATTCTGATTTTAATGGAGTACTACACTAAGGGAAAGCCTATGGTTCAGCATGTGTAACTTGTAAATTCCTTGTGAGAGTGATAAAAACTTAATTCTTGTGCCCATTGTGTTATGTATTTCATAATTGAGAATATTATTGGGTAACTCTCTTATTGTGAGGGCACATGTTTTGATGAATATGGGTGATTCATGTGATGTCCTTGATTGATGAATATGCATGATTTTACCACTTATGGATTTAATTTTTTAGGCTAGGATGTTTCGAAGTAGTATTCTTGAGCTTTCAGATGTGTATAACATGCTTAGTTAAGAAACATGCATTTTGTGTAGTCATTGTAGTACTAGCTTGAGTGTCTTTGTTTTAGTAGAAGTTTAGCGTCACCTTAGTTTTTGATGCTTAGAGTAAAGATTTGGTCGAGGACTAAGAAAGGGATTAAGTGTGGGGTGATGATCTGAGGTGGTTTTATACACTTCGGTATTATTATTCTAGCTTATTTAGCCTTATTTTGAGGGTAACTTGAGTTTTTCATGTGTTACTATTGTTGTGAATAATAATATAAGTGTCGAAGTATAAGATTCCAATTATGTTCAACGTGTTTTCCAAACAAGTTTGTACTTAATTGAGTCATTTAGAGTTCAATCCAAAAAACTAATTTGCTAGCTTGAGTTAGGTGTGTGTCTAGGTGGGTTCGTTGGATTCTATTTTGTTTAACGACTAGTAAATAGTTTAAATGTGTAATTATATGTGTAACAACTTTTTTGTAATGTGCAAAGCAAAATTTGATTAAGTAAAGAGTCGGAACATAAAAGTGAAGATTATTGCGAATTAGCCGTATTTTAGCTCTTGTTTTGATTCATCGTTGAGGATATTGTTTTGTTTTGATCTATAGTTGTGGTGTATGATTATGTAGGAGGCTTTGCTAGCATAATATGGTGATATATTGATGATAAAAAGGCTGGTAATTCATTGTAATGCATTACAAAAGGCATGACAAAAAGGTAGGACGTTCAACATTTAAAATAAATTTTGGTCGCAAATTCCAGTAAGCCGACGCAATCTCAACACATCATGTTGCTCATACACGGCACATTGGGTAGATCATACATACTAAAAGTTCAAATCCACTTATATATGGATTTGGCATAAATTACAAATAAAATATGTTGTGTATGTTATTAGGGCTGGTGGGGAATATATTGGAAAGCATGTGACCATCTCTTAATCCCAAAAGGATTATGATTAATATATTATATATACATATGTTGTTAGGAAAAAAGCACTGGAACAATTCTTGAGAATTTTTAATCGGTGTGATGGTAGTGGAGATTAAACTGGAGGTAGCGGAACTTTGTTAGCTTTTTAATATTCTTTATTTAGATTTTAATTATCATAACATGTATTTAATTATATGAAGCATTATTGTGAATATTATCATCTAAAAAACCCCTTTCCGAGGTTAAATCCAAGAACAAGAGTACTATTGTTTTGGATTAATTTCGTTGGATTTACTTATCATATTAGGTTATTTGTTTATTCTTGTTTTAATTATTCAATAGATTGATCACCCATAAAATCATATTTTTTTTGACTTTGTGTTCTTGGAAGAGGGAATAGGGAGATAGAACATGGCGATAAACAAAGTATCGTTTGTATTCTTTATAAAATAAGGAATTCAAATTAGCATCTACGACAGGGATGTACTTAGGTGTCTTACTTGATTCAAAAGTAGGATGATAGCTTTAAACAGTTAATTGGTTATTTCATCCCCTCTCGATGATGTAGTTGTAATGTCTAAATAAGGTAAATTATTAGAGGTGGTGAGATCATGATCATGCAATTAACCCTACGAATAAAAAACCAAGATAAGTGATTTAGAGAATGATATTCAATAACATAGTATGATCTTCAAAGTTCTTTAACCCTGGGATTTAATCCATTTATTATTTCAATACTTTAAGTTATTCATTATTAACTTTGAATTCAAGATACAGTTCCTAACCAAGTCCTTATAGGATCGATACTCGGCTTTTTGGAAGGTCTCTTTACTACTTAGTAAACCACGTACACTTGTGTGTGCTCTTAGGCACTACCAATGTCCATGTCATCAGTCAACAAGGTACCATTACTCTCCAAAATCAAGTCCCAGGACAACCCAAAAGCAAACTTTGTCAATCTATCCCTCATGCTAGAAACCAACTTCGGAGCATACCAAGATAACTTGTTAAACTTCAAGGCATAATACTTGAATTACATCTTGACTTAATTTAGGTTAACAAACTCTTCCTCCGTTCCCTTTCTCAACTCCTTTGGAAAGAAGGGGTCGAGAAAGCCACTATAAAAATCATCCTATAAGACTGAATTAACAACATCAGCCCTTGACTTGTCCATTCCTCATACCACTGCTAAGCCATATCTTTCAATTGATAGGAACCAAATTTCATACACTTAACATTAGTAGCATGCATAAATTAGAAAATCTTCTCTAACTCATTAATAAAACATTGATAATCCTCCTTAACCTTAACACTAGTGAACACAGAAGGCCAAACCATATAAACTGGCAGACCCTTGTGGCCTCAGAACATAGAGTAGAAAAATCACCACACTCAGATGACAAGCTACTAACTAAGCAAACCTATGGATGGACCGATGAAACTAAATATTCATCACATCCACTTGAGGAGTTTGAGAAGGAATGAACAGGACCGCTGGAACTCCAAGAGGGAAATTAATGATTTGATCGGGTCTGGACCCCATAAATAGGGCCTGTTCAATCAATTTTATCCTCATGTGCAACAGAGGAGTTTTTGTGATCTTTAGATCATCTGGGTGGCATGATATGAAAAACAAACAATAAGGAATTAGGGAAGTTTTCAAGACTTTAGGCTATATAGCATTAAAATAGAACACAAGAAAGAGAAACATTCCTAAATGACTCGTAGCATCTCCCTTATGAGTGTGGAGCACTATACACCTTTAAAAGAGACTCTAAGAGACGACTTTGTGGACTCCCAATTGACCATGAACCCTCATCTCTGATACTAATCATTCATAACCAAAATTAGAAAGTATTCATGTCAGGTATCTCAAGTCCAACCAGGACTGGAGAACACCCCAATACCCTACCATTGACCAACATATATCACATATTAGATGAATTCTAAATATATAACAAAATAATACAATAAAAATCTAAAGACAATAAAGTAAGTTTATAACCATAATTAAAATCCCACAACCAAATATCCAACCAATAACAATCCCTATACCAAAACCAATACCAATCTTAAAACTAATACCAAAACTGCCCACACCTACACTAGTCCGTGAAAGCCTCTAACAAGAATTAAAGAATAATTGATTGGGGCATGTCTCTGTTAAAGGCCAAAAATAGAACTAAAGAAATAAAAATAATGAAAAGATGTTTGTAGAATAAATAAAGTCTTCCAGAGTATGAAATTTAACCACTTCAATCTGAATGAAAGATGTCTCCGTTTCTAAGTCACGGAGAAGGAGGAATAGTAGTAGGTGGTTCCTGCATCACATGGGGATACAACACCCAAAGACAATTAGAAAAGTAAATGCTAGAATGTAACTCGAGGATAAAGGTAAAATAATATCAACAATCAAAACCAAATCAAATAGCCATATGCAGTAACATATATATATATATATGTGTGTGTGTGTGTATATATATATATATATCATGATGGGATAGAGAATAAGATTTAACAAGCAATGTGAAACCTTAACATGGGCTATGTAGATTTGCCATTGTAACCATCAACCCATAGGTTATATGGGTTGATCTATACCTTCTTAAAGGGACTCAACGCATGTTAGCAATACGAAACGGACATATAAAGAATGACCAAGGAATGGCCTGACCTCACATTGATGAGTCTTAAGTTTGCCACTCATTTACATTCAATATTTGTACACACTACTATGATTTGAATGTAATAATCAGACATATTGTAGATAAATTTATTAATTCCCATATTTTTCAGTTATACAAATACTCAGACAAAAAGAGGCAATATAAGCTAAAAGGGATCAAAATAGATAGAGAAGTGCAAAAGCTGGAAACCTATGCAGACTGGGCCTTAGCTACCATAATTAAGGATTGGATACCACGATTATGGTAATTAAATAAGTCAGCAAGATGAGATTACTTAATGAATTCAGCAATTATGGAGTCACGATCGCGGCGGATCTACACACAATTGTGGGATAGGAAAATTTTTAGCCAAAGGAAAAATTATAAAAGCACATAGCTAACCCCAAATTCTCATAGAAAGAGATAAAAATCCTTATGTTTTGGAAACATTCTATAACCCTCCCCCCTCCCCCCCACATTCTTAGTTTAGGGTTTTGTGATTTCTTTAATCTTGGAGCTTAAATTTACACTAATTTGAGACGATTAAATTAAAGGAGCTTGAAGTATAGATTTGGCTTTGTCTATTGAATATTTATTTGAGTCTAAAGTGTGGTTTGTCCTCTCTTTATTTTCCTATGAATAAGTTTTATGGTGATCTTCGTATTTTTTTTATTATCCCGATGATATGATAGATCTACCGTTGGGATTATGCTAGATTAGGGTTTAAATATGTGTGGGATTTAATTTGTTTGTGAATTTACTAGTTTTTAATATAGGTTATACTATTGCTTTAGTAAATTGGTTGGAATTTGCATGTGACAACCCCAAATACCCAAATGGGTTTGATGGATGAAAGTCCCATGTCTTGAAGGGTCAAACAATACTTGAAAGTGGTTTTTGGGTGAACTTTTGGAACCCTCATCATCCTTGAAAGAGTGACGTGGGAACCCAAGCAGTAGTAGACAATTTGTGGGTATGTCTTACCAATTTTTCACTAGCTTAGACATAAGGGTGATAAAGAGGTTAACTATAACATAGGTGTCATCCTAGAAATAGGGATACCCAATAGAGGTATTGAGTGGTTTTAATTGACACACTCATTAGATACTCAAAAGGGTCAATAAGTGACACCTTTAAGGTTTTGTTGAAAAACTAGCCTCAAATACCTTAAACCTAGCCTGCCACATCATCAACGATTCAAATTTACACACTATCATTGTGATCCCATGCATAATTTATCCCTAATAAATAATAGTCCTATGCATAATGCATGTATGAATTCGTAAATCCCAGAACTAGAAAGTATTGAAAAATTTAAGGTGGACATAACTCTAGCTTGCCCTTTCTCTGAATTTGAATACTACTACACTTTTTTCATCTTGTTAAGGTGAAACCATTAATTTGTGAACTAAATCAGATCCCCCTATTTATTTTACCAAAATGAACGATTAAAAGTCAACCATTCTGCATACAAATTAATTAGCACCATATTCCCTGTGGGATTCGACCCCAACCTAGTTGGGTTATGTATTTGACAACGACCATTTACTCTCTCATAAGAGAGGTGTAATTTGGGTGTATCACATTGCGGTGCCTTTTCAGTTTGCAACCAAGTTGGCAACGCAATTTCCACCACATCTCGCCATCAAGAAGTTTCCTAATTGTCCAATTTCCAGTGAGCTGGTGTGATTATAGCGCGTCGCACCAACAAGTAAAATAAGGATTTTTCAATTTAATTCTAAGGGCGTTTTGGTCTTTTTCCCACTCATTTTCAATCTCTATATATACCTGATAAAAGGCTCTCAGTCTCATTTTTCCCATCTTCAACATCAAACTACGGTTTTACAAACATAAAAACCCTTATTTCTTCTTCAAGAAATATCAACAGAATCAAGAGAAATTAAGAATCTCTTGAAGGGATTTCAAGAAAGAAGTTTCCCCAAGGTATGCAGATGTTGATTCTTAGATCCCTTTTATCTAAGAAGCTCAAGTACCCTTTTCTAAATCTCAAATATTTTATGTTTATAAGTTTTTAATGATTCATGTTCGTTGAAATTGATGTTCCTACTATGACTGAGTAGTGATTAATGTTTGTTTACAAGATTATTAAGCTTTGACCTTAGTATGTGATACCCATGTAATTTTCTTGATAAATCCTCTTCAAGTTGCTTGTTAGATAATGTGTTCATTTCAGTTAAGTGTAGAATTTGTTGAATGAGAAAAACATGCTCCCCATATGTTTAATAAAATGCTTATGTAAAGGAATTAGGGCCATTAGAGCATGTTGATTAGGAAACCTCCAATTATGTATAAACCTATGCATGCCAAATGTTTGATGAAAAGCCTTAGTAAATGAAATGTGACATGATATCATGAAATCCCTAATTAGGTGTAAGCCCATGCATGCCTAGTGTTTGATGAAATGCCTTAGTGACAGAATTGTGGCATGATAGCATCAAATTCCCAATTAAGTGCAACCCATGCATACCTAGTGTTTGTTGAAAGGACTTAGTGAACAAGTTGAGACATGATAGTAGGAAATTCCTCAATTTTATCCTCTTTGATACATGCTAAGCCTTTAATACATGTGAAGTGCTTGACGAGTTAACTGTGACATGATAGTATGAAGTTTCCTAAATTATGTGTTATCCAATACATGCCAAGACCAATATACGTACGAAGCACTTAATGCAAGACCTTATTGAATGGAGTGTGATATAATAGTATGCTTCCCCTACGTTATTTTATGTATATGATTCCTAAATGCTTGAAGTGATGCCTTAGTGATTGTGATGGTGAATATATGTTATGAATCCTAAATGCTTGAAGTGATGCCTTAGTGATTATAATGGTGAATATATGTTATGATTCCCAAATGCTTAAAGATATGCTTTAGTGATTGTGACGATGAATGAATGGTCGTGGTTATGACCAGTCAAGAATGGTTATGCTTTACTTTTATGTTATTGAGTCCTAGGGGTATTTATACCTGATAATTTAGTTGTTGTCTAGAGCCTGTGTCAGTTTTCAAGATAATCCCAGTCGGGTCATGATTCTCAAAACTCAGCGAATTACAGAACTCTATATCCTTAGGCCGATATAGAACGTAAGAAATCTCAGTAATCTCAATTATCTTTGTAATCATAGTTTCTCTAGTACTTTAGCCTCAGTGTTGTACTTAGCTCAGATCTAGTTGTATTTAAGTGTTCAATTTTTACCTCGGTAGTGATTGAGTAACCTATTCAAACTCTGTATCATCATTCAGATACCATAATTCAGTAGTATTCCATCAGATACACAACCATATGAATTAAGCTTTAACTCAGTCAGATCAATTGAGAAATGTTATCACTATGGGATTTAGTTCAGTTTGTTTTTAGTTAAAAATTCAATTTAGAGTTTTTTAGTTGGGAGTAGGAGGTAGCACCGAGTGAGAGAAAGGATGGTAAGTCTCTATTAGAGATAGGTTGAGTAGCTGAGTGAAATCCTTGAACTCCAAAACTGCATAGCCAGTACAAAATGCAGGAGTCCCCATTAGTAGAGGCTATCACCACTAGAGAGGTTTAACTATTATATTTCCTTAGTTTGACATCTTGTGAGGGTCATTCATTAAAGAGGCTTGACCAGAGAGGTCTTTACCCGTGGCATGGTATTAACACCCTTCTAGCTTGGGTTATAGGTTGAACCCCATCTATAAGTGGTTGGGGCATGTCAGTTAAGTAACTATTTCCTACGATTGCATTTTCAGTATCAATCTTCAAAAATCAGGACTATGAGGTATTGTTGTCTATCTCAGTGAGGAACTCAAATGGTTCCATTAATTCATGACCATCCGTCAGATAGGCATGTTCTTATATACAGTTAGATATTATCAGATCTAGAGATCTCCCGTCAGATAGGCTTGATCTCAATCTTAAATTTAGTTTAGTATTCTTATTTATAGATTTGGAGATCTCCAGTCAGATAGGCTAGATCTAAGTCTCAAATTCAGTTGAGTATTCTTGTTATTAGATCCAGAGATATCCCAATATATAGGCTTGATCTCAGTCGTAAATCCTATTGAGTATTCTTGTTATCAGATCCAGAGATCTCTTGATAGATAGGCTTGATCTCAGTCTCAGATCCTATTGAGTATTCTTGTTATCACATCTAGAGATCTCCTAATAGATAGGCTTGATCTCATTCCTAGATTCTGTTGTGTATTCTAGTTGTCAGATTTGAAGATGATCATTTTCTTATCTATGATAATTAATTACGGAATCATCCGTTAGAGAGGTTGATCTTCGATCTAGTCAGTCAAGATTAGTGAGCTCAGAATTTGGTCCTAGATATAAGTATATTCTGTTAGCTAGTTATAATTATCAAATGATTCAGTGATTCAGTATCTCAGTGTTATTAGCAAGTTCAAATGACAAAAAAGTAGTATTCGAGTTTCAGTATTTAGAGTTGTGATGATTATGATTATGGTGTATGCATTCATGTATGTGTTCTCATTTGGTACTCTTAAGATTATTTAGTATTTGCGCTATGGTTTTTTATTTAACACGATAGGTCTAGAGGCACGTGATCCAAAATTCTCTCAGCAGTTCAGTCCTAGTCAACAGTAGTAGACGTAAAAGTAAGTCCTCCTCATTTGAGGATGATCCTTGTATTATTATTGTATCAGACATGGTTTATTTTTAGTTGATGAATTTAGGACATGTCCTATCAACTCCATAGTTCAGATAGTGAGAGGCTTTTCAGATGAATGTATTAGTATTCAGTTTTTGGTTTTAAGTATTTATAGATGTGTTGAACCTTATGGCTTGTTTCTCCCTATTTTTCTGCATTTATTTTCAGATATTATGCAGTGTTAATGATACAGATATCAGGAAAGGGTTAGCTTGTGGACCTTTAAGGTCATGAGCACTTTGTAATAAATAGGGTGTAGTCTCGGTTCATTAAAAACTTTGTATCTAAGCCTAAGGTTAAAGAGTGTCCTATGGAGTCTGAAAAGCCACATCTAGTAGAGTCTTGTGCATGGGTGTGTTGCGCGCCATATTTATATGCAAAATAGTCTACAAGATGTTTTAGGAGCAGTTTCCCTTCTTTCAGTATTCATGTCGTGCGAGTGAGAATGAGCTCGAGTTGATCCTCTATCTAATCCACTTCATTACTCTATATATACAGAGTACGCCTCCTCGCAGAGATTATATCCGTGGGGTTGATGACTAACCTCCTCAGCATGTTGATTTTAATAATTAGAGTTTGTCACATACCGAGCTTCGGGGAGCTTTTGATGCACTAGACTAAGATTTTAAGGTTGTAGCCCCACCTTAGCAAGATGGGGATTCATCCACAGCCAGGATTAGAAGTTTCTTGAAAATAAAACCACCAGAACTCTTTGGGTCAGTAGTAAGTAAGGACCCACAGCTTTATCTATGGGAGGTAAGGAAGATTACCCAGATTATGCATATTTCTAATGAGGAAAGTGTTGAGTTAGCATCCTATAGGTTGAAGGATATTGCTCATGATTGGGTAGTGATTTTGAAGAAAGGTACAGGGGAAGATGCAACTCCCGTGACTTGTCTAATATTTCAGGGTCCCTTTCTAGATAAGTTTATCCCACTAGAGATGAGAGAGGCTAAGGTAGAGGAGTTCATGAATCTAAGGCAAAGTTCCATGACAATGAAAGTGTATTATCTTATGTTAAACCAATTAGCTAATTATTCTACCAACGTGATAGCTGACCCTATAGAAAGTATGAGTAAGTTTGTGACTAGTGTATCTGGGTTAGTATTCAAAGAGTGTAGGGTTGTTATGCTTCATAGAGATATCTACCTTTATATTATAATGATGCTCGCTCAGTATATTAAGACAGATAAGACGAAGAAAAGAGAGAGACTAAGCAAAAGAGCTGGGACAGGTAGTCATGGTTTCTCTTAAGTAATGTCATAGGGTGGTAGCCATTCCCAGCATAGGCAGAGATTTCCTATCCCAGATCCATCCTCAGCTAGTGTACCAACACCTGTGTTTGGGGGAGTCAGTTCTGGTGGAGCGCCAAGCTCTAAAGGCCAGAGTAGTACTAGTGGAATTCATACCTATCCTCTTTATGGAGAGTGTGGAAAGAGCTACCAAGGTATGTGTAGAGCTAGTATTGATGTGTGATTTGGCTGTGGTGATCTAGGCGATAGAATGTGATACTATAGAGTAATAGCTCAGAGGGGTAGACTCCACACACTTCAGCCTCTCCTTATAAGGTTAACATCATTTATCATTGCATTGCCAGTCATGCTTTTGAGAGTTAGTTCAGTCAGGCATTCCTTTATTAGATATGCACGTTTAGTGGGAAGAGTTCAGCTTGTCAGTTTGTTCAATTATGCCATCATGATATCAACCCAGTTATGAGTCCATGCATCAGATATGCATATGTGCTATGAGAATTCAGCTATGAGTAGATTCAATCGAGTAGCCCATGCTTCAGATATGCATATCCAGTATGAGAACTTAGTAAGTCAGATGTTCCATTTGTGTAGTCATACCTTGAGATGTTCTTGTTCCCTCAGTAAGTTTAGTTGATCTGAATTCTTAGTCTACCAATCAACATTCGAGGATGAACATTTTCAAGGGGAGATAATGTAAGACCCCACAAAATTCTCTCTTATTCTGAGCCTTAGAGTGTGTTTTGTGAAAATAAAATTCGGTCCCAAGAGTTTGAGAGGTATGTTCCCTAGTGTGAAATACTTTGAACCATGTAGAATTTCCCTAATATCAATGATTAGCCATGTAGAGCACTAAATAATATTTTTGTCGATACCAAATTCTCCCAAATTTGATACTCGGACAATGAGTTAGAGCTATTTTAGTGAGATAGTGTGCCACCTGGAACTTTAGCACATCGCGGAGCCAGAAAAAATGACAATCATCAAAATCCAGTGAGCCTCTACAATTATGACACATATCACCAAGGCTTAATCTCAAATTTGTCAATTTCCAGTGCACCAACTCAATTCCATCGCATCGCGGTGCATTTCCAGTTTGCAACCAAGGTGGCAACACAATTTCTACCACATCACGCCATCAAGTAGTTTCCCGATTCTCCAATTTCAAGTGAGTTCGCTCGATTATGGTGCGTCCCTCCAGCCTGTAAAATCAAGATTTTTTAGTTTAATTCCAAGGGCTTTTTGGTCTTTTTCCACTATTTTCCAGCCCCTATATATACCCGATAAATGACTCTCAGCCTCATTTTTACCATCTTCAACATCAAACTAGGGTTTTAGAAAAATCAAAACCCTTATTCCTTCTTCAAGAAAGATCAAGAGAATCAAGAGAAATCAAGAATCTCACCAAGGGATTTCATGAAAGAAATTTTCCCAAGGTATGCAGATATTGATTCTTGGATCCCTTTCATCCAGGAAGCTCAAGTAACCTTTGGTAAATCTTAAATATTTCATGTTTATGAGTTGTTAATGATTCATGTGAGTTGAAATTGATGTTCCTTCTGTGATAGACTTGTGATTCATGTTTGTTTAAAAGATTATCAAGCTTTCACCTTAGTATGTGATACATATGTGATGTTTATGATAAATCCTCTTAAAGTTGCTTGTTAGATAATGTGTTTATTTAAGTAAATGTAGAATTGGTTGAATGAGAAAAACATGCTCCCCATATGTTTGATAAAATGCTTATGTGAAGGAATTAGGGCCATTAGAGAATGTTGATTAGGAAACCCCTAATTGTGTGTAAACCCATGCACGCCTAGTTTTGATGAAAAGCCTTAGTAAATGAAATGTAACATGATTGCATGAAATACCCAATTAGGTGTAAACCCATGTTTGCCTAGTCTTTCATGAAATGCCTTAGTGAGTGAATTATGGCAATATTGCATGAAATTCCCAATTAGGTTCAACCTATGCATGCCTAGTGTTTGTTGAAAGTCCTTAGCGAACAAGTTGAGACATAATAGTAGGAAATTCCGTAATTGTGTTCTCTTTGATACATACTAAGCCTTTAATATATGATAAGTGCTTAACGAGTAAACTGTGACAAGATAGTATAAAGTTTACCCAATTATGTGCTATCCAATATATTCCAAGACCAATATATGTGTGAAGTAATTGATGTAAGACCTTATTTAATGGAGTGTGATATAATAGTATGCTTCTCCTACGCTATTATATGTATATGATTCCTAACTGCTTGAAGTGTTACCTTAGTGATTGTGATAGTGACTACATGTTATGACTCCTAAATGCTTGAAGTGATGCCTTAGTAATTGTGATGGTAAATATATGTTATGATTCCCAAATACTTGAATAGATGCTTTAGTGATTGTGATGATGAACGAAAGACCGTGGTTATTACTAGTAAAGAATGGTTATGTTTTATTTTTATGTTATCGAGTCTTAGGAGTATTTATACCTGACAAGTTAGAAACTGTCTAGAGCCTATGTCAGTTTTCATGATAATACCATTTGGTCCATGATTCTCAAAACTTAGTGAATTATAGAAATCTGTATCCTTAGACAGATACAAAACTTAGGAAATCTCAGTAATCTCAGTAATCTTTGTAATCTCCATATTGCTAATAATCTATCCTAGTACTATACTCAGCTAAGATCTAGATGTATTCAAGTGTTCAGTTTCGAACTCGGTAGTTACCAAGTAATCTATTCAAACTCTATATCGTTCGTTAGATATCATAATTCAGTAGTATTCCATCAGATATGGAACTATGTGAATTCAGCTTAACTTAGTCAGAATAATTGAGAAATGTGATCAGTATTAGATTTAGTTCATTTTTTTCTATTGAAAATTTAGTTCATAGTCTTTTTGTTAGGAGTAGGAGCTAGCACCGAGTGAGGGAAGGGATGGTGACTCCTCGTTAAATAGAGGCTGAGTCACTTGGAACAATCCCTAAACTCTAAACCTACATAGCCAGTCCAGGATGCATGACTCCCCATCAGTAGAGGCTGTCACCGTTAGAGAGAATTGTATATTATATTGCCTTAGGTTAACTTCCTTCAAGGGTTATCCATTAGAGAGGCTTGACCAGAGAAGTCTTTATCCATGGCATGGTATTGACACCCTTCCAGCTGGTGTTACAAGTTGGACCCCACCTATAATAGGTTGGGGCATATTTGTTAAGTAACTACTTCCCATAGTTGTAGTTTCAGTATCAATCCTTAAAAATCAAGACTGTAATGTATAGTCGTCTATCTCAAGGAGTAACTCAGATAGTTTTATTAATTCATTACCTAAATTCGATACTTGAAAAAATAGTTAGAGCTATTTAAGTGACAAAGTGTTCCACCTGGCATTTTAGCACGTCGTAAAGCCAGCCAAAATGGCAATCGTCAAAACCCGGTTCGTCAAAATCCTTATTCTTTTTCAAGAAAGATCAAGATAATCAAGAGAAATCAAGAATCTCTCCAAGGTATTTCAAGAACAAAGTTTCCCCAAGGTATGCAGATGTTGATTCTTACATTTCTTTTATCCAACAAGCTCAAGTACAATTTTCTTAATCTCAAAGATTTTATGCTTATGAGTTGTTAATGATTATGTGAGTTGAAATTGATGTTCCTTCTATGATTGAGTTGCGATTCATGTATGTTTAGTTTCGAATTCGATAGTGATGAAGTAATCTCTTTTAACTCTGTATCATTAGTTAGATAGTGTGATTCAGTAGTATTCCATCAGATACAGAACCATATGAACTCAGCTTAACTCAATCAGATCAATTGAGAAATATGATCAGTGCAAGATTTAGTTCAGTTTATGTTCAGTTAAAAATTCAGTTCAAAGTCTTTAAGTTAGGAGTAGGATCTATCACCGAGTGAGGGGGGGATAGCGACTCTCTGTTAGAGAGAGGTCGAGTCACTTGGAGCAATTCCGGAACTCCAAAACTGCATCGCCAGCATAGGATGCTAGAGTCCCCTTCAATAGAGGCTAACACCTTTAGAGAGGTTTGCCTATTATATTTCCTTATGTTGTCTTCCTACAAGGGTCATCCATTAGAGAGGATTGACCTAAGAGGTCCTTACCCATTGCACAGTATTGAAACCCTTCGATATAGTGTTATAGGTTGTACCCCACCTATAGGAGGTTAGGTCATGTTGAATAAGTAAATACTTCCAAAAGTTATAGTTTTAGTGTCAATCTTTAGAAATCAGGAATGTGAGGTACAGTCGTCTATCTCTATAAGGAACTCAGATAGTTCCATTAATTCATGACCATCCATCATATAAGCATGGTCTCATATACCATTATTTTTCATTAGATCTAGATATCTCCCATTAGGTAGGCTTGATCTTATTCTCAGATTCAGTTGAGTATTCTTATTACAAAATTTAGGGATCTCCCGTCAGAAAGGCTTGATCTCAGTCTCAAACTTAGTTGAGTATTCCTGCTATCATATTAAGAGATCTCCTGATAAATAGGCCTAATCTCAATTTCAGATCTTGTTGATTATTCTTATTATAAAATCCAGAGATCTCCCGATAGATAGTCTTAATCTCAGTCTCATATTATGTTGAGTATTCTTCTTATCAGTTCCAGTGATATCCCGATAGCTAGGCTTGATCTCAGTCCTAGATTTTGTTGAGTATTCTTGTTGTCAGATTCGGACATGATCATTTTCTTGTCATTGATAATACATTTCGAAATCATCCATAGAGAGGTTGATCTCTTATCCAGTCAGTCGAGAGAAGTAAGCTCAGAATTCCATCACTGATATGAGTATATTCAGCTAGTCAATTATCAGTGTTAGATGATTCAGTGATGTAGTATCTTAATGTTAGTAGCGACTTCAGATGACATTAAAGTGGTATCCGAGTTTTAGTATTTAGAGTATGCTGATTGTGATTATGGTTTGTGCATTCATGCATGTGTTCTCATTTGGTACTCTAAAGATTATTAAGCTATGTAACTATTCATGAATGAGCCCTTGCATTTTGCCTTACCTCATCTGCATACTCGGTATATTCCTGTACTGACATATTTGCGCTATGATATTTTATTTGACACTATAGGTCCAGACGCACGTGATCCAGAATTCCCTCAGTAGTTCGGTCCTAGTCACCAACAGTAGATTTAGAAGTAAGTTCTCTTCATTGGAGGATGCTCCTTTTATTATTATTGCCACCGACTTTATTTAGTTTCAATTGACGGAGTTAGTTGGGGACATATACCATTAACTCTACAGTTTAGATAGTTAGAGGCTTTTTGGATGGATGCTTTAGTAATTAGTTTTTCGTTTTGAGTATTTATAGATATGCTGAACCTTTTGTCTTGTTTTTGCTAATTTTTCTGCATTTATTTTTAGATATTATGCAGTGTTCATTGTACAGATATCAGGAAACGGTTAGCTTATGGTCGTTCGGGGTCATGAGCATCGTGTAATGACTAGGGGGTAGTCTCGGGTCATTACAAACTTAGTATCAGAGCCTAAGGTTCAAGAGTGTCCTCGTGAGTCTGAGAGGGAATATTTAATAGAGTCTTGTGCATGGGTGTGTTGCACGCCACATTTATGTGCAAGAGTCTACAAGATGTTTTAGGAGCAGTTTCCCTTATTTTATTGTTCATGTCATGCGAGTGAGCATGAGCCCGAATTGATCCTTATTCTAATACACTTCTTTCGTCTATCTACAGAGTTTACCTATCCACAGATATTATGTCTATGAGGTTGTTGACCAGCCCCCTCATCCAGTAGATCTGAGAATAAGAGTATGTCACATGCTAGGTTTTGGGTAGCTTTTTATGCGCTAGACCACGTTGTGACTAATGCTAAGGGAAACCACCAGGCTGTAGCCCCACCTTAGTAAGATGGGGATTTTGTTACAACTAGGATCAGATGTTTCATGAAAATGAACCCGCTAGAATTGTTTGGGTTAGTAGTAGGTGAGGACCCACAAGTTTATCTAGGGGAGTAATATTACCCATATTATGCATATTTATGAGAATAAGAGTTTTGACTTAGCATTCTATAGGTTAGACGATATTTCTCATGACTGGGTAGTGATTTGGAAGGAGGGTAAAGAGAAAGATGCATGTCCCATGACTTGGCAAGAGTTTAAGGGTGACTTTCTAGATAAGTTTTTCCCACTAGAGATGAAAGAGGCTAAGGTAGAAGATTTCTTTAACCTAAGTCAAGGTTCTATGACAGTTAAAGAGTATTTTCTTAAATTCATCCAATTAGCTAAGTATGCTCCCGACTTCATAGATGTCCTTAGAGAGAGTATCAGTAAGTTTGTGACTGTTGTATCCAAGTTAGTATTGAAAGAGTGTAGGTATTCTATGCTTCATAGAGATATGGAATTTTCTAGGCTAATAATACATGCTCAGCAGTTTGAGATAGATAAGATAAAGAAAAGAGACAGAGTGAGTAAGAAGGCCAGGATAGGTAGTCATGGTTTCTGTCAGGCAGGGTCACAAGGTGGTAGCCATTCCCAACATAGTTGGAGATTTACTTTCCCATCTTCATCCTCGTCTAGTGTACCTACACCTTTATTTGGGTGTGTCAGTTCTAGTGGAGCGCCAGATTCCAAATCCCAGAGTAGTACTAGTGGTGTTCGTACCAAGTTACACCAAGGTATGTGTAGCGACGATAGTGATATGTGTTCTAGGTGTGGTGAGGCAGTCCATAGAATACGAGAATGTAGAGTTCTAGATTAAAGAGGTATAATTTATGTGCTTCAGACTCTCCTAATAAGGTTAACATTAGTTATTATTGCATTGCCAGTCATGCTTTCGAGAGTCCATTCAGTCAGGCATTCATGCATTAGATATGCAAGTTTAGTGGGAAGAGTTAAACTTGTCAATGTGTTCTATGATGCATTCATGAGATCAACTTGGTTAGTATTCCATGGATCAGATATGCATGTGTTCTATGATAATTCAGTTATGAGTAGCTTCAGTCGAGTATCCCATGCATCAGATATGCATGTCCAAGATAAGAACTCAGTATGTTGGTTGTTCTATTTGTCTAGTCATGTCTTGAGATATTCTTGTTCCCAAAGTAAGTTCAGTTGATCAGTATTCTTAGTCTATCAACCGACATTCAAAGACGAATACTTCCAAAGGGGAGATGATGTAACACCTCACAAAATTCTCTCCTAATCTAAGCCTTAGAGTGTGTTATGTGAAGCAAAAATCTGGTCTCAAAAGTTTGAGAGGTGTCTTCCTAAGTATTAAGTACTTTGAACCATGTAGAATATCTCTAATAATGACTATTGGTGATGTAGATCATTGAATAAGATTTCTGTCGATACCAAATTTTCCCAATTCTGATACTCAGGCAAAGAGTTAGAGTTATTTTAGTGAGACAGTGTGCCACCTGGCACTTTAGATCATCGTAGAGCCAGCCAAAATGGCAATCATCAAAATCCAGTGAGCTTTCGTGTTTATGGCACATCTCACCAAGGCTTAATCTCATCATTTTCAATTTTTAGTGCACTAACGCGATTTAACCGCATTGCGGTGCCTTTCCATTTTGCAACTAAGGTAGCAACGTGATTCCACCACATTGCGCCATCAAGCAGTTTCTCCATTGTCTAATTTCCAATGAGCTGGCACTATTATGGCGCATTGCGCCAGCATATAAAATTGTGACTTTTAAATTAAATCTCAAGGGCTTTTTTGGTCTTTTCCCACTCTTTTTTAGTCCCTATATATACCGGATAAAAGTCTCTCAGCCTTATTTTTCCCATCTTCAACATCAAACTAGGGTTTTACAAAAATCAAAACCCTTATTTCTTCTTCAAGAAAGATCAAGAGAATCAACAGAAATCAAGAAGCTCTCCAAGGGATTTCAAGAAAGAAGTTTCCCTAAGGTATGCGGATGTTGATTCTTGGATCATTTCATCCAAGAAGCTCACGTACCCTTTTCAAAATCTCAAAGATTTTATGTTTATGAGTTATTTATGATTAAAGTGAGTTGAAATTGATGTTCCTGCTTTGATTGAGTTGTGATTCATGTTTGTTTACAAGATTATCAAGCTTTGAGCTTAGTTTATGATACCATATGATGTTCATGACAAATCCTCTTCAAGTTGCTTGTTAGATGATGTGTTCATGTTATTTAAGTGTAGAATTTGTTGAATGAGCAAAACATGATCCCCATATATTTGATAAAATTCTTATGTGAAGGAATTAGGGCCATTAGAGCATGTTGATTAGGAAACCCCCAATTGTGTATAAACCCATGCACAACTAGCGTTTGATGAAAAGCCTTTAATATATGCCAAGTTCTTGTCGAGTAAACTACGACATAATAGTACAAAGTTTCCCCAAATATGTGCTATAAAATACATGCTAAGACCAATATACATGCAAAGTACTTTATGCAAGACCATGTTGAATGGAGTGTGATATAATAGTATGCTTCCACTATGCTATTATATGTATATGATTCCTAACTACCTGAAGTGATTCCTTAGTGATTGTGATGGTGAATATATGTTATGGTTCCTAAGTGCTTGAATTAATGCCTTAGTGATTATGATGGTAAATATATGTTGTGATTCCCAAATGCTTGAAGAGATGCTTTAGTGATTGTGATGATGAATGAATGATCATGGTTATGACTAGTAAAGAATGGTTATGTTTTACTTTTATGTTATCAAGTCCTGGGGATATTTATACCCGACAATTTAGCTGTTGTCTAGATCTTGTATCAGTTTTCATGATAATCCCAGTCGGGCCATAATTCTCAAAAATTAGTGAATTATAGAACTTGGTATCCTCATATAGATACAGAACTTAAGAAATCTCAGTAATTGCCGTAATCTTTGAAATCGTTGTATCACTAGTAATTTAGCCTCAGCACTGTACTAAGCTCAGATCTAGTTGTATTCAAGTCTTTAGTTCTGACCTTGTTCGTGATCGAGTAATCTATTCTAACTATGTATCATCAGTCAGATACAATGATTCAGTAGTATTTTGTCAGATATAAAACTAGATGAATTCAGCTTAACTCAATCATATCAACTAAGAAACGTGATCAATATCAGATTTAGTTTAGTTTATGTTCAGTTGAAAATTCAATTCTATGTCTTTCAGTTGGGAGTAGGAGTTATAACCGAGTAAGTGAAGGTATGGAAACTCCCCGTTAGAGAGAGCCTGAGTCATTTGGAGCAATCCCTGAACTCCAGAACTATATAGCCACCGCAGGATATAGGAGTCCCCATCAGTAAAAGTTGTAACCGTTAGAGATATTTGACTATTATATTGCCTTAGGTTGACTTCCTATGAGGGTCATCCATCATAGAGGATTGGCCAAAGAGGTTTCTACACGTGGCACGATATTGACACCCATCCAACTGGAGTTACTGGTTGGACCATACCTATAGAAGGTTGGAGCATGTTAGTTAAGTAACTACTTCCCACAGTTGTAGTTTTAGTATCGATCTTCAAAAATCAAGAATGTGAGGTACAATTCTCTATCTTAGTGAGGAACTCAGATAGTTCCATTGATTCATGACCATCTGTCAGATTGGCATGGTCTTATATACTATTATTTGTTATCAGATCTAGATATATCCCATCAGATAGTCTAGATCTCAGTCTCAGCTTTAGTTGAATAGTCTTGTTACCAGATCAAGAGATCTCACATTAGATAGGCTTGATCTTAGTTTGAGATGTAGTTGCGAATTCTTGTTATCAATTCAAGAGATCTCCAGATAAATAGGCTTGATCTCAGTCTCAAATCCTGTTGAGTATTCTTATTATTAGATCAAGAGATCACTTAAAAGATAGGCTTGATCTCAGTCTCAGATCTTGTTTAGTATTCTTGTTATCAAATCCAGAGATCTCCCAATAGATAGGATTAATCTCAGTCCCTGATTCTATTTAATATTCTTATTGTCAGATTTGGACATGATTATTTTCTTATCATTGATAGTAGATTCCACAATCATCCATTAGAGAGTTTGATCTCTAATCTAGTTAGTTGAGAGAAGTAAATTCAGAATTCAGTCATTGATGTGAGTATATTAAGTTAGTCAGTTATCAATATCAGATGATTCAGTGATGTAATATCTCAGTGTTATTAGCGAGTTCAGATAATAGTAAAGTGGTATCCGAGTTTCAATATTTAGAGTTGTTATGATTGTGATTATATTTTGTGCATTCATGTAGGTGTTCTCATTCGGTACTCTCATAATTATTCAGTTATGTAACTATTCATGAATGAGCCCTTTCTTTTAGCCATACCTCATATTTATACTCAGTACATTCCCGTAATGACGTATTTTTGGTATGGTGTTTTATTTGATACCATAGGTCCAGAGGCACGTGATCCAAAATTCCCTCAGCAATTCAGTCCTAGTCAGCAGCAATAGATGTGGATGTAAGTCCTTTTTATTGGAGGATTATCATTGTGTTATTAGTGCATCATACTTTGTATATTTTTAGTTGATGGAGTTCATTGGGGACGTGTCCCATAAAGTCCACAGTTCAAATAGTTAAAGGATTTTTGGACAGATGTATTACTATTCATTTTTTGGTATTGAGTATTTACAGATGTGTTGTATCTTGTGGCTTGTTTCTACCCTTTTTCCACATTTATTTTTAGATGTTATATAGTGTTCATTGTACAGATATCAGGAAATGGTTAGATTATGGTCCTTCAGGGTCATTAGCACCGTGTAACCACTAGAGGGTAGTCTCGAATCATTACAAACTGGGTATTATAGCATAAGTTTCAAAAGTGTCCTATGGAGTCTGAAAAGACGCAACTAGTAAAGTGTTGTGCATGGGTGCATTGCGCTCCATAATTATGTGCAAGAGGCTACAAGATGTTATAGGTGCAGTTTCCCTTCTTTCTGTGTTCATGTCGTGCGAGTGATCATGAGCTCGAGTTTATCCTCAATCTTATCCACTTCTTTATTCCATCTAGAGAGTATACCTTTTTGCAGAGATAATGTCTGTTGGATTGATGACTAGCCCCCTGAGCTAGTAGATACTAAGAATGAGAGTGTGTAACATGTCGAGTTTCGTGCAGCATTTCATGTGCTAGCCCAAGCTGTGACTAATATTCAGGGCAACCACTAGGCTATAGTCCCACCTCAGCAATATGGGGATTCAGCCGCAGCCAGGATTAGAAGTTGCATAAAAATAAACCCGCCAGAATTCTTTGGGTCAGTAGTGGGTGAGGACCCAGAACTCTATGTAGAAGAAGTGATGAAGATTACCTATATTATGCATGTTTCTAAAGAGGAGAGTGTTGAGTTAGCATCTTATAGGTTGATTCTTAGATCCCTTTTAGCCAAGAAGCTCAAGTACCTTATTTGAAATCTCAAAGATTTTATGTTTATGATTTTTAAATGATTCATTTGAGTTGAAATTGATGTTCCTTCTATGATTGAATTGTGATTCCTGTTTGTTTACATGATTATCAAGCTTTGACCATAGTAGGTGATACCAATGTAATGTTTATGATAAATTCTCTTCAAGTTGCTTGTTAGATGATGTGTTCATGTCAATTAAGTGTAGAATTGGTTGAATGATCCAAACATGTTCCCCATATGTTTGAGAAAATGTTTATGTGAAGGAATTAAGGCCATTAGAGTAAGTTGATTAGGAAACCCCTAATTGTGTATAACTCATGCATGCCTAGTGTTTGATGAAAAATCTTAGTAAATGAAATGTGACATGATAGCATGAAATCCTCAATTAGGTTTAATCCCATGCATGACTAGTGTTTGTTGGAAGGCCTTAGTGAACAAGTTGAGACATGATAGGAGGAAATTCCCAATTGTGTGCTCTTTGATACATGCTAAGCCTTTAATTTATGCCAAGTGCTTGACGAGTAAACTGTGATATGATAGTATGAAGTTTCCCCAATTATGTGTTATCCAATATATGCCAAGACCAATATACATATGAAGAACTTGATGCAAGACCTTGTTGAATGGAGTGTGATCTAAAAGTATGCTTCTCCCCAAGCTATTATATGTATATGATTCCTAACTACTTGAAGTGATGCCTTAGTGATTGTGATGGTGAATATATGTTTTGATTTTTAAATGCTTGAAGTGATGCCTTTGTGATTGTGATGGTGAATAGATGTTGTGATTCCCAAATTGTTCAAGAGATGCTTTAGTAATTATGATGATGACTGAATTACTATGGTTATGACTAGTCAAGAATGGTTATGTTTAACTTTTATGATGTCGAGTCCTGGGGTATTTAGATCCGATAATTTATTGGCTGTCTAGAGCCTTTGTTAGTTTTCACAATAATCCCAGTCGGCCCATGATTCTAAAAACTAAGTGAATTATAGAAATCTGTATCCTCATATAGAAACAGAACTTAAAAAATCTCAGCAATGTTCGTAATCCCCATACCATAAGTTATCTAGCCTCAACGTTCTACTCAACTCAAATCCTTTTGTATTCAAGTGTTCATTTCCAGCCTTGTTAGTGACCGATTAATATATTCAAACTCTATATCATCAATTAGATAACGTGATTCAGTAGTATTCCATCATATGCGGAACTATGTGAATTCATCTTAACACAGTTAGATCAATTGAGAAATGTTATCAGTATCAAATTTAGTTCAGTTTGACTTCAGGTGAAAATTTAGTTCATAGTCTTTCAGTTGGGAGTAGAATCTAGCACCGAGTAAAGTAATGGAGACTCCCCGTTAGAAAGAGGCCGAGTCGCTTAGAGCAATCCTTTAACTCCGAAACTACATAGATAGTGTAGGATGCAGGAGTCCTTGTCAGTAGAGGTTGTCACCGTTAGATAGGTTTTACTATTATATTGCCTTAGGTTGACTTCCTACGAGGGTCACTCATTAGAGTGGCTTGACCAGAAAGGTCCTTACCTGTGACACGGTATTGACACCTTTCCAGAAGGGGTTATAGGTTTGACCCCATCTATTGGAGGTCGGGGAATATTGGTCGAGTAACTACTTCCCACAATTGCAATTTTAGTATTAGTCTTTACAAATCTGGACTATGAGGTATAGTCGTCTATCGCAGTGAGGAACTCAGATAGTTCTATTGATTCGTGACCATCCATCAGATAGGAATGGTCACATATATAGTTTTGTTATCAGATCTAAAGATCTCCCATCCGATAGGCTTGATCTCAATCTCAAATTCAGTTGAGTATTCTTGTTATCAGATCTAGAGATCTCCCATTAGATAGGCTTCATCTCAGGCTCAGATTCAGTTGAGTATTGTTGTTATCAGATCCAGAGATCTCTCGATAGATAGGCTTGATCTCATTCTCAAATCCTGTTGAGTATTATTGTTATTAAATCGAGTTATTTTTCGACAGATAGGCTTGATATCAGTATCAAATCATATGAGTATTCTTCCTATCCGAACATGAGATCTCCCAATAGATACGATTTATCTCAGTACCAGATTCTGTTGAGTGTTCTTGTTCTCAGATTAGGACATGATTATTTTCTTATCATTAATAATAGATTCTGGAATCATCCATTAGAAAGATTGATCTCCGATCTAGTTATTCGAGAGAACTAAGCTCAAAATACGGTCACTAATGTGAGTATATTTAGTTAGTCAGTTATCAGTTGTACATTATTCAGTGATGCAGTATTTCAGTGTCAGTAGCAAGTTCAAATGACAGTAAAGTGGCATCCGAGGTTTAGTATTTAGAGTTGTGATGATTGTGATTATCGTTTGTGCATTTATGTATGTGTTCTCATTTGGTACTCTCATGATTATTCAGTTATGTAACTTTTCATGCATGAGCCCTTGCATGTAGCCTTACCTCATCTGCATGCTCGGTACATTCCCGTACTGACTCATTTGTGCTATAGTGTTTGTTTTGACATCATAGGTCAAGAGGCATGTGATCTAGAATTCCCTCAGTAGTTTAGTCCTAGTCAGCAGCAGTAGACACAGAAGTGAGTCATCTTCATTGGAGGATGATCCTTGTATTATTATTGCATAAAACTTTGTTTATTTTCAGTAAACGGATTTAGTTGGGGACGTATACCATCAACTCCACTGTTAGAGGATTTTCGGATGGATGCATTAGTATTCAGTTATTAGATTTGAGTATTTTTAGATTTGTTGAACCTTATAGCTTGTTTTTGCCTATTTTTCCGCATTTATTTTCAGATATTATGCAGTGTTCATGGTACAAATATCAGGAAAGGGTTATCTTGTGGTACTTTAGGGTCATGAGCACCGTGTAACGACTAGGGAGTAGAGTCTTGGGACATTTCATAATTTGCATACTAACCCATAACTACATGCCTTCCTTTATTAATCTATTCAACACATTAGTTACTTCCCTCTATCAGTATGTCATTTGAATCTTAAACTCAACTCATTATAGATATTTGTATCAGTTGCACATGGTACCTTGTCGCTACTACATGAACTCAATATTCCCTCTTTTGGCATCATTGAAAAGGATTAATAGTAAATAATTAGTAAAGATAAGTACAAACTAATTAATGCATGGACAGAAGGGCAATATTAACATAAATAATAACTTTAAATTAAAGGTGACGAACTAGGCACAAATTAGAAATCATTCATTCATAAAAGTTAACACCAGTGCAGAAAAATAAAATAATCAACATAAAACAATTGTATTTAAAGGCCAATATTAGAATCAAGATAAGAAACTAACACAGGGTTGATGAGTGATAAAGGATAACATGGTTTAGGTGGAGAGAGGTTTTGGGTAAAAGTACTTAAGCAACATCTACATTCTTGCATTTTTAGCAATGTGGGAATCCGGCAGTTATTTAGTAAGAATCTTTACTTTTGTATTCAGTTCTTGAAATTCAACTACTAGTTCTGCGACTTTTTCCTCATGTTTAGAATTTTCTGTTGTAAGTTCATTAGTGGAACCTTGTCCCTCTGAAGACAACATCTGATTCTAGAACTTCAGGTGCACTATTTCAGCATCTTTTGCACTCAACTCGGTCCTTAACTCCTACACTTCCATTTCTAACTTCTCTTGAACAACTAGTAACAGATACTTTAGACACTGATACAGCTTTTCCCTATATGAATTTATTCTCCACAATAGTTTTCTGGCTGATCATCTGCTTGGCTGCTCGAGGTATTCCCTTATTTCCATTAACACCATAATGTACAAACACCTTATTCAAGTGATATCCATATGGTATTCCATGTTTTTCTTCATATTTTGGGAATTACTTTATACATATTCTCTATCATCAGCGTAGGAAAACTTATAAAATCAAACTTTCTAAAACATTAATCAAGAATATGTCAACACTTGAGAAAATTGTTCATTTTTTAAACCTTAGAAATAGGACCTTGTTGATGAACTCAAATACCGGCTGATAATCACCTTTTTAGGAACCATTTTTCAATACAGTTTTTGATGTTCCTCCTACCTTTGATGCTTCAATCATAAATTTAGTGGTAAGTTGTTGATTTACTACAGTTCTTACCCCTACAACAGGTGCATCCCAGATTTTTCCTAGTGTTTGTTCATACAACTTAAGAATCTTTCCCTGTACTTGTGCAGTGAAACTCAAACCATCATCTTAGAATTCCATGGAGTAATAGAATTCTCTTACCTCACCTTCAAAGTCCTTAGGAGTTGGTTCTTCTAGTAGGTGCAACTAATCCTAATGTATCACATACTCCACCAGTTCTACCACCCATATTTTTTCTTAACTATATGGATCAAACACTCTCCCAGATAGAACTTGTTGTGTTCTTAGGTTCCCAATCCTCCTTTCTCTTGACATATTTTTTTCCTCATTCTTTTTCTTTCTTTTGGGCTCACTACTTGGCTATCATTTATCATTTTTTTTCTTTTATTTGGACTAGGTCCCTTAGAGTTTTTTATTTTCTTGACAGTTATTTGTTTCCTCCTCATTACAATAGAGCTACTTGCCTTTTAGGATCTGGTCCTCTTATCATCCTTAATTTCCATTCTTCTTTCTTTAGTAGAAGTAGCAAATACTAAAATCATGTCCTCTCCTCTCTCAATCTCCACAACTTTAATATCTTTTTTCTCCTCTATTGTACAAATTTTCATGAGCCTACTTATTTTTATGGTGGAAGTCTTACTCTTTTTCTTTACATATGCTAGCAATTTCATCTCAGACCATCTATTTGAGTAAGATCTAGACACTTTTACCTTAGATTCCACTACTTTCTCATTTTCTGTACTTTCTTTTAGATTCTTCAAAGAACATCTTAGAGAAACTTCATCTTTATTTCTCTCATCCTTATCATTCAATTCTTATTGTTTTTCATCGCCAGAGCTTTCCTTGGTATCATGTGCAAGAATGAGCAAATTTTTAGCCACCCAGTTCTAATTGTAGAAAAGATCAACTTTTTTTACAGGTACTTCATCACCATATAACTGATAAAATATAAGGTTTGAATCTGACGAAGTCGTAGAGCTTGGTTCTTTCAATTTTTTAGAAATATTATCCCTTTTGAGTTCTTTTAACAGCTTAGGGATCTGAGAATTTTCAGGCACTTTTGAGATTTCTAATGAGTGAGAAATCTTAGTTTGAGAGTTTCCCTATCTAATTGGTGACCCAAAACTACGATTGGAATCCTCTACCATGATTGGTTGAACACAACTTTCTAGGGTTAAGGAGGGTTTAATGGTAACATACTTATTTAGTGGTTTCATATTTTTAAAAGATGACTCGATATGTGAAGTTACACAAGTTTCTGGATGGAAACTCAAGATGGTGCTTTCTATGACTTTTTTCAATAAATAATCAAAGTATGGGGAATGTTCAGGCTAACTTTATATAGTGTTGTCTACCTCAAAAGCTTTAGCTAGGTTTTAGGAGGTAGAACCATCAGCCATTTAATTCTAAGGAAGAGAGATATGAAATATGACCAATTTGGTTGGAGAGGAAAAACATTTTTTTATGATAAGTTAAAATAGTTTAAGGAAAAAGAGTAAAGATTAAATTTAATCTTTAACCCTTAATTTTGTAAAATGAAACTGACTACTTTTTGTAGAGGATAAAAATATATAAGACCTATTTAGACAACATTTTATGATTATTATTAGAGTATCCTGTCTAGGTACTCACCAGAGGATGGGACTAGGTATCTCTTCTTCGGGTGAGTTTTCAAATTTATGTTTATCATATTTGTCCACTTCCAAATTTGTTCCCTTATAAGTATACCTGCAAAGGTATAATAATGAATTATACCAACATGAACATATTTGATCAAAGATACCTGCCTCCTAAACATAGATAATTTTTGGAATGACACTAATTCCCATGTTATTCATTCTATTGAAGCGTCTTTTGTGATGGATTTCCTTGGGACAAAGTCCCTTAAAATCATCTATTTCAAAATAATACACCTCCATCTTGAAGTGTATTAAGAGAGAGAAGACAGTCATAACTTCCATCATCAAGATTTTAACCCCTTCAATCAATGAGTTATTCCTAATTGCAATCCTCTTTCTATGTTTTGAATCATTATCATAGTTATATTTGGGAACCCATTTAAGTTTGAGTTCCCCGTAAGAGTATAATGTTGTGATCAACTTCTTTTTATCCCATCTAGGTAGTGATAGTTTCCTCTTTAACCTTTTTAGAAACTTGAAGCCCTTAGGATATGCATTCTCCCACTGAATGTATTCAGTGTTTTCTATTTATCCTTTAAAAGTTATGACATCTGTCTTTCAAATATCTATCTCTTTCATTGTGAGTGCACAAGAGCTGGTGCCCTTTCTTCTATCATCATGAAAAAACTTTCCTTTAGACTCAACAGGTTGGAATTCTCCTTGATGGCCCAAACCTCTACCCTTATTAACACCTTGATAAGTCAAGTCAAAAAGGATGAGTGAGGAAGTAGTCTACTTATGAAACTTGTTCAATTCTTCTTTCAAACGGACCAGGTCACTACCTAACTCCTAATTCCTATGAAGTGCTGACATAAGGTGTTTCTGTGAAGCTTATAATTACTCCTCAAGATTAATATAAAGCTTTGATGCTTCCTTATTCCCTTTACCATCTACAATATTTACCTTCTTTAGTATGCAATTCACATTTTCAGACAACTTTAGTGACCATTTCTTCAGTTTCAGATATTTGATGATTTAATGAAATCAATTCCTATTCTTGATTTTCTAATTTCTCCTCTAATGTATTTTTCTCAGCAACAAGTTCACATATAGAGTCAATAAAGACAATAGAAAGTCTTTTTATTATTCTAGTTGTGTAATTATCTAGATTCTACTTAATAACAAAAAGAGTTATCTTCTTTTCTTTTTCATCTCCTGTGTTTTCCAAGAATAAAAAAGTGGAATTTTTGATAATTGTATTATCTTCCACTAGTAGAATAGAATCATCTCTACTCTTTTCATCTTTACTGAATCGCTGGAGGAGTCTCCCTATGCTGCGAGAGCTTAATTTGCAGCATACTCAACTATTGCCTTCATTTTAGAATATTTTGGGACCTGGTCCCTATTCTTTCCTTTGTCACCTCCACTCTTTAGATATTCCTGATAATCAAATTTGTTCATTGGATAGTCTTTGATAAAGTTCTCAGGGCTCCCATCTTTGTGGCACACCTTAACATTGTTTCCCTTTTTACTGCTGCTTTCTTTTCTTTGGAACTGACCACTCTTGTTGGTGGCTCTAACAATCCTATTTGGAAAATAAGCAATATCAGTCTCATCTTTACTTGAATCATGTTTTGAAACCTTCAATGCCTGAGATTTTTTATTTTTAATTTCCTTCTTCTCTAGCTCTTGCTGCTTCTTAAACTCATGAGTCTTTTGGTTTCCAATCAATTCATCCATAGTAAGGTTCTTCATGTTCTTTTATTAAGTTACGGTATCTACTTTTCTTTCCTAGGACTTAGAAAGAACCCTAAGAATTTTCCTCACTTGCTTGTATAATGGAATTACTCTTCCCAAATAGTGAAGCTAATTTATGATAGAAGTGTGTCTTGTATGCATTTCTTGGATTGTTTCTCCTTGTTTCATTGTGAAGGTTTCATATTAAGTTTTAAACATATCTACTTTACAATCATTTACATTATTAGAACTTTCATTTACAGTCCTCAAGAAATCACAAATCTCTTTGGCATTTTCATATGTTGAATCCTGTTATATTCATCAGGCGCTATACCACAAACTAATAATTTCTTGACCTTTTATATTTATAAACCTTTCTTCTATCTTTATCATTATTTTCTCCCCTACATTTTACTACCATTCTTCCTATTTTTCCTTCTTGAACATCTTTAATGAAATAACCTGTATTTTTGTGCTAAAATTCTAACCATCGATCTTATGCGTCTAAGCTCTAATCCAAATAATTTGAATGTGAATACAAGTTTCATGATCATTATCCTAGTCTATGGAGTAGTTTATTGGTGAAAAATGTTCATATCAATGACCTAGAACAAAGTTGAGCTAAGACCAATTGATTCATCAAAAGTTTGATATTTAATTCTACAAGGATCAACTTCAAACGTGTATATCTATTAATATACATGGAATTTTTCATCCCAAGACCTATCAAATTGTATATAATTTAATTATCTTTCCAATGATACCAATTTTGGAAAAATCTGATACCCAAGCGAAGAGTTATGCCCATTTTTGTGAGAGACAGTAAGGGTATGCGATTGGTTAGGTGTCGCCCAACCAAACTTAGGTGATTGGTTAGGCGCCTCCCAAACTGTATTGTGAGATTACTTAGGCGCCGCCTAAGTCAGTTCCAAGTGCCAAAAACACTCCGTTTTGACTTATATCAAGGGTGTTAAAGTCATTTCATATCCCTAAGTCATCCCTAAACACTCCAAATCATTGATAAGGGGTTTTTAAACACATAATTACAATCCTTAAGCCCTAAATCAGTCAAGTTATGATCTAAAGAACTTCCTCTCATCCCAAGAAGAAAATCTAAGTTTACCAATCAAGAATCAAGAAGTTAAGATCCAATTCAATGTTCTGTACAAGGATTCTTTCAATCAAGCTTAAAGGTCCAATCTTTAAATGAATCCATTACCATAAAGGTATGGTGTATTTTCAACAAGAGCCCTCTTTCGTTCTTGTGCCCAAATTTATGTTAACATTTACAAATGTACATGATTTTATATGCTTTACTTTAAATTTCAGATGGAAATTTATATATTATATTTTCTTCAAGAAACTATGATATTTTGATTCCTTGAAGTTGAATACCATGAACTTTGATGATAATATCATGTTTAAAGTTAAAATTTCAGATTTTGTATGAATTATATATCGTTTCTACATAAAGTATGAATCTTGAAATATTTTACTCAAGTATTGATATATGGGATTTAAAATCTATTTAAGATTATGATCTTTGGTGAAGTAATGTGTTATACACACTTGGATATTTGAATGATTTGAACATTTGGTATTGAAAGAGTTATTTTGTACTCGAATGAGAAAAGAAATATGCATGTTGATTTTATTATAAAAAAAGGGTAGCATGACGTCTCTCGATATGAATTATGGAATTATGTTGTTATGGGTTTTCTTTTGAAATAATCTGAGCTAAGTTCCGGAGTAGTCTTTAGCACCGAGTGGGAAGTATAGTTGTGATTGGTACTTCCCTAGAACTACGTGCCCCCATAGGATGTGAGCCTAAGACTGTTTGATATAGTGATTACTAGTGAACCAAAGGTTAAAGTCTTAGTATGATGGCACGGATAGGATAGCTCTCCCCAATGTGGGTTGGATATTGGACACCATGTAGCTCATATGGTTTATTTTGATTGTAAGAGGCTCCCAATTTGTGTGTATATTCTCCTATCTAATATAAAAATTCTTATTCTTCCATCTAAGATGAGAACATATTTGTTTAAAAGACCGAGTTTGAGAAAGTGATTATTTTCAAAAGATTTAATGAACATATATTCCTAAGAGAATATTTATGAGATTTTATTGCTTTGATGATTTGGAATCGAGATGGAAGTGAATTGAGATTTATTAATATGACCCATATGTTTCACCTAATATATTTTACTCTTTTGTGATTTTGATGATTTTAATTCGAGCTAAGTGAATCATTTATATCAGCTTGCATGATTTTATAAACTTTGATGATATTAAGATATTATTTTATAGATGCATTGCACCCCCATATGCTTGGTACGTTTCCATAGTAATGACCCATATATTCGTATGTGGGATACATTTTTGTGGAATATAGGTACAAGGTATAGTGTATATCTTTAGATCCAGTCAGCTCGGAGCATCCAGTCAGTAGGTGATGAGTCTTTTTGATTCAAGAGCTCGAGTCAGTTATACAGTTCGAGAAGTGTTGTATTTTCTTTATTCAGTCGTATTGAGTTGGGTTAGTCGGGAGTTATGATCCGGCTACCTACAGTCAGTACTAGCAGAGGCTTTATAGACAGTCATTAGAAGTTGATGTATTCTATTTCAGTTTTGGTTGTATTATAAATTTAGCTTTGTATCTATCATATTCAAAACAGAGTTATTTTCCAAAGATTTGTATAGATTTATACTTTTTATTCAGTTGCTTATGAGTTATGCCAGTAGAACAGTTAGCTTTGGGTCACTTGTTATCCTAAGCATTGTGTGACGTCTCGGGACCCAATTTCTGGGCGTTACAAACTTGGTATCAAAGTAAGAGTCCAAGTCTCCTTAGGTGTCTATGAAACTGTGTCTAGTAGAGTCTTACGGAATGGTATGAAGATGTCAATACTTTTCTTTGAGAGGCTACAGGGCATTTAGAAAATGTCTCCATTATTTCAAGTCTTAAATCGTGCAATATAAACATTCTCCAAGAAACTTATACAGATTCCCATCTTACCCTAGTCAGGCCATCTCTGCCTCATTTCCAAGGTATCAAAAAAGATTGAGCTCCAGTCTCCATAGATAGTTATGAGACTGTAAGAGAGCTAGAAAGTATCTTGTCAGTAATTTTGAGTTCTTAAAACTGAAGTGCTTTATCAGGCCTATAGAAATCATGCACAAAGCCTGAGTTAGATGTGCTTTCAAATTTCTCCTCATAATCCATAATGATAATCTATACTTCTCTATCTATGTTCTTGAAGTAACATGTTCGGAAAGTTCTAGTTCCTCCCCAGGTAATGCTTTTATAATTGCTCACAGAAGTTTCAAAAGTTTTATAAAAGGGCTTGAGAGGAGCCTTCTAGTATGTTATAAGTCCAACGGCTAGGTTACTTTGAATTACACCTAAGAGAGTATCGTCAAAATTTAGTAAATGAGCATCTCTTAGGATAGCATAGACAGGAATATCAAGACCTTGTCTAAAGAGTGGCTCAATATCCACCTGAACAAGCCCAACATGAAGGTAATTAAACTAATTTTTAAATCGTTTTATGTCAATTTCATTTAATAATTGAATAATTTTCAAAGAATTATTAATGGCGATAGTAGACTCAGAGGTCTTGATGTTATGATTTTTGAGAAAACTAAATTTGCCAATTTGATAAATCGTTTTAAAAGGTTCTTCTGGAATACTCATGTTTTGAAGATCTTTTCAATATTAGCAATCTGGGTTACTTGAGAAGACAGGTTAACAGTATTTTTAATATGGTTGTTGGAACTCATTTTTAGAAAATACTGTCTAGAGGCTGACTGGGAAATCCAAGTTCTCACATAAGATAGCACATAACAATAATCAATGATGAATCAACCTATAATAAATTACATCAATACATTTATGGCTTATGGGATCTGGCAAGTCTTAATGGTTGTTACAACAGCTTTCTCTTAATGTTATCATAGCGACGGGACTACCAACAGGGTCAAATGCTTACCAAAGATGAGACCACACTTTCAGGCTAACCAACGTCTAAAACCGAACATTAATCAGATACTTCAAACACATAGAGAAAGAGAATACCCCATACTTAAGAAAAATCCCATTATAGAACATATCCAGGATGATGAGGCTAGAAATAAATATCTACGGAGAAATTTGGGTAGCAATTAAAGTATACCGGGCCATTGGCTAGGTTATTAGGAAATCCTAAAGAGATCCTGTTTGACATCGTAGAACATATCCAGGATGATGAGGCTAGAAATAAATATCTTCTAGAACTCAAACGATTGATGCTTTCTCATGAACAAATGCCTCCCAAACCCATTATTCATCCTTTTAGCATGAAACAGGTTATGTCCCGATTTGATAAACCTGCTTAGCCATCTATAGCTGATCTCAAGGGTGAAATTTCTGCCCTCAAAGGAGAGATCAGAGACTTAAAAATCAGACTTGATCAGGTAGAGCTTAACATTCTTACGGAACAAGTCCTAAAAAATATGTCTCCTCCAGAAAATGTCTCCCCACCAGAGTCTCCAAAAGCCTACCCAATAATCCATTATGATCATCTGAAGGAGCCCAATTCCTCCCCTGGCTCTGATACTCCCTCTACCTCCGGCACTGCTATTACAGCCATAAAAGCTTACAATGAACACATCGCCGTTAAAGTTGTCATAGACAAAGACTTCGTTCTTAATCGAGTAGCACTCTTTGATACAGGCGCGGATAGCCACTGTAACGTCAAAGGACTGGTTCCGACAAAGTACCTTCACAAAAGTACCTGTCGTGTTCACTCTGGCACGAGAGAAAAGATGAAAATCCATTATCAGCTTTCTAAAGCTCATATCTATAACAATGGAATTTGCCCTGTTAACTACTTTGTCATCACTGGAGGTATTACTGAAGATATCATTCTAGGAATACCATTGGTTAATCAAATCCGACCTTTCATTAGCGATTATGATGGAATTCACAGAACTATTTTAGATCAAAATCTATTCTTCCCCTTATTAAGGCCCCTTTCGCAAGTAGAAGGCAACCTTATTAAAGAAAGAACTACTTTTCAGATTAACCGACTTTCCTCACATATTTGTTTTCTTCAACAAGAAATTCAAGTCAAAAAAATTGAGCAAACTTTAAAAACAACAGAGATGGTTACTAAAATTAGGAATCTTCAGGAGAAATTCAAAAGAGAAATTTGCTCCGAATTTCCTAACGCTTTTTCGGAAAGAAAAAGACATTTAGTAGAACTTCCTTACATTAATGGTTTTAACGAACATGCCATTCCTAATAAAGCCAGGACCATCTAAATAAACCATGAAATAATGGAAATCTGCAAAAAGAAAATCAACCATCTTGTAAGGAATGGGATTATCAGAACCTCAGATTCTCCATGGAGTTGCTCTACCTTTTATGTCAATAATAGTGTAGAAAAAGAGTGAGGAACTCCCAGACTTGTAATAAATTACATGCCTTTGAATGCAGTTTTGAAATGGATCAGACATCTGATTCCTAACAAAAGGGATCTTTTAAAGAGGACTTTCAAGGCTAATCTTTACAGTAAATTTGATATGAATTCAGGATTCTGGCATATTCAAATTGCTGAAAGGGACAAATACAAAATGGCCTTCAACGTCCTTTTTGGACATTATGAATAGAATGTCTTACCATTTGGTCTTAAAAATGCTCCTTCAGAGTTTTAGAACATCATGAATAATATTTTCAATCCTTATACTTATTTGTCGATTGTTTATATTGATGATGTGCTTATTTTCTTAGAAAATATTGATTCCCATTTCAAGCATCTAGACACTTTCTTCAAAATTATCAAATTCAATGGTTTGGTCGTTAGCGCCAGCAAAATGATGATCTTCCAGGCATCTATAAGATTCTTAGGACATAATCTTTGCCAAGGTAGTTATAAACCCATTTGTAGAGCTATAGAGTTTTCCTCCAAATTCCTTAACAAGATTAGTGATAAAAC
Organism: Capsicum baccatum var. pendulum; assembly: GCA_030864225.1. Classification (NCBI taxonomy): domain Eukaryota; kingdom Viridiplantae; phylum Streptophyta; class Magnoliopsida; order Solanales; family Solanaceae; genus Capsicum; species Capsicum baccatum. The sequence continues at coordinate 48,711,573 of CM061558.1, forward strand.
TCAGCTTCAAAGGTTTTTAGGAAGCCTTAATTATGTAGCAGATTTCATCCCCAACATTAGAAAGGTCTGTGAACCTCTTTACAAAAGACTTAAAAAGACGCCAGTACCTTGGAGTTCTGACCAAACTAATGCTGTCCTTAAGATTAAGGAATTAGTCAAAAACCTTCCATGCTTTGGAATTCCTAACCTAGAAGCCTTTATGATTGTTGAAACAGATGCTTCTGATATCGGGTATGGAGTTATTCTGAAACAATAGGTTAATAATTCTTTTGAACAATTAGTCAGATTTACGTCCGGACTATGTAATCCAGCTCAAAGAAACTGTAGCACTGTTAAAAAGGAAGTTTTATCTATAGTGCTATGTATCACCAAATTTCAGGATAATCTTGTTAAAAAAGAATTTTTACTACGAGTATATTGCAAATTTTCTAAACAAATTTTACAAAAGGATGTTAAAAATCTGGTTTCAAAACAAATATTTGCTAGATGGCAAGCTCTCCTATCTATCTTTAATTTTCAAATTGAGTATATCAAAGGAAAAAATAATTCCCTTCCAGATTTTCTAACAAGAGAATTTTTTACAGGGCCTAAATGAGACCCACCACACTGGAAAAATCTCAGTAGGAAACAAACAGGATCAAACCAAAATGGCTAGACTATTTCATCTACTGTCAGCATCAACAAATCCCTTGAGGCCATCAGTCCCACAGAGGCCTGAACTAAAACCAGAACTACAGTCACCGTTCCAAAATAAATATGCAGCTTTGGCAGAATTTCCAATGCTCCCCCCTCCAATGCCAACTAGATTGGTAGATCTAAAGACGAAGAACCTTTTTGATAAAGGGAAATATTTAAGTTTATATGTACAGTCGAAACATAGTTACGCCATGAAGGCTTCCAAAAACTTTGCATAAGCCGTAAACCCCACAGTATCCAAAACAATACCAACTCCTCCCATCAAGGATGAATTTAAATTCGTTACCACTCAGGTAATGCCTATTATTGCGTTAGGTAAAGAATATGAAGGATATCCACTGGATCAGCTTCTCAAGCCAGTCTATAATGACAAAAATTTCGTGGATACAGAAAATCCACTTAAAACAAGATGGTATTATGAAGCCATCGTGGTAGACACCGATTCCATTGAGGTTGAGCATTCTATGAATGAAAGAAATCCAGAATACATTGATTATTCCAGGTTCACCATTAAGAGGGTATTAACCCCATCTAATTAGTTTGTAGATCACTTGCATACTCCTATTGCATTATCTATGCCGCATAGGCCACAAACTTATAATTGGTATGACTATAAGTCGGCATGGTTTAATTTTTTATATGTCAGACCAGGAAACACCTGGTTTATTAAATATTGTCCAGCTATGGTAGATACCGTTATACCCAGATGGTTCTACGAATGGTGGATATACTTTGGAGGAATCAAAGAATCCTCCCCCAATAGTTTCTTAATAGATTCACAGATTTTTGTTCAAAGGAAGGGTGTGTAACTCTCCCAGAGCATATTCAAATGTGCAAGTTCTTCATCAAGAAGAGTGTTTCTTACATTATCTCCTGGAATTTCGCTAAAGGAGAACAATACCGAATTAAATATTTATCTAAAGAGATAAAAGTCAAAGGTTGGACTCCCAAGCCAACAACACCAAAAACTCCTGACAAAGGAAAAATGACAGCATCCTCTACCAGTGCCTCACAAAGTAAGAAGGCACTCAAAGAAAAATTAATGAAGGCTTTACAGGATATGGAAAGCCAAGAAACTAACGAACAAAAAGTATTAAAACTTCTAGAAGAACCTTCCTCCACAGGAAGTACTGATAACAATGGGGATATGCTAAACCCCAAGGGGATAGCTATGGCCTATTTGGACCCCTATTAAGAATAGGGAAACGACCCTTCAAAAGTAGAGGTTCAAATAACCAAAATTACTTTTTGAAGAGGCATTCTACTATTCCTAATTGGAATCCTTAGGACCAGATGCTTTTCAAAAAAGCAAAAGGACAAAACAATCAATCATCTTTTCAAAAGCAAAAGAAATCTGCTTTCCAAAAGCAAAAGCTTCTGCAACACTCAAGACTGTCGGCCACCAAGAAATAATCTCAGCCTTATACTTGTACACTCTAGATGTATTATCTTTATTTTTCTTGTCTATATAAGACTTGTTGTAACATTAGAGAAGGCATCAGAAAAATTTCCCAGATAAGAAATATTTTCCGCCTACCTAAACTCTTCGCTTGTAATGTTTTCAGTTGAAGTTTGAATAAAATTTTGTAAGTTGTTTTAATTGTTTTAATCACTAAGATCATTTTATTGATCCTATCTAAAATATGATTAGTACTATTTTTTCTAAAAATAGATTTATTCCCACTTTTAAATTTTAAAATGGATTTCTTTATAACGAGAATCATACCATCTTAATGAATAACCTATGTGAATTGAGATTGATAATGATGTTTTAGAGATATGGCCAATATAGATTTTGGTCGATGGTTTAACTACTATTATTTACCATGGCCGAGAGATGTTCCGACCCTTTTTACACTTCTATATTAATCAGTCGTGGAGTTTTTTCTACGTAGTGCAATTACAAACTTATATGTATGTTTGTATGTATTACTAGTACAGGGCTTGATAATACAGATGCTATGAGTTTTAGATCAAGTCCGGTGGTTGATGATGATATTGGTGATATGAGTTCTGGGTCAAGTCCAACGATTGATGATGATATTGACGATGTGAGTTCCAGTTCAAGACCAACAATTGATGATGATATTGATGATATAAGTTTATACATTGGGTTAAATTATGATACTTGGATCGTATATGGTATTGTGTATTTTTTTTGCATTCATCCTTGCAAACACATTGCCTATCACCAATATGTGCCTATACCTATCAGCCTTATGGGGTTTAATAGGTATAGGTATGACTATTGTTTGCTGAGAATTGGTTGAACCTTTTGGGCTTATACCGATGGTGTTTTATGAAAGGCTCGATTAGTTATTCATTGTCCGAACTAGCTGGTTTCTCACATTGTTAATATTATTATTATGGCTAGTCCGTGAAAGATTGATTATTGATCTGATACTGAAATTTGAGGTGTGATTTTGGTTTCTTTCTTTACATATCCTTTGTTATGAATAATTACTTCATAATTAGACATACGAATTAGAGATCCTGATTATGTTAGTACTAGTTCCTACTATGATTAGGAGACTTTGAGATGCTAGTGTGACTACTTAGGTTGTACGTTAAGTTAACCTTGTTATGTATATTACCTATCTATAGTATTTATGGTGTTACGTTATATCCCTCTCTTCTTTCCTTTATTCTTGATTGTATATCCATTCTTTGTCCTTCTATACAAATATATATATATATATATATACACTATATCCTTCTTCTATTCTTATTTTGTATATTGGCTAGTGATATATAGTTTAGTAATTAGATTCATGAGTATGGCTAGAATAAGGTAGTCATTCTTATTGTCTCCTAGCTTTACCATAAAGTATCCTGGATATTTGGGTGTAGTTTACGTTCTAGCTTGCATGTTATGTATATTTGCATTATGTTTGGTGCTTAGTCGGTAGTTGCCTACTCAATACCACATGTTTTGTACTCATATTACACTTCTTCCGCCTATACATCATAGTACGAGTTTTCATTGTTGTTGTATACGTCATGCGAAACAACTATGGTTTGAAGACAGAGGGTAAGCATTTCATGCCTCAAATTCCATTGGGACAGACTGGTATTTGTACACTTAATATCTTGAGATCACAAACCCTATCACAACCTAATTTATGAGTCATGATGGCACCTGCTAAATCCCTCAATAGGTAAGCCGAACTATAACATGGAGCTAAACACAATGGGTTAACTTTGATAAAACATCCCAAAAGGGCCAAATAGTCAATCCAACACAAGAAATAAGCATAATAATTGAAATAGATAAAGATAGTCAACATAAATACCAACCTACGACCTGGTAGAGCCAATACAATAACATTTAGTAATATCAATATAACCGAAATATTTAGAATAGTAAATACGTCAAATATGGAGATAAAGCTAACTTATAGGCCACCTTACCATCTGTGTGAAAAATCTAAAATGGTCCAATATATCTATGGATGATCTTTCCCTTCCTCTCAAACCTTATCAAACCCTTCATGGGCAATACATAGTGGAATGCTCGATTACCCACTTCAAATCTTAAGGTACGAGCCTAAGGTCTACATGGGACTTCTTCTTACTCTGAACCGCTATTAACTTGAACTAAATTGGTCAACTAGGTTGACTTTGAGGGTGATAGGCTGGATGTAGAGACTAGCTACCGTGAGAACTACTACCTCTGAATTGTGAGCTAATTCAGCTCCCAACGACACTTCATTGATATCTTGGACTCTTATCGTTTACCCTTGGTCCATACAATGTATGATATCCATCACCTGAGTGTGATCTGAAACCTCAGCAAAATACCTACCCACAACAACCAAACTCTAGGTGGACAAGGAAAGGTTAAGTCCCAATCCTCAAACAAAACATCAAACTCTTTTATACTCAATGTCAAAAATAGAAGTAGCATGCCTAGATAACTCATAAAAATAAAACTCCTACTCTATAACTGCCATAGAGCACTGCTCTAATCCAGAGAACCAATCCCTCAAATAATCTCTTAGGCTACGAAGTATGTACTTCTCCTAGAACATTCTAGAGAATTAAGTCCATGACAAGGGAGATGAGCTAGCTGGTCTATAATCTGCATGACTTCTCCACTAGTGTCGAGTAGCCAAATTCAACTAAAATATAGTATAATATTTGGCACGAGTCTCAACTAGGACAAAATTACGGAGCCTATCCTCTCAAATAATCAAAAACTAAAATGGATCCTCGCCCGGAGCACAAAAAAACCTAGGTGGAGCCAATGTCAATAATCTACCCAATATATTATACTCCTTAATAGATATAATAGGCTGGGCATCCACTGGCTAACCAACTACCAACTGAGCAACCACTAATACACAAAGGATCTCATCTTTGGGTGACACAGCTATAGGCAGCGACCCTACCTTAGTACCACTCTAATCTGTAGATTATGCACCACCAGATGGAATACCACTAACTATACCCATAGGCAGAACCAAATCATCTCTAAATACTAAAGAGGAAATAAACCCTGGTGGATCCTAGGCTGGTCCTTGGCCCACTGCTTGCTGAAGTGGAATAATCTCCATCTTAGGAACAGAAATAAGGTCCCCTATCGTACCCCAAAGATAAGGACATATCTCATGGTTGTCTATGACCTTTGGGTTGTCTATTAATAGGATAAAGATCCCAAGGCTAGGTCTTTAGGCCCTCATCATATGTAGTGGTAGCATGTGTCCTGGCAATCTATGAAAGAGGGAAATCAAATGAATGTTCTATGAACGAACTTGGACTTTTATCAAGATTTGAGTTAAAGAAGTAAAAAGCTCATAAGAATGTCTCATAGCCTCCTAAAGATAGGAAACAAACATCATGGTTCTAATCTGCAGGACTTTAGTAGGCATTTGCTCTTATATGAATAATATCGGTGTAGGCTAGGCTCTGATACCAATTTGTCATGAACCAATTTATGAGTCATTATAGCACCTACTACATCTCACTAGTAGGTAAGTTGAACCATAAAGATAAAAACAATGGGTTAACCTGGTGGAAATGCCCCAAAAGTGCCAAATTGGAAATCCAACACAAGAAATACGCATAATATTAGAAATAGATAAAGATAGTCAACATAAATACCATCCCATGACCTGATAGAGCTACAACAAAATCATTAGGTAATATCAATTCAACTGGATTATCTAGAATAATCAATACTATTTGTTGTAAAACTAAGGACTAGACATAAGTAAGATTGAAGGAAATAGGTGACTCCGACTCTAAGTTCTCACCCTATCTCTAGATATAAATACAATATAAACATTGATCAACAATAGCAACTAGTACTAAGATCTACACCCAAAAGGTATAGAAGTATAGTATGATTACCAAAACAACAGGTATTTAGTAGGCATCATTAGCCGACTAAGCTAAATCATGATATAAGAATGATAAAATATAAGACAACATAATTAAGTCAAGGAAGAAACAAACCTCAATCATCTCCAATATTGTTGTTCATAAATGAGTAATAAACTAAAATAATAGCATAACGTAACGTAAAACATCAACAAAAGAAATCACAACTAAAATATTGAAGCCCATAATCCAATTAGTTCAGAAAAGTAAATGACCCATGGCAAGCCCATATAATCCTGGAAGGAACAAACAATATAGGATATCCTACCACCATTATTTATCAACTCAAATAATCCAATTAGAATTTATCAATGTCATGACATACTATACCTATTGATTGTCTATATTCATCACTTGAATTATAACCAACACTTATTAACAAACAATCATGTGATAACTAATTCATATGTATCGACAATCATTGTTTAACAACTAAACATCACTTATCAACTAGCCATTATTTAACTAAAATCCATTTATATCATACCACATTAGACCTATTTCCTTATTTTCGACTTAGCTAGATTATCAATTTCATAATCCAATTTAATCTTATCATAATAAGTATATCATCATAGAATAATGTGCATATCTAGACTCAAACTATTTTATATATAATCAGTAGACAAAAATGAAAAAGTATATGTATTAATAGCAAGCTTAAACCAGTACATATATATATATATATATATATATATATATATATATATATATATATATATATATTTAACAGCCATACTTGAAATGGAAAATTTATCATCAATAGCTGGACTTGAATTGGTAATTATATCATCAATGGCCAAACTTGAAGTGGTAATTATATCACCACTATCATATGCATCTTTCTTACTCAAATCGATAATATTCTATATATGTATTTATCAGCATAATTAATAGTATCATCAATAGCATAAGTAATAGAATATTCAATAGGCATCAACCCTCATATAAACCAACACAACCATGAAGTGTCCATATTTCCCAATATTATATCAATAATAATTTTCAAGATCTAACAATCATATAATGGTCTACAAAAGCTAATACGTATTAGACTAAAGTGGGTCAAGGTCCCACTTATAATACCTGAAATGACATTTTAGGAAAATTCTACCTAAACTACGCTTAAGGTATCTAATCCACTTTTAGATATTAAACAAGCCTTAATTAGTCCTAAGATATGAATTCATCTTTAATATGAGCCACTAGGTCAATTATGCCAAATTTATGAATTTTGAGTAGCCTAAATGATCCAACTAATCCAAAGCATTATAATTCATCATTCAAATACCGAAACCACATCCCAAATGTAACACAATATAACAAATATACTATGATTTATCTCAATCTAACAAGGTGTAAAACTTATCCTACCTCTATACCAAAGAAATCTTAATGATCTACTAAATTAGTGCTTTTTTCTTTCGAGAATTTTCCACAAGAGTTCAATCTATCAAAATTACATCCTACTTATCAATACAAGAATAATGATACCCATATTGCACCATTGTACTCCGGGTCCAAAAATCACCCAAAATCTCATATGGGTCACATTTATGAAAAATCATATTTTTCAAGCCAATCTAATGTTTCAAATGCTCAAGAAATCATTTCCCTAAAAAATGGGTTGTAACAATCTTGAATATATACGTTCTTATTTTGACCTTCTTGTATGTGGTATATTGTATATTTGTTGTATTTTTCAAGTGTTTATTGCAATATATATGATATATTAGAACTTTTAGAGCAAGCGATAAGGGCTACCATTGTGTGACATTTTATTATGGTAGGTGATTATCCTAGGTGTATATTTTTCATGATTTACTTTCTACTTTGCTCAGTTGGCCTATGATTCATATTGAATATAAGTAAATTGTATTCATGCCTACTATGCCATTTTTATGTAGAAGCTAGTTGGATTTCACCCCAAATTAGTTGATTTGGGTGACACGTGGTGCTTTCAAGGTAGTGGTTGAATTTCGAAAATTGGGATGTATTCTACTACCTTTATTATAGACTATGTCTTTACTTTCATTCTAGAAATAGAGTCTCTCTTGTATTTGCGACATCTTATGTATTTTATTTGGATTTGGGTTGTACTAAATACAATCTTATATTATTGACATCGAGTTTAGGAGTTATGGTTGTATTATTGATTTTATTCTTTCTACATTATTATATATCTTTTCTATGGTTTTTTTCATTCTAGTAACCTTACTTTGGGGGTATTTTTATCTTTTCCCCTTGGTCTATTAGTTTGGGTGATAATCTTACTTGTCATGGTACGCTGTGACAAGTACCATCATGACCCTTGTTTTTGGGTTATGATAAATTAGTATTAGAGCATAGCTATAAGGCATCTTTGGGAAAAATTCCATTATTTTGTTGCTTATCGTGCTAATTTACTTCATACCTAGTCTTCTAAGTTATGTTTTACTCTTTCTGTGCAAATGGTGTTGACTAGGTATAGCATGATTAGTGATGCAGATCCCTCACCCAGAGGGTGATCCTAGAGTCATGGAAAAACTTAAGGAAATCGATAGGCTTATGGATCAAGCCTATCTAGGAGTAGTGCTATGGGACTTTCCCCTGATCCTTATATTGATCATGTTGGAGGTATGGTTTCTACTCCAACTTCTTAAATTTCTTATACCTTAGTCTTAGAAGGGCTACTGGTTTGTCTGTAGACTAATTTGGAGTGTTATCTTTTTAGTTCATTTGATATTTCCCTAACTCTAGGTGTTATATCTTTCCCTATACCAGAGTTTGTGTATGGTGTTCTTTCATTCATGAGTGTGGATTCTCCAATTGCATCTACTTCTATTTCAGGTACTCTTAAGATCATAAATATTATTCCTCCTTCAGCATTGCATTTGAGTGTGGTGTTTTGTGTTTTAGAGTTCAATATTTACTTATGCTACATCCCCAAGTGGAGTCTCAGCTAAATATGCTTTCTATAACCCCTTCACTTTAGCAAGCCACGATACAAATGGTAGTTTTTGGGGCATTCTTTTAGAGTAGATGGGGTCAGTCAAGGATGAATGGACTACTCCTCAAGCGTCTCATAGAGGCGTCAAGATAGTGTAATACCAGGATAAGTTTAGAGATTACTTTATGTGTGATTAGTTTGTCCATGTGGCCAAGGACTTTCCTTATTATATAATTTGAGCTAATCCTATTTTAGTTATAAAAATTAGGGGTTTTATGAGAGGTGCGAGGGGCAGGGGTAGCAGAGCCTATGGTTGTGATCATAGGGATATTTAGTCAATTGGTGGTGATAGACAATGTTATTCTATACCAACTATAACCAAGTCAGAGGCTTCAAATGATATGATTACCGATATCATTCCTATTTATTTCAAATCCTCATTTGTGTTATTTGATCCCTACTTTTTCCTATGTATCTGTGTATTTTTATTCAGGTTTTAATTTTATTAGTGATCCACTTTCTATACCTATTCGTGTATCTACCCTAGTAGGTGATTAATTAGTGGTGGATCGACTGTGACAATCCGGCATTGTGACTTTTACTGGGTTGTGATATTTGTAGACTTGCTTATGCTAGATATGGTTGATTTTAATCTTATTTTTGGTATGGATTGGTTGGCCCGTTATCATGTTGTCCTAGATTATTTTTCTAAGAGACTTTATCTGTGCTGGTTATACAAAGGATAGTTTGGAAGGATGCACTTCATTCAAGTCTTAAGGCGATTATATCTTATGATCAGGATTGTAGGTTAGTAGAGAGGGGATGTTAATCATATTTTGCTCATATTCATTATACTAGTGTTGTTTCACCTCTTTTTTTAGATTCTATTTATGTTTCTTATGAGTTATGGATGTGTTCCTTATGAATTTACCTGGTATGACTTTGAATCATGATATTAATTTTTCCATTAATATTAAGATAAACACCAAGCCTATTTCTATTTATTAATATAGGATGACCCCAATCGAGTTGAAAGAATTAAAGGAGGAGTTATTGGATAAGGAATTTATCCAACCTAGTGTATCGCCTTGGGGTGAACCTACCTTGTTTATGAAGAAGAAAGATAGGTCTATGCAAATGTCTATTGAATATTGATAGTTGAAAAAGGTAATAGTTAAGAATAAGTATCCTCTTCCTTATATTGATGGTTTATTTGATCAACTTGAGGGTGATGTGTTATTTTTAAAGGTTGATTTGAGCTCTACCTACCAACAATTGAGGATAAGTGCTTTCAACATTCTGAAGATAGCTTTTCGGACTTGATATGGTTATTATGAATTCATAGTCATATCCTTTATGTGAACAATGTGCTAGTCGTGTTTATAGAGTTGATCAACTGGGTATTTTCATCATATCTCGACCCCCTTTTTATGGTATCTATAGATGATATCTTAGTTTATTCCAAGAGTGTTGTTGATCATGGGGAGCATTTATGGATTGTGCTTTAGAAATTGAGGGATGAGAAATTGTTTGATAAGTTTTCCACGAGTGAGTTTCGGCTGGAGTCTATATTTTTCTTTGGTTATATGGTGCCTAAGGATTGAATTATAGTTAATCCAACAAAGATTGTAGTGGTTCATGATAGGGATAGACCTACTTCACCCACTAAGATTTGGAGTATCATTGGCTTGGCTGGGTATTATCAATATTTTGTTGAGAGTTTCTCTTCTATTGCAATTTCTTTAACAAAGTTAACTCAGAAGAAAAATTCTGTTTAGTGTTCTGATGCTTGAGAGGTGAGCATTTAAAAGCTCAAGGATTTGCTGTCTTCAGCATCTATCTTGACTTTGCACAAGGAGAGCATGGGTTTAACTATGTTTTATGATGCTTCAGGAGTTGGGCTAGGTGTTGTGTTAATTGTAGGAGGATAAGGTGATTGCGTATGCTTCTTGTCAATTGAAGCCTCATGAGAGGAATTACTATACCCATTATTTGAAGTCATGCTCAATTGTTTTTATTTGGAAGTTATAAAGGCACTACTTATATGTAGTCCTTTGTGAGATCTTCTAAGATCGTCGTAGTATTTAGTACTTCTTCACCCATCGATATCTCAATATGAGGAAGCACCATTGCTAAAATAATTATGACTTTACCATTCTATATCATCTGGGCAAGGCCAATGTGGTTGCGGATTCTTTGAGCCAGAAGTTTACTAGCATGGGTACCTTAGGTCATCCTTTGACTTAGGAGAGGTTTTTTTCATTAGAGGTTCAGTCTTTTGCTAACTAGATGGTTAGTCTTGATATTTCGACACTTAAGCGTGTTATGGTATTTGTGGAGGCTAGGTATTCTTTGTTGGAGAAGATTTGAGCTCATCAATTTGAGGATGCAAGATTGAGATTGATTCAAGATAAGGTGTTAAGTAGAGAGGCTAAGGAAGACTCCCTTTATTTAGATGGTATTTTAAGGATTAGGGGTCGAGTTTGTATGTCGAGAGTGGGTGATTAGATTAGATTGATTTAAGAAGAGGCTCATTGTTCGAGGTATTCTATCAATCCAGAAGTGACTAAGATGTATCTTGATTTGAGGCAATAATACTAGTAGGGTGGTATGAGAAAGGTTGTAGTGGATTTTGTATCTTAATTCCTATGTTTCCAGTGGGTGAAAGACAATCATATGAGACCGGGTGATTTGCTTTAGAGGTTACCTATTCTCGAGTTAGAATGGGATCAGATTACTATTGATTTTGTGATAGGATTACTTTGCACATTTTGAAGACTTTTCAGGATGAGTTGGGTACTCGGGTTGATCTTAGTATAGTGTTTCACCCCTATGATAATGGTTAGTCTGAGCAAGCTATCTATGTTTTAGAGGGTATGCTCTGCGCTTTTGTAAAGGATTTTGGTGTCTAGTGGGAGTAGCACTTGGCTTTAGGACAGTTTGCTTATAATAATAGCTACTATTCTAATATTGATATGGCTATATTTTACACTTTGTACTATAGGTGTTTTCACTTTCTAATTGGTTAGTTTGATGTTTCTAAGGTTAGACCTTGAGGCACAGACTTTCTTCGTGAATCCTTAGATAGAGTACAAACCATTCAGGATGGGCTTCGTGCAGCTCAGAGTAGCCAGCAGTACCATACAGACAACAAGTTTTATTCCTTGATATTTTGTGTTGGTGATTGGGTTTTCCCTTGAGGTTCCCCTATGAAAGGTGTGATGGGGTTTGGAAAGATAGGCAGGCTTTATCTAGGGTATATTGGTTCATTTAAGATTCTTAGACCGTGGGTGATGTGGCGTATGAATTATTTTTTGCCTACAGATTTATCAGATCTTTATCCAGTTTTTCATGCTTCTATGATTTGCCATTACATTCCTGGTGAGTGTCATGTTATTCACCAGGAGTCAGTTCAGTTACATAAGAGGTTTTCTTTCATTGAGGAGCCAATCTTCATTTTAGCTTAGGATGTTAGACAGTTGCGCTTTGGAGTTATCATTGTTGTTAAGGTTAATTGGTCACATCGACCTATAGATGAGGCTACTTGGGAGGTTGTATCTAATATGCATAGTTCTTATCCCCAACTCTTCGTTGATTCAGGTATTTCTTTGCCTTAGTTCGAGGGCGAAAAAGATTTTTAGGGATGGATCGTGTGATGACCAAAAATCTTGATGAAATATGTATTTTTGTGTTATTTGACTATTTTACCCCTCTCTATTATTATACTATAGTATTTCTGGGTGTGGGGTTAACTGGCTCTATTCCCAATGCATTTTGACAACTTTGATTCTTAATTTTAAAATAAATTTCAAAGATTTTTCCTGGTAAAGCTCAAAAATGGTTTTCCTTCCATTTGAACCTTGTCTTACACTCAATTTGACTTAGGTTTTAAGTTGTAGATTCCTAAAGGTATGGAGAACATATTTTTGAAGTAAAGTTATAATTTTCCCTTCGTTTTTGGAAATCTATTTCAGGGGTCCATTTGACTCCTAATAAAACTTAGGAAATATGGGTATCGTTAGCCTTGTTTTGAAACATATATTCTATATTTCTTAGTTTTAGTTAATTTTGGGACCGCCGTGAGTAGTAGGGATTTGTGGTTGAATTGTTACAAATCAGTTTTGGCCTTTGAGGTAGGTTATGACTTAACTCTTTCAGACCGACATGGGTAGTAAATGTTAGTACAAAATGTATGATAAAGGTGAGAACTAATCATAATAAATATCTATCTATGTGTTGTGCTCATGTGAGGGCCTATATGTAATATACTTGCAGAATTTGAGATATTATGTGATATATGTAGGACCATGTGGGGCCCTATGTGATGTTGATAGCCATGATTACATGTGAATAATTGTATTATGTTGTTGAAAATGCCTAATGTGGTCTTATTGGAGTACTGTGAAATATTCATACTTGTTCTATGGAGGATAGGAAATAATGAGTGGATGGCTCACGTGATTGGTATATTAAGTGGTTATAGAAATGCTAATTATGGTTGGTTGTGGAAATACTCTTTAGGTTTGGTTGTGAACATTGCATTATCACCCTTATGGCATCATAAACATTATTTCACTGGTTGTTGTATGTTTTGTGTATACTTGTTGTTTTTTATCATACTTAATTTATGTGTTATGTGCTTTCAAAAGGCTTGTAATTATAGAAACACTGGGAACATCGTAATTTATTGAACTTTTTTGAGGTATGTGCCAGAAAGGTGTCATGGATAGGGGTATCAGAAATTGGATCTTATAGACCTTTCCGAAGGTTATGCTAGAGAAGAGTCATGGATATTGGTTGTATAGGTGTTGACGAATCCGCCATGGGTCCATCATCGAGAGGCTAGCCTTAGTGGGTGTTTATGGAGGTCGTACGACAACCTCATGCTTCACCCTGATTATTATATCATCATCATCATCATCATATAAATTGTGATTTTTATCATATTTATGTCATGCTTGTATTCCCATATTGACTTGTCATCTATCGACATGTTCTATATCTTTATTTATCATTTATCTATTTATTCTATCTTTCGTTAATTGTACTTGACGATCTTGTATTTATATATTTTCTTCTTTTGACCTTCTTTTATGTGGTATATTGTATATTTGTGGTTTTTTTCTGGTGTTTATTGCCATATATGTGATATATTAGATCTGTTAGTGCAAGCGGTATAGGCTACAATTGTGGGACATTTTTTTAATCCAGGTGACGTGCCCTTTGTGTATATTTTGTATGCTTTATTTTCTACTTTGCTCGTTCGGCCTATGTAACCTACTGAGTACAAGTGGATTGTATGAATGCCTACTATGCCCTTTTAGTCCAGGTCCTAGTTCGAGTGTACCCTAACTTGGTCGGTTCTGGTTATACCTGGTGCATTCAAGGTAGTGGTTGACTTTCTGGGGTTCGGATGTATTCTACTACTTTTCTTATAGACTATGTCTTTACTTTTATTACAAAGACAGAGTTTCTCTTATATTTTGGACATTACAGAGTTTCTCCTATAGTTTGGACATCTTATGCATTTTATTTGGATTTAGGTTGTACAAGATACATTCTTATACTGTTAACATCAGGTTTTTTGAGTTATGGCTGTCTTGTTGATTTTATTCATTCAACAATGTTATATATCTTTCCTATGGTTCGTCTTCTTTCTAGAATCCTTACTTTGGGGGTATTTCTATCTTTTCCCCTTGGTGTATTAGTCTGGGGGATAGGCTTGCTTATTAAGGTACGTCGTGACAAATTCCATCATAGGTCGTGTTTTTCGATCATGACATGGGTGTAATCCTAGCTAATTTGGGCCGAAAATCAAGCCCCCAAGGTTTTGGTATTTTAGAACAAGAAATGAGAAATTTTACCATGAGAAGGGTGGAATCTTACCATAAAATGAAGGAAAATCACAAAAATTGATGTTAGCCAAGCTCCTAGATCACCCACAAGCCTGAATTTCAAGATATCTAACTTTGTAGGGTTTTATCTCTTAAGAAAATGTGTGAAGAATAAGCAAAATCAAGCTAAAGTAGCCTATTTATACCTATACGAGTTATTCGGGTGTTGCGATCGTGACCCAACCCTCGTGATCGCGATCCAACCTTTGCGATCATGGTATATTGGGTATGCACGCTAAATAAGGAATGCAACAATCCACCACAATCATAGCACTTGAGACCAGGAAAGTGTATCGTGATCGCGACCCTTGGCTCGTGATTGTTTTACACTAGATAACAACAGTAGACATGGAAATTTTCAAGTATGTGCCAAGCCGTCGAGATTCATCCAAAATCCATTATATAAAAATTAACTATGTAACCACATCAAATTTTACGTTTTGTACTCAATAGCACAGTTAAAATTTCCATCTGATGTCATTTTGACAAAATATGGGTCCCACACCAATTTTTATTTTCTTTATTTTTCAACTAATAGGTCAAAATAAGCTCGAGTGCCACGCGACCCAAAACTATAGTCCACCTAGCCTAAAATCTATATTTTGTAGCTCCTAAAATAGTCAAAATTTGCATTCGAGGTTATTTAACTAAAATTTTTGTTTGATGGCCATTTAGAACTAGCAAAGAATTTAAAATAGGGAAATGTCTCTAAAAACCAAATGAACCACCCGATAATGATACTGTCAGTTCTAGCAAGTCAATATGAATTAGAGCAGTTATAGAAAAACTATAACAATAAAAATAAGTGGAAATATGGACAATGACCTAAAGGATCATTATAATATCCGCTTCTAAATGAACTTTCATCGACAAAAGTTATGGCTTAGGATATACCTGAAGTCTCGAACAAGTAAGGATAGTGGGTCCGCATCTCTCTCTTAATATCCCAAGTGGCCTCTTTTGCTAGGTGGTTCCTCCACTGAACCATAACTAGAGGAATCTCCCTAGTGCAGAACTTCATAACATCACTAGACAAAATGAGCACAGACTCCTCCACGAAGGTCAAACGTTCATCCAACTGGACTAAGTCCCATAAAAGAACATGAGATGGATTAGGACTGTATCAGCGCTATATGGAAACATGGAAAACTAGATGGACAACAACAAAATTCATAGGTAAATCTAACTCATAAGTCACTTCACCAACTATGCAATGAATCTCAAATGGTCCAACATATCTAGGGATTAGCTTGCCCTTTCTCCCAAACTTCATCACACCCTGCAATGACCCTTCAAGTCATTTTGCATATTTCCACATATTCTTGCTTTTAAAGCTTTTTCTATAGTTGGACAAAGTCATTTATGACATGATAGGACTAAGAGTTTAGTTACCGAGCAATTTATTTTGTTTTAGAGTTATTTCCCTGTTTAAAAGTATCCATTAGTTCCAAATGGCCATTTGACAAAAACTTTAGAAACTAATCTTGAATGCAAATTTTGACTATGCCAGCAGCTCTAAAATATCAATTTTAGAATAGGAAGATGTTTGGATCAGGCCCCGAGGCACCTGAGCTTATTTTGACCTATTGGTTGTAAAGTTAAGAAAATGAACTAAGGGTGTGGTACCCATATTTTATAGAAATGACCTTGTATTGAAAATCCATATGGTCCATCACATCCAAAATGTTGATTTTGGTATGATTATATAGTATGTTATTCTATTTGAGATTCTGAATGAATCCCAATGGTTTGACAAAAATTTAAAGGATTTTTCAAGTTTCAATTTTCAACTGATGTAACTATCATCTCCATCCTTAGGCCACGATCACACAGTAGGGGTTGTGATCGTGAATGGTCTCTTCAGCCACAATATGTGGTTATCGCACACTTCAGGGTCATGATAGTTACTCTCAAGTACCCAGAGTAGATATAAAATGACCCTATTTGCTTGTTTTTTCTTATTTTCACCCATTTTCTTTTGAGAAAAATCCCTAAATAGTGTGGGAGCTTACAATTTTAACATATTGGTGATTAGCAAGATAGATTAACATTTTTTTTCGTGATTATCATCCTATTTGATTTAAGAATCCACCCTTTTCTTAGTGAAATTTATCGATTAACTACTCAAAACCCCAAAGGCCTTAGGGCTTGATTTTAGCCCCAATTTAGCTTATTTTTCACCTATTATTAAGAGAAATGATTCCTTGAGCTTGTGAGAATATTAGGTTTGTTTTGAAAACACAATTTCTATAAATAGGACCTATATGGGGGTTTTGAGGTGATTTTGAAACTCGAATCACAATGGTGCAATATAGGTATCGATATTCTTGTATTCTTGAGTATAATGGGCATATTATTGGTTATCATCTTATGGAGGCTTCAATGAAGGGAAAGGCAGTGATTTAGTGATTCGTTTAGCTATCTCGGTGTTGAGGTAGGCTAGGTTTATTCTTTGTTAAACTGATCTATTTCATAGTATTCTTATGATATTGTATTTGATTTGGAATGCAGTATTAGGTGTTGGATTGATGAAATGCAAGACTTGGGATAGTTAGACCGATTAGGCAATATTGAAACTATAGAGTTGAACCCTTTGCTCGCTTCCTTATTCTTTGAGAGATTTGGACTTCCTTCTTCACGTTTGTCATGAGATACCTTAGGTCTAATTGTAGCATGTTATATTTAGGTGAATTTTCTACCTTAGGTTTAATTGTAGCATGTTATATTTCTAAAAGTGGATATTAGATACCTTAAGCCTAGTTCGGGTAGAAATTTGCCTAAAATGAAACCTGAGGATTAAAAGTGGATTCTTAACCCACTTTATGCTTTAATACATGTTAGTTTTGGTAAAAACCATTCACACTTATTAAAGATTTGGAAAGTGTACCAAGGTAATATTGAGAAATATTTTTATATGATGGTTATTTCGGTGATGTAACGATTTGGCATTTATTGACAATGCTATTTTTTATTCATATTGATGATACTATTTATGATGTGGATTATATATATTTATCTGATTCTAATCTGTAAGATGATTTTTTTATGATTATATATACCAGTTCGAGTTCAGAGGATGACTATAGTTGTTGATTATATTTACCTGTTTGAGCCTGGCCATTGATTATTTACTAGTTCATGTCTAGATATTGATTACATTTACTATTTCAAGTCTAACTATTGATTTTGTTTACTAGTTTGAGTCTGGATATGCATGTTATGCAATTGGTTGACAATATCGGGATTTTAGATTAAAAGATAGCAATTTGGCTAAGTACGAAAATGAGGAAATAGTTATAACGTGGTATGAACAAAATGGACTCTCGTAATTAAATGTATTGGTCAATATGTGATGGTTATCTATTAAATTATGATTACTGAGAAACGATGATAAGGCTATTAAATAATGGTAATAATATGAAATGTGGGTGAATTATGGAATGATGGTTAAATGACAATAAAGGTTATTAATAATGACGATGGATTGCTTATTCTTCTCTTGAGTGCACCTTCCAATCATATGAGAGGCTGTGATGAGTTCTTTACTTTTCGATGCCAATTGGCGTATGGGAGCCAATTTTATAGTTTATGATGGCTTATGTTATGTTATGTTACATTATGATATTAACCTTGTTATTTACTTGTCATGTATAGCAGTATTGGATATGATTTATGCTTATTTCTGAATCTTTATTTAGTTATGTTATAATCAACGTTATCATACATATATCATGATTTACCTCAATTTGCTGATGATGCCTACTGAGTACCCGTTGTTTTGGTACTCATATTACTATCATTTTTTTGTACAGATCTACATACTAGTTGCCACCATTGGTTCATGTTCGTGCAATATTGATATCTAGAGATATGGTGAGCTCTTAGAGTCTGAGTAGCCTATTTTTCTATTTTTTATATTTAGTCTTTTGTATTTGAGATGGATGTATTAACTACTCCAGAGACATTGGTTATATTTCTATTGTTAGATGTTCTTGTAATGGACTTACCAAGTCGTAGGATAGTATCTTGTATTAACTATTTATATCTATCTTGAACACTTTGTCTATTTATATATCGTGTTCTTGAAATTCTTCTACGTTGCGAATTTCCTTCAAATTAAACCATTATATTAGCTCCAAGTAATAGTTTTCCTTACCTACTGGAATGATTTAGTAGGTTCCATCATGACTCATAAAATGAGTCATGACACAACCTTTATTGGTGATATATAGAGGAATATTGGATCACCAACTCCCAATCTCAAGGCACGAAACCTATGATCTACTTAGGCCTTCTGCCTACTCTGAGCTACTCTCAACCTATCTTAAATCGGTCAACTGGGCTAATTTTGAGGTTGATAGGGTGGACACGTCGAATACCCACCATGAGAACTATTAACTCTGAATCGATAGTTATTTTGGTTCCTAATTAAACTATCATGATATCTAGTTCTGTTATCACGGCCTCTTTGGGCCTCGTGATGCATCACCTCCATCAACTAAGAATTATCCAAAACTCTAGCAAAACACTTACCCATAGCAAATAAAATCTGAGTAGACATGAGAAGGGATTTCTCAATCCTCTAAAAAAGCAACAAACTCTCTCATACTGAGTATAGAATAGATGTAGAAGGCCTAGATAACTCGAGAAAATGAGCCTTATACTTCACAAATGTCATGAAGGGCGACTCCAATCTAGAGAAACAATCCCTCAAATGAGCTCTAAGGCTGTGAGGAATGTACTTCTCCAAGAATATCTCAAGGAACTAAGTCCATAATAATTGAGAAGATCCAGCTGGACAAGAATCCTCATAACCTATCCACCAATGTTGAGTTAGGGTAATCCACACAACAAGTGTCATCTAGGCCTAAATTAAGGAGCCTTCCCTCACAAGCAATCAGAAATTCATATATATCCTCTCCCAGAGAAACAGAAAACCTAGGTGGAGAACCAAAAAACCTTGGCGGAACAAATCTTAAGAATCTGTACAACATATTCTTCTTCTCAACAGACATAATAGGCTGGGCAACCACTAGATAAGCAACTACCAATTGATCAACCACTGGGGAAGGAGAGACCTCAACTCTAAGAGCGACACCTAATGGATATGCCCCCACCTTAGTACCACTTTGATTTGTAGACTGTGCACCATCATAAGGTGCACCACCAACTATTCCCAAAAGTTGAACTAAATCATCTCTAACCATTGAAGAAGAAATAAACCCTAGTAGAGCCTAGTCTAGTCCTTGTCCCACCATTGGCTGAGGCAAAAGAATCTCTATCTTAGGAGAGAAAATAGGGTTTAGTAGAGGACTCCTATCCTATACCCTATCTAAGGACATATCTCGTGCCTTTGTATAATCTCTGGGTCATCCATAAAAAAATAGAAGGATGCCTAGGCTCGATCTCAGGATTGTCATCGCATATATGAACATGCCGAGGCTCTAGTAGGGTTTATTTCTTTTAGTACTTAGATATGCATTGGTTCAGATTTTAGGGATAGTTGGTGGCATGTTGTCTGATGGTGAACAATCCACAAATCAGAGTAGTACTGAGGAGCAGGCACAAATTATAGTTGTGACTCTTAGAGTTTAGGTTTCTCCTGCATTGGTAGTTTCTCAGCCAGTGGTTGCTTCACTTTTTGGCCTTTTGAGGGGCTAAAGATGTTGGGTAGATTCTTAAGGTTGACCCTTCCTAGGTCGTCGGGTGCTCCAAGCGAGGAAATATATGAGTTTCTGATTGTTCATGAGGTTAGGCTCCATAATTTGGTCCTTTTTGAGACTAGTAGTGTGGACTACACCACCTTTTAGTTGGACTTGGTTTCTTCATATTTATGGAGAGGTTGTATAGATTCTAGACCAGCTGGATCTTTTTTTTTTATTGAAAACTATTTTTTGAGATATTCATGGAGAAGTACATGCCTTAAAGCCTTAGAGAAATGTTTTGATTAATCAGTTCTCTAGATTGGAATAGGTCTCCTCGGTAGCTATAGATTATGAGACTCATTTTTACATTTTATCTAGGCATGTAATTTTTAATCTAGATACTGAGTATGAGAGAGATTGCTGCTTTATTAGAGGATTTATGCTTCCAATTCGTATGTCTACTCAGTGTTTAGTTATTGAACATAGGTCTTTTCTTGAGGTTTTAGATCATATTGGGTGATTGAGGAGATGCATTATGAGGCCTAAGAGGCTAATGATAAGAGGCCTATATATCAGAAAGTTTTAGTTCCCAATTCAGAGGTAGTAGTTCTTATGGTGGGTATTC
This sequence comes from Capsicum baccatum var. pendulum, assembly GCA_030864225.1. Taxonomy (NCBI): domain Eukaryota; kingdom Viridiplantae; phylum Streptophyta; class Magnoliopsida; order Solanales; family Solanaceae; genus Capsicum; species Capsicum baccatum. The sequence continues at coordinate 48,732,744 of CM061558.1, forward strand.
TTCACATCCATCCTTTCTGACTCAAAGTTAGCCTGGTCAACACATTTAGGCAGTACTTCAATTTACTGACGCAACTCAGTCTAATGCTAGAGGCTGCCCTAGTTAGGGTGGCAGTCAATCTTTGAGGGTTTCATCTTTTGATCATTTTAGTTGAGATGGTTAATGTGAGCCAATCAAATTTGTTTTTCTGATTTATCTCAGGTCTCATATTATACTTATGGAACTCCTAGTCATTATTCATGTGAGTTCTCTAGTTGTTGGGCGATTGTTGTTTCAGCTTATGGTATTTCTCTTATTAGAAAAGTTCATCTCTTAGGTAGAGGTAGTTCTTATAATCCCAGGGATGGTTTCCAAGTTACTTAGGAAGGTTCTCATACAGGCAAGATAGGAGGTTGGTCAGGTGCCCAGAAAGGTGGTAGATGTGGTTAGTTGTATGTTGTACCTGCTAGAACCAAGACTGAAACTTTGGATGCTATAATTATAGGAATGCCTTTGGTATTCTACCATTCGACCCTTACTTTATTTGATCCAGAAACAACTTATTCTTATATATTTATTTATTATGCACCACAGTTGGAGTTTTCTTCTGATTTATTATCTTTGCCACGGTATATATCTACTCTCATAGGTGACTCTTTAGTAGTGGGTTAGTTTTTTAGATCATGTGTTGTGAATATTAATGATGTTAATACTTATACTAATCTTATTATTTTGGATATGGTAGATTTTGATATGATTCTGGACATGGAATAGTTATCTCACTATCATGTAGTTATGGATTATTTTACTACAATTGTTACCTTAGCCATGCATGATGTATTCCTAGTTACGTGGTAGGGTGCGGTTTGAAGTGAGACGATGGGGATTATTTCTTTTGTTCGTGCTAGGATTTTTATTTTGAGGGGTTGAGTGTCTTATCTTACATAAATTTGTGATACTAGTGTAGAGAGTCTATCACATGAATTTGTTCCTATTGTTTTTGAGTTTCTTGATATGTTCCCTAGCAACCTGCTAGGTATTCACCTTGTCTGTGAGATTAAATTTTCTATTGATCTTTAGTCTAGCACCCGACCTATTTCTATAATACCTTCTCTTATGGATCTTTGTAGAGCTTAAGGAGCAAAATTATCAGCTTTAGGATCTTTTTGGTGAAGGTTTTATTAGACCAAATGTGTCCCCTTAGGGAGATCTTGTATTATTTGTGAAGAAGAAAAATGGTTTCATGCACATGTGTATTTATTATTGAATGATTAATAAGGTGACGGTGTAGAATTGTTATCCCATGCCTCACATGGATTATTTATTTGAACTATTTCAGGGAGAGAAAGTGTTTTCTAAGATTGAATTAAGATTTGGTAACCATCAGTTGAGGATTCAGGCTGAGGATATCCTTAAGACAGCCTTTAGGACCCGTTATAGTAGTTATGAGTTCTTAGTGATGCCACTTAGGTTGACTAATGCCTCGGCCGCATTTATAGACTTGATGAACTAAGTATTCATGCCTTATTTGGATTCCTTTGTGATTCTGTTCATCAATGAAATCCTTGTGTATTTGAGGAGTAGGTAGGAGCATGTGTAATATTTAAGGATTGTGCTCTAGACTTTGAGAGATCATGTGCTTGTCTCCAACTTCTCCAAATATGAGTTTTGGCTTGAGTTAATGGCATTCGTTAGACAAGTGGTTTCTAAGGATAGGATTAAAGTAGACCCAACAAATATTGAGGTGATTCATGGTTGGGCTATGCCTACATCTCCAACTGAGGTTCGTACCTTTAATTGTTTGCTCAGTTACTATAAATGGTTCATCAAGGGTTTTCCTACTATTTTAGCCCCTATGACAAAATTGTCTTAGAAGTAGCTTCCTTCTGATGGTCCAATGAGTGTGAGTTGAGGTTTGGTAAGCTCAAGGACTTTCTCACCTAAACTACTGTTCTACCTTTTCGTATTTAGGGTGAGGAATTCATCGTGTTCTTTGATGAGTCTGGTTTTGGTCTAGGTGGTATATTTATTCAACAGGGTTGCGTGATTTCTTATACTTTTACACAACTTTAGGTGTATAAGCACAACTACCTCACTCATGACTTACAGTTGGCGACAACAGTTTTTGCGTTTAAGATATGTAGGCATTATCTTTATGGTGTTCATTATGTTATTTTCTCCTATTATCGTTGTCTTCTGCATCTTTTTATCTAGAGAGAGCTTAATACTAAATAGTGTATATAGATGGAGTTGCTTAAGGATTAGGATATTTCCCTCTTGTATCATCCGAGCAAGACAAATGTGGTAGAAGATGCCTTGAGTCAGAACATAGTGAGTATGAGTAGCTTGTCTTGCATTTCTATTTCTCAGAGGCCATTGGCATGAGATAATTAGTCCTGAGCTAGATTTATGGTTTGCCTTGATATTTAAGACCATAGAAGGATTCTTTCTAAAGCTGAGGTGTGGTCTTCATTGATTGAGCAGATTTGAGATCGTCAGTTTGAGGATAGTAATCTTCAATTCCGTTGTGATCACGTGTTTCTGAGGGTGTTTTGAGATTTGATGGTTATAGTTGTGTTTCATTAATCAATTACTTGATTTAGTTGATGTTTTATGAGGATCAAAACTCTAGATATTCCTTTCATCTCGGTACAACCGAGTTGTATAGAGGTTTGTGTCGACATTATTGGTAGAGTGGTATGAAAAGAGATGTGGTAGACCTTAGAGATCATAGCCTATGTTGTCATGAAGTAAAGGTCAAGCATCAGCGACTAGATAGTTTTACTCAGAATTACTAATTCTCAAGTGGAAATTGGAATAAATTACCATGGGTTTTGTTAGTGGTTTACCTCGTAGCTGTCGTGGTTTTGATGGTATTTAGGTCATTATAGATTTTTTGACAAAGTCATCATATTTCATTCCTATTCAAATGTCCTTCAGTGCTGAGAGATTGGCCCATATTTATGTTCAGGTGATAGTCCATTTGTGTGGTGTGCCCATTTCTATTTTTTTTATTGTGATTCTATGTTCACTTTGAGGTTTTGGAGAGTTTTTCAAGAAGATTTGGCACTCAGGTAGATCTTAGTACAGCATTTCACTACCAAATAACTGCATAGTCCGAGCGGACTATTTAGGTGCTTGAGGATAGATCTGATCTTGTCTTATGGCTTTTAGGCAGTGGGAGAAAATTTTAGCCTTGTCAGAGTTTGGATACAACAATAGTTATCATTTGAGTGCTAAGATGTCACCTTTTGGGGCTTTGTATGACAGGATATGTGATTCTCCGATTGAGTGGTTTGAGACTTTCAAAGTTAGGACCCATGGTACTGAGTTGCTTTAGGATTCATTGGATAGAGTTAGGGTGATTTAGGATAGGATGAGATCGACTCAGATTAGTAAGAAGGCCTATGAAGACAGTTAGATTTGTGCCTTGAGATTTGGAGTTGGTGATCGTGTATTTCTCTTTGTATCACCCATGAAGGGTGTGATAAGGTTTGGGAGTAAGGAAAAGCTCAGTCCTAGATATATTAGACCTTTTGAGATTCTTCACGTAGTTGGCAAGGCGGCTTATGAGTTAGCCCTACCTAAAAAAATTTCCACTGTTCTCTTCATACTGCAGTGATACATTCTTGATCCTTCTCAGGTTCTTAGATGGGACTCAGTCTAGTTAGATGAGTGTTTGACCTTTGTATAAGAGCTCATGCTCATGTTGGCTAGTGATGTGAGGTGGTTGTACACTAGAGAGATTCCTGTAGTTAAGGTTTAATGGAGGGACCGCCTAGTGGAGGAGGCCACTTAGGAGATCGAGCGTGAGATATAGACCCATTATCCTTACTAGTTTGAGACTCTAGTTATATTCAAATACTTAACTTTCACAGACAAAATTTTCTTTGGTAATGGAAATTGGAATGACCCTTCAGGTTATATTCTATATTTTTTCTATTAGGACTTTTGTCCTAAGTCATTAAGGACTTGTTGGGACTGACATTTCGGTTAATAGACAGTTTGTTTGATTTTTAGAGTCATTTTCCTATTTAAAAGTCTTGGTTCCAAATGTCCACCTGGTGAAAACTTCAACAAAACAATATCAAATGCAAATTTTGACTACCCTAGCAGCTCCAAAATGCAAATTTTTGGCTAGTTAACCTTTGGTTTAGGCCCCGAGGCTCCCAAGCTCTTTTCGACCTACTGGTCAAAAATTAAAGAAAATGAACTATAGGTATGAGACCCACAAATTAGATGGAAAATATGAGCGCGTCATCACGTTTGGAACATCAAATTTGACACGGTTACATAGTTCAAATGTGTATTTGGGATTTAGAATGAATTCCAATGGGCATGAAACAAACTTGGAAGAATTTCTAAGATTCAACTACTAACTAAGGTAATTGCCATCTCCATCCATGGGTCGTGATTGCGGTGGTATGATCATACAACACTACCCGCGATCATAACTAGTCTGTGCTTCCACAAAATATGGTGATCGCATACCTTGGGGTCTCGATAGCAACTCTTGAGTGACTGGACTAGATATAAAATAACCCTAATTACTCGATTTTACTCATTGTCCACCCATTCATTTGAGATCAAAGGCCCTAAATAGCATAACATCTTAAAATTGAAGCTTGTTGGTGATTTCGATTCTAGATTATCATTTATTTTCTTGATTATCATCTGATTTAAGATAAGAATCCACCCTTCTCTTCGTGAAATTTCTTGATTAATTGCTCCAAATCCCAAAACCCTTTGAGCTTGATTTTAGCTACAATTTATCTTAGTTTTCACCCATTTTAAATGGTAATGATTCCTTGATCTTGTAAGAATGTTGGTTGGATTTTAAAAACTCAATTTTCATAAGTAAGACCCACATGGGCTTTTGAGGTGATTTTTGGACCCAAAGCACAATGGTGCAATATGGCTATCAATATTGTCATATTGATGAGAAGAATGTTTTTATGATATCTTGGTATCTTTAAGACGCTTTGTAGAAGGAAAAACTAATGGTTTAGTGGTTCATTGATCTTAATTCGGCGTCAACGAAGGATAGGTTTATCCCCATTTAGATTGAGATATTCCATAGTACTATTATGATATTGTATTTGATTTGGTATGGGTTTTAGGTGATCGATTGATGAAATACAAGACTTGGGAAAGTTGGACCGATCAGGCCATACTGAAACTATAGAGTTGCCCCCCTTGGTCGCTTCCTTATGCTTTAGGTGATTTGTACTTCATTCCTCAGGTTTAGCATGAGAATGCCTTAGATTATGCAAGTTAGGCATAATTGAACTTATTTCTTATATTAATATGAATTTCCTATCTTAGGGCTAATTAAGGCTTGTTATACATCAAAAAGTTGATATTAGATACCTTAAGCCTAGTTCGGGTAGAAATTTGCCTTAAATAAAACATAAGGATTACAAGTGGATTCTTAACCCACTTTAGGCTATGATACATGTTAGTTTTGTTAAAAACCATTTACACTGTTGATACTTGATGATTATGTTGGTTGACGTAAAGGTTGTTGTCTATTCACTATGCTAATATTTATCTATATTTAGGGTACTATTTATGATGTGGATTATATATTTATCTGATTCAATTCCGTAAGATAATTATGTTGATGATTTTATACACACGGTTCAAGTTTGGAGGATGGCTATAGATATTGATTATATTTACCTACTCGAGTCTCGTTATTTATTATTTACCACAACAAGTCGAAATATTGATTACATTTACCATTTCAAGTTCGGTTATTAATTATATTTATTGGTTTGAGTACAGATATGTATATTATACTATGATGGCATACTTTTATGATTGATAAGATTGGGATGTGAGATAGAAAGCTAGCAATATGGCTAAGTCGAAAAATGAGGAATGGGTGTAATGTGGTACGACATAAATAGACTCTTGTGATTAAATGGATTAGTTATTAAGTAATGATTAGCTAATAAACAGTGATTAGTGAGCCACGATGATAAGGTTGTTAAATGATGGTAACATTAATAGAATGTAGGTAAATTGTGGAATGATAGTTAAATAACAATGAAGGTTAGTTATAATTTTGGTTGATTGCTTATTCTTCTCTTAAGTGTAATCTCCAATCATATGGAAGGATGTGATGTGTTCTTTACTTTTCTTCATCAATTGGCATAGGGGAGCCAATGTTGTAGTTTGTGATGGCTTGTGTGATATTATGTTACATAATGATTTTATCCTTTTTATTTAATTTTCGTGTACAACAATATTGGAGATGATTCAAGTTTGTTTCTGTACCTTGACTTAGTTATGTTATCTTGCATTTTATCATTTTGTATCATGATTTAGCTCAGTTGGCCCATTATGCCTACTGAGTACTCGTTGTTTTGCTACTCATACTACACTTCTGTACCTTTTTGGTGGAGATCCAAGTACTTATTTCTGCCATTGATTCGTATTCATACGGTGTTGATATTCAAAGATAAGGTGAGCTCTTCGAAACTGAGTATTTCATTTCCTTCTATCTTTCTATATATAGTGTTTTGTATTTGAGATTGACTACTTTAGATACTTTGGTTGTGTTTCTATTGTTAGATGCTCTTGTGCTGGCCCTACTAGGCCGTGGGATGGTATTATCTATTGAATATTCTTATCTATCTAGAACACTTCATATATTTATACATTGTGTTCTTGAAGTTCTATTATTTTGGCAATTTCCTACCAAATTGACCCATTTTGGTAACTTCGGGTTATGGCTTGGATTACCTACTTACAGGATTTAGTAGGTTCCACCATGACTCGTAAAATGGATCGTGACACACCCTTCATGGGTGATACACAGAGGAATACTCAATCACCAACTCCAAATCTCAAGGCACGAAGCCTATAGTCTGCTTAGGCCTTCTACGTACTCTGAGCTACTCTCAACTTGTACTGAACTGGTCGACTGGGTTGACTTTAAGTGTGATAGGGTAGATGTGGAGAATACCACCATGAGAACTACAACCTCTAAAATGGGAGGTACTTCGGTTCCCAACGAAACTACCCTAATATTTAGGCCTCTTATCGTTGTCCCTTGGGCCTCATAATAAATCACCTCCATCACCCGAGCATGATCTAAAACATCAGCAATAGACAACCCACAACAACTAAAATCTAAACATGAATAGTGGAGGTCTCATTTATTTAAAAGATCAACAAACTGTCTTATCCTCATAGTATGCCTGGCTAACTTGTGAAAATGAGCCTCATACTCTGCAACTGTCAAGGAGCCCTACTCCAATCTAGAGAACTACTCTCTCAAATGGTTTCTACGGCTGTGAGGCATGTACTTCTACAAGAACATCTCGAAGAACTGATTCCATAACTAGGGAGAAAATCCAGTAAGTTTAGAATCTGTATAACCTCTCCTCCAATGTCAAGCAGCCAAATTTAACTGATATGTGGTGTAATCCATAGCATGAGTCTCAACTAGGTCCAACTTACGAAGCCTATCCTCACAAGTAATCAGAAACTCATATGTATCCTAACCTGGAGCACCAGAAAACCTAGGCGGAGCTAATATCTAGAATCTTCCCAACATCCTATGCTTTTGAAAAGACATCATATTGGGAGACCACTGGATGAGCAACTATAGATTGAGCAACCGCAGGTGCAAGAGGGGCCTTAATTATCAGGGATGCAGCTACAGGTTATGCCACTACCTCAATACTTCTCTTAACTATAGACTATGAAAAATTAGATGGTACACCACAAAGTATCCCTAAAAGCTGAACCAAAGCATCTCTAAGAACTTAAGAAGAAATAAACCCTGGTTGAGCCTTGGCTGGACCCTATCCCACTATTAGCTGAGGAGGAAGAATATCTAGATCAAGAGTTGGAAAAGGGTCTGGTGGAGGACCCTTGTCCTTTCCCCTTACTGGGGACATATCTCGTGACTATCCACGACCTCTAGGTTATCCATGAAAAGGAGAAGGATAGCTAGGCTGTATCTTAGGACCCTTGTTGCGTGTAGCAATAACAGGTGTCCTAAAATAAAAGGAATGTTCTATAAACCAACTTAGTACGATATGTGTGAAAGAAGCGTAGAACTCCTAAAATTGTCCCATGGCCTCATGAAGATAAAACGGACATCATTGTTCTGATCCACAGAACTCTACTAGACATTTGCTCTTGTACCAACAATACCAGCTTAACCTAGTCTCTGATACTAATTTTTCATGACCCTATTTATGAGTCATGGTTGCAGTTAATAAATCCCATCGGTAGATAAGATGGACCATAAACCGAGGCTAAAAGCAATGGGTTAACTTGGTGGAAATGTCTCAAAAGGGCCAAATAGGCAATCCAAGACAAGACATAAGCATAATATTTTAAATGGAGAAAGATAGACAACATAAATACTATCGCAAGACCTGGTATAGACAGTACAATTTCATCTAGTAATATTAATAAAACCTGAATGTCTAGAATAGTCAATACAATTTTTCTTAAAACTAAAGACTAGACATAAGTTAGATGAAAGAAACTATGTAACTTCGACTCTAGCTTCTCACCCTATCTCTGGATATCAATACAACAACAATGTTAATCAGCGTCTTAACTGGTACTCAGATTTGCCTAAAAATGTACTAAAGTTTTGTATGAGTACCAAAAATGGGTACTCTGTAGGCATAATCGAATGGCTGAGCTAAATCATGATATAAGAATGATAAAATATGAGATAACATAACTAAGTCAAGGTAGAAATAAACCTGAATCATCTCCAACATCGTTATGGATAAATGAGTAAAGTAACCAAAATATTATTGTAAATTGAAGAAAGTATCAATACAAGCAATCACAACAATAAAAAAGGCTCCAATGCACCAATTAGTGTAGAAAAGTAAATAACCCATCATAAGTCCCCATAAGACTAGAAGGTACAAACATGATATCATATCCCACCACCATCATTTATGAACTCTAATAACTCAATTGGAATTCATCCAAGTAATGAAATATTATAACCATTGATTGTCCATATTCATCATTTGCCATTTAATCAAAAAAAGGGTCCACTCTTGGCCATTCCACATGCTGCCTACTTATAAACTAACCATCATGTTATAATTAATCCTCATGTACCGATAAATCATCCTTTATCAACTAAACATAACTTATCAACTATCCATTATTTACTAGAATACATTTATATCATACCACATTATAACCATTTCCTAGTTTTCGACTAAGCTAGATTATCAATCTAACATACAAATGTCATTATATAATATTAAGTATGTAATCATTGCATAATATGTATATCTGAACTCAAATAGGTATATATAAAATTAATAGGTGGACTTGTACTGGTAATTATGTCATCAATACCCGGACTTAAACCGATAAATATATCAACAAAATAGATGGACTTTAGCAAGTATATATATCATCAATAGTTAGAAATGAATGGGTAAATATATCATTAATAGATGGACCTGAAGCAGTTACTATATTATCAATACCCAGACTTGAACTAGTAATTTTATCATCAATATCATTTGCATCTTTCAGAATCGGACTGGTAAATTATATATATATATCAACATAATCAATAGTATCATCAATAGCATAAGTAATAGCATAATCAATAGGCGTCAAACCTCACATCACCTATCATAACCATAAAAAGTCCAAATTCTCCAATAGTACCTCAATAGGCATTTTCAAGAGTCTAACAAATGTATAAAGGTCTACAAAAGCTAACATGCATCTTAGCCTAAATTAGGTCAAGGTCCCGCTTCTAATCCCTGAAGTTACATTTTAGTAAAATTCTAGCTGAACTAGGCTTAAGGTATCAAATCCACTTTTAGATATTAAAAAGCCTTAATTAGTCCTAAGATAGAAAATTCACCAAAAAATATAAGCAACAAGGTCAATTATGCCAAATTTATGGATTTCAAGTAGCCTAACCGATCCAACTAACCCAAAGCATTACAATTCATCATGCAAACACCAAAAATATATTCTAAATTGAACACAATATCATAAACATACTATGAATTAGCTCAATCTAACAAGTAGTGAAACATAGACTATCTCGATGTCGAACAAAGCTCAACGACCTACTAAATCACCACTTTTCCTTTTTGAGAAGCTCTTGCAAGATGTCAAGCTATCAAAATCACATCCTACTCATCAATATGAGAATAGAAATACCCATTTGCGCCATTATTCTTCAAGTGCAAAAATCACCTAAAATCCTATATGGATCCCATTTGTAGAAAATCACATTTATGAAACCAACCCAATGTTTTTGCATGCTCAAGGAATCTTTACCACTAATTTGGGGATAAAATCAAGACCTTAAGGTTATGGGATTTTAGAACAAAGAATGGAAATTTTACCATGAAAAAGGTGGAATCTTACCATAAATCAAAGGGAAATCACGAACATAGATGTTAGCCAAGACTTTAGAACACCCACAAAACTTAATTTCAATATATATCCCTCTTTACGGTTATATATCTTAAAAAAATATTTGAATAATGAGAAAAATTAGGCTAAAATGGCCTATTTATACATGTCCTAAGTATTCGGGTCCTACAATTGTGACCCGACCTTTGCGATTGCAGTATATTGGGGATGTACACTGAATCTCAATCACAATAGCCACCATAATCATGGAACTTAATACCTACTATTTTTATTGTAATCATGACCCTTGGCTCAATTGCGATGCAACAGATAACAATAGTAGACTTAGAATTTTCCAGGTCTCCACCAAGCTCTTGGGATGCATTTGTAATTTGTTGTATGCAAATGAACTATGTAACCATACCAAACATGACTTTTCAAATTTTAAGGTGCAGCAAAAATTTCAATCCAAGGTCGTTTTAACAAATTATAGGTCGCATACCCTATTTCCATTTTCTTAACTCTTTGACTAATAGGTAAAAATGAGCTCGGGTGCTGCAAAACCCAAACCAAGAGTCCACCTAGACTAAAATTTATATTCTACAGATGTTTGAATAGTAAAAATTTTCATTCTAGGTTGTTTGACTGAAGTTTTCAAGTGGTGGCCATTTGGAACCAATGAAGACTTCAAAACAAGGAAATGACTCTCAAAACCAAAAAAACAAATGCCCAATAACCATACTGTCAGTTCCAGCAAGTCATAAATGACTTGGGCTAGTTACCAATGTTTTAATGGTGAAAATAAGTTGAAATATGGAAACTGACCTAGAGGGTCATTACAAACTGTTAACCTTGTACTTCTCATGCATGTAACTATGATGTACTGTACTTCTACTGGGGAGGTTCTCATGCATGTAACTATGAAGTACTGTACTCCTACTGGGGAGGTTTACTCGCTGGGGTGTCTGTGCATGTGACATGAAACACGGTGTCCCCCATAATGGATGTTTGTACAAAAGAATGTACTACGTATATAAGTCATAAATAAACCATAGGCAATACAAACGCTCTATGAAATTAGATATCAAAACTATATCGTTCAAGATAAAAGACCATATTTTCTTGAATTTATCGAATTATGTACATTACATTCATTGATTGATTTATTATTTTTTGTTTTATTAAATTATAAGACATGACACAAATGACCAATTGATCAATGGTCAAAGAGGATGGCCCATGCTAGGCATTTTAAATTTTGGGATACAGTCTGCATAAATACCCAAATCAGGGTCAAACCTTGCCAGACTTTCCTTTAAACCCTGGGATAACACCCATAATATTAGGATCAACCAATTCTAGGTATTCCTTTCAACAATGGGATTCAACCCACAAATATATAGATTCAATTCAGATCATTCTTTTCATTCATAAAGTTGTTATTTTATTGGTAATGACATTATTGAATTCTAAAATTTAGACAGTAATAAAAGAAATATAAATATGTACTTTATGTTGTAAGGATGAGAAAGGAAGAAACAATAATGGAACGATAACACTTAGAAGCTTAAATAACACGATGGACAACATTTGACTAAGAGAAGAACTCATAAATCTTGTTGTTAATATATCCTTTATCATATTAATACTTAGAAAAGGAAATGTGAAGATCTTGTCACAAACACATTTTGACGTTCTTTAACACCCAAAGGAGTTGGTATAAGGTCATTAGACACATTGGAGGTTGTACACTGCCATTATGAATGAATTGAAACAAAGAGAACTTAGGAAGCTTACTTTGTAACACAAGAGTTAGAATCATGCCAAAGACTATACGATCAAGAAGCCTTACAAACCTTCCTGCACAACTCTGATAGCACCCTAAATTAATGTCCTTCCTTTTATATTATTAGTCTATAATAGAGTAAAGAGTAAACTAGTATTAGCAACTAATTAACACATTTATAGAATTTAACCTCACAAATATAGAAGCTAGTTAGTAATCCTTACTTAATTAATTCTAGGTTATTTTTTAATCCCTTCTCCCCAATCATATTCGCATACAATACAAATTCATCAAAGGTACCCCCCTAAATAATTTCAGCTTCATTGTACTCTCAAAATAAAGTATAAAGTGCAATGGGCATCAATATTACACAAAGTGCAATGCGATGATGTATCACTATACTCTCCTTCTAAATATCAACAAAGAAGCCCCCAACATATACACATAAAACAGTTCAAAAATTGCCCCAATTATTTTTTACTATAGCCACCAAATATTGAACTCACCATCCTTTGAGTTCATAACTACAAATATACACAATCCCCTACAAAACTTGTATATAGGAAGAGGGAAAAAATGTGCCGCAATCATACCTTAATTTCTATGTTAGTTTATTCTCTTAATGTGTATCTTTTCAATATATTGATTTCATTCACAAATCAAAAGAGATTAGAAAAATAACTTAATAATCAAGAACAATAGGACTGTGGAACGTATAATGGGTTGTCTTATAATTTAATCTAGGAGAACACAATTCTTATAATTTTCTCAATATAAGCATAGAATTTGTTCACTTACCTTTATCTCGGAAGGAATATGAATCCCAAGAACCCTAGTGGAATCATAGGGATTTCGTATAGGTTAGAGAGAGAAAGATAGAAAACCATAGAAATATAATTTTTGTCTAAGTTAAAATGAGTCACACGATCTGGTTTCAGTCCCTTTAAAGAGAGCTACTCTTGGCCAACTTTTATTTCTATATTTGGGCCATAATTTCCAAGTAGATAAACCTACTTTCCCATTATATTGGTCCTTCGTTGGTCTAAAACTATTAGGCCTTGGCTAACCATTTTCATTCTCTTCACTCATTTAATTTGGGCCAAAATTAATTCAAGTAGGTGGTAGTGCACTTGTCTCAATACGATGCACCTACTTAGTTCTTAGGTTAGTCAAAATTTTAAAGTAGGTGATTCACCTACTTGCTTTATTGAAGTCTAAAATGGGCCTTTAACTTATTTGTCTTTTGGGATAGATTTTGGTATTGGGCTAACCAATCTCTTCTCTATTTATTTTACTTGTTTTGGGCCTTAAATTTTACCATTAGTATAGGACCTAAATCTGATCCATTGGACTTGGCCCCATTACTTTTGTCCATATAGCCCAAGTAGGTGACTGACCTACTAGCTTAAATAGGTCAAGCACGAACCTTAATATTTTGATTCTATTTTGAGATAAAATGTCTTTTGTTAAACTTAAAACTTATGTACACTTGATTGATTCAAAATTTAGACTCAAATACCTACTTACAACCCCAAGTTTAAATATTCTCATCAATGGTAACTTGATCGGACCATATTTTAATGTATGAGAAATTTCATCAAATCTATATTACCGTCACTAATCACATAGGATACCAATTCCCATACCTATGCTATAATTCTATATCAAGTGACATATAAGTTAAACTAGTACACGCAGAATATGGGGTGTTACTTTCTTCCCCTGGATATATTAATCCTCAAATACTAGCATAACTAGCTAGACTAAACTAGTATAACCCTATGTGTAATACCATTGTTAGACATATAACACTAACATATTTTTACTTACTTGTTAATTGTCCAAACTAATATCTTGGACTTTCTTTTTGGATTCGAATAAATGAGGGTACTTAGATTTCATCGCTTTCTCCACTTCGCATGTAATTTATTCTAATTATTTTTCCTTTAAAGTACATTTAAAGAATTTACATCTTTATTTCTTAACTTCTTAACTTACTGTAGGACCTTGCAAAATTCTTTCATAGTTTGAGCCTTAAAGCATGTTCAGTGAAGTGTAAATCTGGTCTTAAAAGATTGAGAAGTGTCTTTCGAAGTGAGAAATATTTTGAACCAAATATAATTTCCCTAATATATTATTTTTTTCATGTATGTCATTGAATAATATTTCCATCGATACTAATTTCTTCAAAATCCAACTTCGAACGAGGAAGTTATGGTCATTTTATTGAAGATAATCGGAATTGTCCAGGTGCGACGGCCGGGTTGATGGACCGTCAAGCTTGCGGTGGAGCATTTCCCAACTTATCATAACCAAGGTAGTGACTCCCTTTCCTTGTCCAAGTGTGACGACAAGGATGACGGACCATCGAGTCTACGATGGACCGTCACTGGGACCGTTGCCCTGAGGCAGTGTGGCCTCATCCTGGCCAATGTACGATGGACCATCGGATTTTCAACGGACCATCACTAAGACTGTCGCATCAATCTAGTGTATTCTATTCTGGGCTTATGTGCGATGGACAATCCGACCGACCGTCAGATTGAGCAACGGACTGTCACTTCGACCGTCACAGACCCCGTTCAGCATTTTTACCTTGATTTTAAAAGGGCTTTTTGGTCCTTTTTCCAGTCTTTTCAGCCCTATTTATATCCGATCAAGGCTCAAAATCTCATTCTTCATCTTTAAAATAAAAAAATTAGGTATTTTTAATCTCAAGACCCACCAAATGAAAGCTCTTTGGGTCTTTTTTTCAACATATCAATTTTCTCATTAATTCAACTCTGAGCTAAGAGTTGGGGATATTTTAGTGAAACATTGTCCAACAGTGATATCCCACAAACCAAGTTACGATTTTGGTCAGATTGTATGATCGTACAATTCATTTGTCTGCATAAAATATTGTATAAGGTATTCATTTACATGAAATAGTCCTTACCTAAAAGTTGACAAATATGCCTCCCAACCATGATATGATCCCACGATTTTGGTTAGAAACCATGATCTTGGGTACAATCTTGGTTCCTAAAGTTAATTTGATATGGAATTTCAACTATAAATCAAGGTACGATCATGGAGGATCCCACGAGTCCCATCATGGATCATATGATGAATTCCAAAGAGGCCACAAGACCAGCCACCAATCCAAGAACCCCCTCCCCCCCCCCCCCCACAATCATAGATGGGTCCTATAATCGTGGGATGGTTTGTATATTATATTCTATAGCTTTTTCAGTTACACTTTATAAGTGGCATTCCTATCTTTTCCCACTATATAAACTACTAAACTATGTCGCTTATGCTTTTCCAATGATGGTTATTAAGTATAATATTACCATATGTCTCTTATTACTCAAATTCATTGGACACTTAGCATAAAACAGAGAGAAAAGAGGCAATTTCTCTTCTCCAAGAAATAACTAGGGTTCATTTTCTTCAAGCTCAAAATTTCAAGATTTAACCAACGTTTTCACCTCCAAGTATGTAGGATTTCATCAATGTATTTTATTTCACCCACTGAATCTCAAAGTTAACTAAATTCCTCAGTTTATTTCCCCCCTCAGATTCTAGAGAAGATGAATATTATGAATTTCCTTATAGTTAGGTTCCTTGATATAATTAAGCCATGAACCCATGTTTTTTTCCATGATTTCCAATATCTTTGGATGTTATAATTATGAACTATCAATGTTTTGGTAAATCGTGATTTAAGGAGATGATTTATGAAATTCCTTATTATATTAAGTTTATAGAATTGTAATTAGTAGTTGTATTCTTATGAGATAGCGGATTATGAGCACTCGATGACCCAGGATATAATGTATTATCAGTTAAATAGTTGAATTCTTCTAAGATGTCTGGTTATGAACACCTGATGACCTAGGATATCATGCATTGTTAATTAAATACTCAATCCTTTAGTTTTTCATAATTTAGAATGCTTTCAGACAAAGCACTTATCCTTCAGTTTTAAAAGATCATTATTGTTGAGTATTTTAGTATATCAGTTTATTTTAAATTAGGGGTAATACTTAGAACCGAGAGGTCTCGGGTTCATATAACCCAAGTACCAAACTACGTGCCACCATTATTTAAAGAGGTCATCAGTAATTGAGAGTATCGCTCTTGACCTTAATGGGCTTATGAGTGAATTCACGACATTCATGGCTCATACTCTTGACAAGGTACAGAATACCCTTCCAACTTGGGTTATAGGTTGGATTCCAAGTTACTCACATGATCTATGTCGGTTACAGAAACATCCCATCTTTAGTCTCTAACCTCGGCTTGACATTGGACTAGTTTGTTCAGTATCTTACAAATTTACATATTTTATTACTTGATCATTACATTCAGTGTACAGACTCCAGTTTCATAATCATTTTATTATGTCACTTTCACCATACTCATCTCATATAGTGTAGTGCATACCTTATATGCTCAGTACTTTCAAAGTACTGATTGCATACTTTCATTTGCACTATATTATCTTATAATATAGGTTTGGACGTTCAGCATCCCAATTTTGGTTAGCTTGATTCATCATCATTTTTGAAGCACTATTTGGTGAGTCTCGTCATTCGAGGACTGGTTATTAGTAAAAATACAAATCGTGGTTAGCTTGATTCAGTATCATTCCAGAAGCATTATTTGGTAAGTCCTCATCATTCGAGGACTAGTTATCAGTGTTTCATTTTTATCTATATTTTAGTTTTAGACAGTTAGAGTTAGTTAGGGGCTTATCCCCAAAACTCATCTTATTAGAGGCTTTCATACAAACAGTAGATGTTCAATTTTATATTATATTAAGTGAATTCCATTTTGATTCAAACATTGGCCTTTAGTTTTGATTATTCTTATATCTTTCGGACTTTAACTTTCACACAGTGTTTTGCTGTTTTATACAATATTCTTAGTGTCATGTTAGACCATGGATTAGCTTGAAATTACTTATGACTCTAAGTACTGTATAATGACTAGAGGGTAGTCTTGAATGTGATCGAAGCTCTTTTTTTTGTTTCACGTGAAGGGCATGTATCATTAGGTTCAATGTTATGTAGGTTAAATTTCATGTGGTAAGTAGTTAAATGTTCTGGTTCTAGCCCTTTTCAAACCTTTACCTGGAGCACAGTAAGTGTGTGACCCCCACCTACCTGGTGGCCCACATTATCCATCCTGGACTCCGCAGGTTCAAGTTTTGAGTTCTTTTACCCATTTGTCTACTTCAAACCATTTTTAATTCATATTCTATGCATGTCCATATATCCCATTGAAGGTTACAACTATCGTATTGGATCAAACATACCGTAGGGTTACCTTAATCGTGTCATTAAGGTTGTAATACGTCTAAATTAATGTCCAAAACCTACAGTGTTTTACATCTATTTTAGCATTGTAAACAAATAACTTCAATTACTTTTGTATGCTTGTATGTGCATGGTCTTTGATTGTGTATTTAAAAGATCAACAATATCAAGTGAGCAATAGTGTCTAGCGTGGAACTCTTGGATGTCTAATCATCCAAACTCAAAATTTTCGGCTCCTTACCAGTAGGAGTCAATATTTTTCTTTCGCAAATAATGAATGATTTTCAATAAAAATAAATTAGGTGATTCAGCAAAACAACCCGTCAAAAGAAGTGCCATATTTATTACTTTAATTTATTTTTCTCAAGGACAAAACATAGTTTAAGTGTTATAAGAATCTTATAAATCTATCTTATTGGGTCTTCAATATATAAATTTCTTCATATAAGCATAAAACTTATCACGTTTCTTACATATCGTAATTGAATTATGCAAGATTTGAGAAGAGATAGTATAAGAATAAAAAATAAAAAACCATAAGATTTCAACAAAAACACAACAAATTACCTTTTTAAATTTAATAAAAATGACGATAGTAAATGAAATAAGTAAATAAGGGCAATCAAACGTACTACATTTTCTGCTATACATGGAATAAAAAGAAAGGTTGAACCACAAGTGTGTCATAACCAAAGAAAAAGAAGGGATAATACCCACGAAAATACCTGAACTTTGATCAGATTTTCAGTTGACCATACTGAACTTTGTGGGGGTCGTATTACTCCCCTAGACTTTTTTTCGTATTTTAATCTCATATATTTGTCCACTTGGACATGTGTAAATATGATGTGGCGCGTGTATCCACGTGTAAAATCGAGATTTGGCGCGTGTATTACACGTACACGCGCCAACGTCAAATCTGGGTATACAGTTTCGGGGGGGGGGGGGAGAAACTTAAATCCACCTTCAGTATGCTCTACTAGAAATTCGGTCAAAGTCTTATAGACTTTTGTCTCTCATAAGAAAGTCTTATAGAATTAGCCTTCCCTTTTTTTTTATAACAAATGCCTTTTTTCTTGTTCATAACTGAAATATTTTTAAACAATTTTTGAGGCTTATTTTCCTCTCAACTTCTATTTTTTCATTTTAATTTTTTTATTTTAATTTTTTTTCAAATTTTTCAACTTTTGATTTTTCTTTTTTTCAATCTTTACTTTTTCCATTTTCTCCTCTCAGATTCTATTCTCTTTGCCTCTGTTTTTTGTTTCCTTTCTTTTTACAAACTTTATTTTTTCTTTTATCTTTTTTTTCTTCATTTTTTTCTCAATCTTATTTTTGTCTTTAATTTTTTTCCTTTTTTTCTCCATTTTATCTTTTTTGTCAACCATTATTTTTTTTTATTTTTTTTCCTTTTATTAGATTCCATCCAAACAAGTTATGCCCCATGTGCAAGAGTTGACACTACTACATTATGTCTTAATTAATGAGATTTTAGCCCAAGGACTTTCAAACAAGTTATGCCCCATGGGCAAGAGTTGACAATACCACATTGTGTCTTGATTTATGTGATGTTCTATAACTTTTTCCTTAAAGACAAGACTTAGCCCAAGAACTTTCAAACAAGAAGTTATTACCCATAGGCAAGAGTTTACACTACCACATTGTGTCTTGATTTATGAGATGTTCTATAAATCTTGCCTTATAGGCAAGACTTAGCCTGCCAAAAGAAAAAGTTATGACCCACGAGCAAGACTTGACTCTACCATATTGTGTCCTAATTTATTGGATGTTCTACAGCTCTTGTCTTAGAGGCAAAACTTAGTACAAAGACTTACAAACAACAAGGTATACTCCATGGGCAAGAGCTGACACTATCACATTATGTTTTGATTTATGAGATGCTCTATTACACTTGTCTTGAAGGAAACACTTAGCCCAAGGAATTTTAAACAAGTTATGCTTCATGGGCAAGAGCTGAAACTACCACATTTTGTCTTGATTTAATAGATGCTCTAAAACTCTTGCCTTAGAGGAAAAACTTAGCTCAAGAACTTTCAAACAATACATTATGCGCCCTGGGCTGGAGTTGAGACTACCACATTATGTGTAGATTTATGAAATATTTTATACTATTTTCTTAGAGGCAAGACTTAACCCAAGAACATTCAAACTAAAACTTAACTCAAGAACTAACTTATGTCCTTCAGTTTACTTTGATGTCAAAGAAAGAAGATCCTTTTTATGAATTATTCATTTATGTTCATTGGTAAAGAATAGCAGGAGTCAAGAAAAAAGGAAAAAAAAGGAAGAAGAGAAAGAGAAATGAAAAAAATAAAGATTGAGGAAAAAAATAAAGGTTAAGAAAAAATAAAAATGAGAATAATAAAAAAAAGGAAAAAAAATATAGGTTGAAAAAAATGAGAAAAAATATAAAAATAAAGTTTGAGAATTTTTTTTAAAAAAATGATAGAATGAGAAAAGGTTGCTACAAGTGAAATAAAAAAAGGAGAGAAATGAAAAATAAATAATATTTGTCCTTTCTTTTGTGCAATTAGTTATTGTTTATGTGTATCGTTACATTTTGAGCATTTCATTTATATTTTTGATATTTTTTCGTTGGTGTTTTTGTTCACTAAAACCCATGTCATGATTGTGCTTTTCTCTTTCTATTAAAGCTTCAATAGCCTTTGGTGTCTTTCGTTTTTCACTCCTCAACAATGAAGATTCATCTCGTCAGTCAAAGTGATTGACAAAAGGGATGTTAGTTTTAAAAGGGGTTATCAATATACTTGACTATTGATAATATATCCTATTGTAGGAAATGCCTTATTTGTTGCACTGTCTGAATCTAAATGGTTCAGACCTTAGGCCATTAAGTGCATTTTTTTATATAAAGATGTAAGCACTTATTTGGTCTAAATAGGTATTGATCATAAGAATTAAAAAAATTCTTAATACCATTAAGAGTTATTATAGTGTGGATAATTTTCACCACCATTCTATACAAAATCTCTAGCTACCATTAACCACATTGGTTATCACAATCGCCATCACCATTGTCAACCTATATTATTATCGCCACCATCAATAATTACCACTGCCATCACAACCATCACTATTGTTAGTCGCTATGACTCCTACCTTCTCCGTCATTATAATAATATCAACTGCCACTACCACAACAATCACCACAAGCTACCACCTCCACTACCACTGTCAGCCACTACCATCTTTGTTGACAATCTCTACAGCCAATCACCTCCACCATAACAATTGGAACCATCACCAACTACCATAAATGTATTTCCAACCTACATATTCTTTAGATGTTATCAACCATCACCATCATACCAGTCACTACAACACCAACTACCTCTATTCGTCACAACAATCACCAATATTATTCCTAGCCACTAACACCAACCATATCCACCACTGCCACTGCACACCATCTCCACCATCACTAGTGAACATAAATGGTTCATTTGTTTGATAAAAATATGATTTTATTTTATTTAATTTATATATTTTTAAATATGCTTTTTAGTTCAATTTTCCCAGTTTTGATATGGTTGCCCCACGAATCGACTCTTAGCTTATTTTTATTTGCCTTGATGATGGATTTTTTGATGTGACATATTTAAGGAGAGGTGCCTTGGTGTATATTAATTGCAGATGATGTGGTATTGATTCATAAGAATCGAGGTGGAGTTGATGATAAGTTGGAGATTTGGAGACAAATGATTAAGTCTAAAGGATTTTTATTAAGTAGATCCAAGATAGAGTACTTGGAGTATAAGTTCAGTGATAAGTTGTAGGAGGCAGGAGCGGTTGTGAAAATAAACTCTCAGGCCATTTAGAAGAGAAAGAGTTTTAAGTATCTAGGATTTATGATTCAGGGCAATAGTGGGATTGACGAGAATCTCACGCATCATATTGGGGCAGGGTGGTTCAAAATGAGGCTCGCTTCAGGAGTTCTATGTGATAAGAAAGTTCCCCCAAAGCTTAAAGATAAGCTTTACAAAGTGGTAGTCCGATCGGCTTGTTGTATGGAGTGGAGTGTTGGCCAGTTAAGAATTCCTACATCCAAAAGCTGAAAGTGGTGAAGATGAGAATGTTTTAATGGATGTATGGACATGCCAAGAAATATAGGGTGAGGAATTAGATTATTTGGGAGAATATGAGATTTTCCTCGATAGAGGATAAGATGTGAGAAGTGAGGTAACATTGGTTTGAGCACGTAATGAGAAGGGGCTCTAATGCTCTAGTGTGGAGGTGTGAGACATTAGCTATGGATGGTTTTAGGTAAGTTAGAGGTAGACCGAAGAAATATTAGAGGGAGGTAATTAGGCATGATATGGAGAAGTTACATCTCACATAGGACATGACCCTTGATAGAAAGGTGTGGAGGATGGAGATTAGGGTAGAGGGTTAGGGGTGGGAGTGCATCGGTAATAGTATAGGAGCACTTCTCTGTGTCTGGATTTTCTTCTCCATAGCTAGCGGTGTTAGTTTACTTTGCATAGCGTACTAGTTTATATGCACTTATCTTTTGTGTTTCTTATACTATTAGTTTGTCTTGCGTACCATACCGATTTATATGCACTTATCTTTTATGTTTGTTATACTGTTATTAGTCCTAAGCCAGGGGTCTATCAAATATTTCCTTTTTACTTTTCCTTAGTTAGTGGTATGTTCTGTGTACACTCTACCCTCCTCAGACCCCACTAGGTGGGAATACACTGGGTATGTCGTTGTTATTGCTTTTTAGATTAATTGTTTATTTAGTGTTCACAAATAAATAAATTATGAACATTCAGATATATAAAAATAATTAGTCATAATCATTTCGTGTTTAGATCTTGAGACAACATCTTAATCATTGAAATAAAAGGGTACCCTATTGCTATAAAGCTCTCTCTATGTGCGGGTTTGACGAAGGGTCGAACCATAATGGTTTATTGTATGCAACCTTACCCTACATTTCTGCTAGAGGATGTTTTCATAGCTTGAACTCGTGACCTTCTGGTCCCATGGGAACAACATTACTGGTCACTCTATGGCTTTTCTTCATCTTTATGATTCAAATGTGCATTCAAATTTAGATGCATTAATATTACTGAAAATAAATAAGGCCTAAGGTTTCTTGTGTTTATCTCTTTGTATCTATGGTTCTTGCGCCATTATTTTGTAAACTCCTTATATGATTTGATAAGATTCCTCACACTTGTTTAGAAAGTGTAACACAAGTATACTGGAATTTGGCATGACTAATACTGAAATTGGTCATTAGTTATTCTATTTACACTATGCCTCAGTGGTTTATGTTGATTAAACAATTAGTATAGGCAGTGATCAAAAGGCATGAATAACTTCAAATAACATCTTTTTCAACACTAAACACATTCATAGTAAACCCCTTAATGACCAACTTAATACTCATCAACCTATTATTGACCCTCTTAACCTCCTATAATGCCTCGATTTTTTGAAACGAAATGTTACACAGTGATCATAACCCCAAGGGACCACAAGCTAACCCATGACTGATATTTATACCTATAAATTGTATAATATCTCATAAAATATGCAAAAATATTAACTGTAAGGACATAAGGTTCAATACTGATACATATCTGAAAAATATGGTATAACAATACCAAAAAGAAACATAAACACTAAAGTTTAAACATCTAATCTGACATCTAGTCCAAAAGACTCTAACTGAACTAAATAAGTAGTTGATAGGACATGTCCCCAACTAACTCCAACTACTGAAATAAAGTAAAAACTAAAATAGAAATGAAATCATCATGTCCTCAAAGGATGAGGACTCACGTCTAAATCTAACTACTGATCCTCGAATCTACTGCTGATTTGGAGCTCATGCCTATGAATCTATGGTGTAACATAAAAAAATCACCATAGTGTAAATGCGTACGTCTGAATATACTGAGTATACGAGTAAGGTAGGGTAAATGCAAAGGGTTATATGTATGTACAATACTGACTAATATGAATGTTAGAGTACATATATGCATACGTAATTGTAACTGAACTCGTGGAGATACGGATTACTGAGTCTTAATATTGACAACATGAGTGTACCGATAATGAGATTTTGAAAGACTGAGTTTACTAATATTGATATTTAAATCACTAACAAGTGATGGATCTGATACTGTATTACTGATATACTAAGACACTGATATTTCATTACTAATAAACGAATAATTGTTTCTAAAAGTTTGAAATATGAATAACTGGTCTAGTTAACTGTATCTGATAGTCCAGAAGCTCAGTAATGATAGCATGAGTTCTGATAACTGTTGTAATTGATAGCATAAGTGACTATATCTCATAGTCCATAAATCTTAAGCAAATTATCTAAGTTCCATTCTATTTCTCAGTTAACTATATTTGACAGAACTGATATACTGAAATCTGAAGATCTATCTACGTTCTTTACTGAGATTGTGTAGCTATAGCTGACAGTCCTAAAATATATAATTGAAACTGTGGGAAGTATTTATCTAACCGAAATGCCCCAAATATGCTATAATAGCTAAGTTGGGGTCTAATCTCTGCCCCGACTCTAGGGGTGTCAATACCGCGCCACTGGTAAGGACAATTGTGAGAACCCTATACTAGCAGGTACTCAATGAGAACGGTGGGAACCCTAAACTGATGGGTTAAGCCACCTCATCAACACTAATCTAATGGGTTAAGTTGTCTCAACCTACGCTGTCTACATAGTTTTAGAACACAAGGATGACTACTAAGAATCACACCATGAACTGGCAGGTGAGTTCCCATCCTTGGGTTAACTCGGTGATAACTTCTACTCCCATCTGAAGGACACTGAACTGAATAACTAAGCTAAACTGAATAATTGAACTGAACTAATTAGCTGAACTGATACCGATTAACTAGACTGATCAGGGTTAGACTGAGAGTATCATGAAAACATGACATGGCTCTAGTCACACAGCTATATTTTTCGGGTACAAGTACCCCTAGGACTTGGTGAAAGGAAACTTACACAATTTGAATTTTCTTGAGTACACGACCATCAATAAAAAACCATAATACATGAGTGGGGGATTTCATGAAATACATGATCATCATAATATCTATCATGAATAGGAATGCTTTTAATAAAGTCATAAATCTCATATTCTAATATCATGGATATTCTGACAATAAATGCTATTTATAGCAATCACATGGACGCCATTCAAGCGTAAGGGAACGAAAACATATAACATTTAGTTCATATTGTAATGATTTAGGGATATTATACTTCATGTATTTATTCAACATCTCAAACATGGTAGGGAAAGCATGGATATATTTTGTGTACATAATTTATATCTCCATTATCATACATGCTTTATACCACAACAATAACAACACATAATTTCCATGGAAATTCGTATTGGAGTGTATGGCAAACATGAATTTGTTATTTAGATATCATGAATTCATGTAAATATGAAGTTCTAACATACTAGGCATTTTATCGAACACCTTACATGCATTGTTTAAGGAATAGGTGGATTTCATACTTGCATTCTATCAATCCATCTAAAGATCATGTTTTTCAACTATGAACATAACATTCAT
Source organism: Capsicum baccatum var. pendulum (assembly GCA_030864225.1). NCBI lineage: Eukaryota > Viridiplantae > Streptophyta > Magnoliopsida > Solanales > Solanaceae > Capsicum > Capsicum baccatum. Next base: position 48,757,824 of record CM061558.1, read on the forward strand.
GAGATAAACATTCACAATACTATTATATATCAAAACAAACAAGCATCAACATGGGTATGATCATATCACCACAATCAACCAAGCTTTTGTATGTTAAAGATTGATTCTTGAACTCCACGGACGAAAAGAATCCATGTATGAACACTAAGCATACCTTGGAAGGGAGGTTCTTGACGAATGACGGAGGAATTTTCTTGAAATTGAATCTTCAAGCTTAATCATGAAACCCTAGTTTTTTTCCTGGTTTAGTTCTCTTGGATGATGAGCTTTGAGATTTTAATAGGGTTGTAATGTGTTTAGAAGCTATATATTTTGTAGGGTTAAGTTTAGGCACGTGTTAGGAGAATTAAAAGACTTAATTACACCCAAAATAACTCAAAACGGAGTGTTTTTGGCATTAGAACTGATTTAGGCGGAGCCTAACCAATCTCCTGAGTTTGGTTGGGCGGCGTCTAACCAATTGCTTATCCTTATTGTCTCTCATACAAATGGGCATAAATTATTGTTCGGGTGTTGGATTAAGGAAAAATTGGTATCGTTGGATAGATAATTCAATTATCTACAATTTGGTGGGTAGAAGTATGCATAAATAACTCATTAACATCGATTTATACTCATTCAAAGATGATCCTTACAAAATCAAACACTAAAACTTGATGGGTTCAAAAACTCCTAGCTTGTATTACCTTATGTGACTCATATGAACATGCTTAATGTATCACAAGCTATCTTACAACTAGGATACTCATTGTAAGTCATGCATTAAAATTCTACTCACAGGATAGGAGGTTTCATACATAGGAAAAATGGTCCGTCTCCTAGCTTAGAAACATACGGGGTATTACAATATCTCCCCCTTGGAAACATTCAACCTCGAATAAAAATTAACTGAAGCGGGAGAGATGATAAAATGAAGTACGTACAAGACATACACTACTGAAATATGGGTTCATGACTGGCATGCCTGAAAGCTAAGCGCAACATACTGAACATGCATATCAGGTGCATGGGAAGCTGATTCATAAATATAAGACTTAGGATTCTAATAAAGTAAGTTTTCTCAAAATGAGAATGCATATCTGATAAACAACTGAAACGCTGAATCCATGCATATCTGATCCATGATTATATGATTGACATAATATGTCAATGCATGACTGAAAGTACTAATGAGCTAATCACACATATCTGATTGTGAATTCATGACTAAACTTACTCATGAACATGCAATGGTAAAGGTATCAAGTTTGAACTGAAAACTGAGCATGGAACTCAATACCAAGTTTTGTACTAAAAGATGAGCATGAGAACGGGTAAGTTTAAGAAAAACTATTATCTTGAACTGATAATATCAATAAGTTTAAGATTAATTAGTCCTTATGCATGATTGGAAACAAGGGAACATAACTAAGTCTGGGACGTGGTAGATATACTGAATATCATGATCTAAACTGAATCTTGAAAACATGGCATACGACAGAAGTTGGATCTTGAAGGTTATGTTATGAGTACCCTTTCTCTTAACTGGATTCATAAAAACAAAAGAGAGTAGTATGTTTATTTCATGAAAGTTTGGTAGTATGATATATCTCCCCCTTAGGAAACTATGTCCCGCAAAGAATACTGACTTGGATGAGCTACTGAGGGAAATTGAGATGATGTTCAAAACACCTAGGAACTGATTCATGACTGAATATCTAGGATTTAAAACTGGGACGTGATACAAGAACTGAGTTGAACGCGAGTGCATAAATACACTAACTTCTCTAATTCACTGAATAACTGATAGATGAATACTAGATCTACAAAGCTAAACTGTACTTAGTCTGAATAGCTGGAATGAGACTTTTTGAGTTTTATGCATAGGAAATAAGGACTAACTGAGTAGAATGAGGTATCTGAGCATGGTTCATGAAGTCTGTATTATTTTTGAATTTGAGACCATGCGTACAATATGGGTTTGAGGTATTCTATAAACTGGGGGACTGAAACACTGATAACTGAGTACTAACAATCTGAATGCTGTTGTCAAGCATGGCTGGAACTGAACTGAGTTTCAAATCTAGTTACTGAACTGAAGATGGCATTATAACTAAGCCTATAGCTAGTACAGAAGTACTGAATTCAAGGACTGAACATTGATCACTGAGTGTTGGATACTGAAACTATAATTGAGTTGGAAACTGAGTTTTTGATGGTTACATGCTGGGGACTGACATAAGTCAAGGATCTAAATGTACACTTACACTTTGTAGTTTCCCAACTTCTAAATACAATCTTGTGCTAGATGCTTACTTGCACATTTATCATGGCATTCAAGCCTATCTTCATAACTACACCCTCATGTAAAGTACACATGCAACAATTTTCTCTTATCTAAACAACTGCTCATCACTACATTGTTCCATAAGGAAAGCTAAATGGAGGATTAAATCAGGAGGACCTGAAACATGAATAGATACAAACTAAACTTGACACATGACTGAAACTTGAGGAATAAAATATCAATAGTTTGGATTTACCAATAAGGTCTGAATTGAGGATATACATGACATAGTCTAAATGTATCTGATCTGTAGAGGCATAGAATGAGTGATGGAAGCTAAGTATATTGGAAAGCATGATATGCGTACATGAGTCATGAGCTGCATGACCTGAGTCTAGAGTTTTCTGTACTCGTGGGACATAATTAGAATACTGAGGGAGCTGGAACTGAACCCCTTATACTAGGAACTGAAGCCGCACAAACTCCCATATAAAGTGTGTGAAAGTAGATTGTTCTAATAGAACATGACTCGTACTGTGGAGTAAAAGCGACTCCTTATGCTGGAAATTGAATTCATACATGATTATAGTTCGTGACCATAGAGTTGGTATGCAATGCTTGAGTTGGTTTCATGATAGCTGAAGTGAAAAGCTCTGCACTGAGATGAGAATGGGTCTATAATTGTCTTCCCTTACTGCTTTCTATACATAATGGATCTACTACTGAAATCTGAGGGCATGGCTTAGGTACTTAATCTACCATCATATACCTACATTATGTTCAACACCTGTCTGTCTTACTAAACACATTATCTGATTTTGTTTCCTCATATACTACTACTATCACATTCATACCTTTATGCTTAACTTTTGTCAATAAACTTAAGTTTTTAGCTCATACTATTCAAGCCTAATAATCTAATCCTTATAAATACATAATCTGATAGAATAATACTATCCCAACTCTACTACTGCTAAATTTTTGGGTTCAATAATGAGTTCTCATGATCATGAATAAAATATCTAAGACCTTGGAACAATAATGAACTGATGGGATACTGTTTGAGTCTGTTTCTAAACCTATAATTGAATGTAGGGATTGTTTTTAATCCCATAATTGAATGTAGGGACTGTCTGAGAAAGAGCTGTCTTTAACACTTTAAACTTCACTGTTTCTATTACCTTGAAAGTAAGGTAAAGTGAACATGAGGGGTGCATGATATGAATGAACATGGTTTCCTTAAAGAAACTTTCTATAGCACGATCTTGAGATATAAAAGAAGGGAAATTATTCCTAAAACATCTCATAGCCTCTTGCACATAAGTGTGGTGCACAATACGCCCATGTACTAGACTCTACTTAATGCAACTTTCAGACTTCCTAGGGCACTGTTGAACCTTAGTCTCTGATACCAAGTTTTCAATGCCTCGATTTTCTAAATCGAAATACTACACGGTGTTCATGACCCCGAGGGACCACAAGCTAACCCATGACTAATATCTATACCTATAAACTGCATAATATCTCATAAAATATGAAAAAATGTGAACTGTCAGGACATAAGGTTCAATACTGATACATATCTGAAAAATATGCTATAACAATACAAAAAAAAAACATAAACACTAAAGTCTAAACATCTAATCTGACATCTAGTCCAAAAGACTCTAACTGAACTGAATAAGTAGTTAATGGGACATGTCCCCAACTAACTCCAACTACTGAAATAAAGTAAAAACTAAAATAGAAATGAAATCATCATGTCCTCAAAGGATGAGGACTCACGTCTAACTCTAACTGCTGATCCTTGAATCTACTGCTGATTTAGAGCTCATGCCTCTGAACCTATGGTGTAACATAAGAGAAAGCACCATAGTGCAAATGCGTTAGTACATCTGAATGTACTGAGTATACAACTAAGGTAGGCTTAATGTAAAGGGTTATATGCATGTACAGTACTGACTAATGTAAATGTTAGAGTACATATATGCTTACGTAATTGTAACGGAACTCGTGGAGATAAGGACTACTGAATCTGAATATTGACAACATGAGTGTACTGATAATGAGATTATGAAAGACTGAGTTCACTAATATTGATATGTAAATCACTAATAAGAGATGGATCGGATACTGTATTACTGATATACTAAGACACTGATATTTCATTACTAATAAATGAATAATTGTTTCTGGAAGTTTAAAATATGAAGAACTGGTCTGGTTGACAATATCTGATAGTCCGAAAGCTCAGTAATGATAGCATGAGTTCTGATAACTGTTGTGATTGATAGCATAAGTGACTATATCTCACAGACCATAAATCTGAAGGAAACTATCTGAGTTCCATTCTATTTCTCAGCTGACTGTATTTGACAGAACTGATATACTGAAATCTGAAGATCTATCTAAGTTCTTTACTGAGATTATGTAGCTATAGCTGACAGTCCTTAAATCTATAATTGAAATATAGGGAAGTAGTTATCTAACTGACATGCCCCAAATACGCTATAATAGCTATGCTGGGGTCTAATCTCTGCCCCGACTAAAAGGGTGTCAATACCGCGCTACTGGTAAGGACAACTGTGAGAACCCTGTACTAGCAGGTACTCAATGATAACGGTGGGTACCCTAAACTGATGGGTTAAGCCACCTCATCAACCCTAATCTGATGGGTTAAGATATCTCAACCTACGTTGTCTACATAGTTTTGGAACACAAGGATGACTACTAAGAATGACACCCTTAACTGGCAGGTGAGTTCCCATCCTTGGGTTCACTCGGTGATAAATTCTACTCCCATATGAAGGGCACTGAACTGAATAATTAAGCTGAATTGAATAACTGAATTGAACTGATTAGCTGAACTGATAGAGATTAACTGGTCTGGTACTAATGGTATTGTTTAGAAGATCTGAACTAAGTTTACTGGATTCCATTGACTAACGGAATGTATTAAGTTCTGAGGACTAGTTGAGAGTACTAAATTTACTGAGATTGACTATGAATACTGAGGTTCCTGGGGTTATTGAGCTCTGAGATTACTTAGATTACTAGACTACTGAGATTTCTGTGTTTTATGAGTTTTCCTAAGTCACATGACTAACTGAATTCTGTTGATCATGGCTAGACTTAGACCATCGTGAAAACATGACATGGTTCTAGGCACACAACTATATTTTTCGGGTACAAGTACCCACAGGACGCAATGGAAGAAAACTAACACAACTTCAATTTTCTTGAGTACACGACCATTAATAAAAATCCATAATACATGAGTGGGGGATTTTATGAAGTACATGGTGATCGTAATATCTATCATGAATAGGAATGCTTACAATAAAGTCATAGATCTTATGTTCTAATATCATGGGCATTCCGTCAACATATGTTATTCATAGCAATCACATGGAAACCATTCAAGAGTAAGGGAATGACAACATGTAACGTTTTGTTCATATTGTAATCATTTGGGGATATTATACTTCATGTATTTATTTAACATCTCATACATGGTAGGGAAAGCATGGATATATTTTGTGTACATAATTTATATCTCCATTATCATACATTCTTTATACCACAACAATAAAAACACATAATTTGCATGGAAATTCAGATTGGAGTGTATGACTAACATGAAATTGTTATTTAGGTATCATGAAATCATGTAAATATGAAGTTCTAACATACTAGGCATTTTATCGAACACCTTGCATTCATTCTTGAAGGCATAGGTGGATTTCATACTTGCATTCTATCAAACCATCTAAAGACCATGTTTTTCAACTAACAACATAACTTTCATGAGATAAATAATCACAATACTATTATATAGTAAAACAAACAAGCATCAACATGGGTATGATCATATCACCACAATCAACCAAGCTTTTGCATTTTTAAGATTGATTCTTGAACTCCACAGATGAAAGGAATCCTTGTATGAACACTATGCATACCTTGGAAGAGAGGTTCTTGATGATTGATGGAGGAATTTCCTTGATATTGGATCTTCAAGCTTAATTAAGTAACCCAAGTTTTTTTTCTCTTTTCATGCTCTTGGATGGTGAGCTTTGAGATGTTAATAGGGTTGTAATATGTTTAGAAGCTATATATTTCGCAGGGTTATGTTTAGGGACGTGTAAGGAGTATTAAAATACTTAATTACCCTCAAAATAGCTCAAAACGGAGTGTTTTTGGCATTAGAACTGACTTAGGCGGCACCTAACCAATTGCTTAAGTTTGGATCGGTGGCGCCTAGCCAATAGTTGAAAAATAGTTGAATGCATGGGCAAAGAAGTTTAAGCCATTTTTTGACTGAATTATTGATAAAGATTTAAAGCCATATCAGAATATTCAAGCCCGAATGGATGACATAGAAAAGTGTATACACAAATAGATGGACACACTATCAGTGCCAGATTTTGCAAAGTTTGTGGCAGAATTTAGGTAGGCACAAACTGCCATTGCTGAATTAAAAAGGTATCCAGTAGAACCTATTTTTTATGCTGCATTGATAATTAGTAATGAAGATTAGGTCCTTATTAATATTATCAGAAATTCACTGAAAGATAAAGATAGAAAAATTGATGAGGGTGGTGATAGGAAAGCTTCAAGGAGAAGGAGACGACAGGATATGACACTAGAGAAAAAAAGCAAGAGATATGAAGAAAGCTGCGAAGAGGTCAAGATGGGATGAAGAAAAAAGGCAAAAAAATATTATTGATAAAGTAGTAGGAGTATCCACTAGTTCATTCCTACTGAGGGGGTCCACACCTGATCCGTTCCTATTTGAGATACCTCCAATTCTGGAGAAGCTGTTTTGAGCACCCCTACCACCATTGGGGTCACTGATGTTGCACCTGATGCCAAAGAAGCCTCACCAAATTTGACTGACTCACAAGCCTAAGAGGATTTGAAATTATTCCACTCCCTTGTACTTCACTATTAATGCATTTGAGGAAAAAGTATTTTGTTTAGGGGGTGGGGTGTTTGTGGTGTTCTTGGTCACCACAAAGGTTATTTTTGCATGTGTTCGTTTCCCCTCGTGTGTTATTTAATAAAACCAGCATGTTTAGGTTGTCAATTATTTATCTTGAGCATTGTGATGTAAATATCATTCAATAATTATAAATGTTTCATATTCTTCTCTTTTAGAACCTTTTATATGTATGGATGAATAGTGATATGGAAGAATACTATGAATAGCTTGTATTTGAGTATGCTTTATTGTTACTTGATGTATATTGAGCAACCATTTTGATTTTTTAATTGGCATTAGGATGCAAAGACTAAGTAAGCATGATAATGTGAAGTAGACCCTAGAGTTTCTACGATAAGTTTTAGCTCATTGCCTTTATGTATGTGAGTATGTTGATACAGTTCTTGCATGGAGTATATAACTAGAACTTGCCTGATTCATTTGTGTTACTTGATAGTTGATTTAATAGGATAGGATAGAAGGCCTACTGCAATTGTAGTCCACTCCTTCATAAAACCCTACCCAAAATATGCAATTTTTTTCCTTTACACCCATTTTGAGCTTTTGGTTATTGTGTATTTAGTCCCAACAATAATTATTATTCAGTTTCAATAGGGTGTTAGCACTTAGTTTTGGCCCTGGTCCAGTATTGAATATTGTGCTCCTTAACTTAGGCAAAATGCCTAAGTTGAGGGTGGTTACTGCTGGAAAGTTGTGTCTGATGTAAGTGGGTTGGAGTATTGAAAAAAATGTTTCATACGGCCGTGATCTAATTAGATAATGTGCACCTCAACTAAAAGAATCACCATAAGTTGAGGGTGGCTGATGTAGACCAAAAAACCTGGGGTTACTGTGAAAATATGGATTAATAATATGGATTGTAAGAGAAGTAGAATTGTCATAGCCATGGTGAGTAGCTAGTATAAGAGAAGAGAGTGAAATCTAAATTTGAAGTCACTTTCCCAAAAATAGTCCTCACCTATCATCGAAACCTCATTACAAGCCATAGAAAGTCATGTTTGATCCTTGTGAATCAGCTGTAGAGGAACATTAGATGAGAAGGGCAAGCTTATGGGTGTATATATTGTGTTTACAACTTATTTTGGGAGAGTGAGAGTCTTAATTATTTGTCCATAAATTGAGAAATTGTGGTGGACTTGTTTGACTATGAGGTCAACTTGGTCTATCTTGTGTTATGGATCTCTGTGGAATATTGCATCTATGATCATGTATGTGCTGAATTGTAAATAGTGTCAGTTATGGATTTCAATGTGTTGAATCTACATGAGTTATGTGGTAATTGAGTGGTTGAACCATGCACAGCTGAACAGTTAAATGCCCATCGTTACTTTTATTCATGCCTATGATATGGTGTTGAGTTGCTTAAGGACAAACAATTGTCTTAAGTTGAGGGTGTTGATGTTCCGACTCTTGACGGACCATTTGACATCTTTTACAATGGATAATTTAGTGTCTTTAATCAACTATTAGGGTAGGTATTAGGTTTTAATGTTTTCAAGTTAAGAAATTAGCTGAAGAAATAACATGGAAAAATGAAAGAAACAGGAACAAAAAGGAGAATGATGACAAAACTGACGGGCCGTCAACCATGTGACGGACCATCAGAGTGCTCGTCAAAGATAAACAAAATGGGTAGAATGGATATCCCAAGTGATGGTCTAAGTGACGGGCATCGGGCTGAGACAAAAAGTGGTTCCTAGAGTGATAAAGTGATGATCCAAGTGAGGACCATATGACCACTGATGGACCATCAACATAACTGTCACTCCTTAAACAGAATGGAGCAGCTTGGGAGCTCCTGTGACGATCGAAGTGACAGACCTTCAGGCCACTGATGGGCCGTCAACTTGGCTGTCAACCATGATGTGGCAATACTGAGTTCAAAGTTTAAATCCCTAGTACCTAGGAACATATAAATACCCAGTCTAGGTTTAGATTAGGTATCTTTCTTTCATCTTTGTCTATTTTTTAACTTTTGAACAACTTGTAACTTATTATTCTCTAAGAAATAGTTGAAATTATGGATCTGAACATTTTTATTCATTATTCTTCTTTGGTGATCAAGAACAATTCTTAGGATATGTTTGTAAGTAATTTTCTAAGTTATTTATGAGAAACACAATGAAATATTCTTCTCTTTCTATGAAGTGCGGCTAAAGGTCCCATAACTAGGGTTATGGGAGTCTTGATATGATTGGTTGTTTGGGGTTGTAAGATTTCCTAAATTCTTTATCTAATTACAATTGTATAAACTCTTCTTCATTATTATGATCTTTCTTGGTTGCAAACTTGAAGGGTGAGACCAAGAACACTTGTTTGTGTAAGAGGAGATATACATGGATTCCAAAAGCTTTAACCTTTGTGTTAAGGGTTGATGCCTTAACAGGATCAACCCACTTGAGAAACCAATTGAACATATTAATATACTCTTTAATTTCGAGAGAATTAAGGAGTAATCATCTATGAAGGATGAGAAACAAATAGATGAACTTTAAAGTTCAATAATTCTTGCAATTGGAATTGGTTACGCATGAATTCAGGATAACTCACAACCTTAATTGCCATTACATCTTGGAGAACATAATCCTAGTTTCCTCATTCTCATTGAATCAAACTTTACAAGTATACTCATTAGTTGGAACATCGTATACTACAATCATAATTCAATATTAACAAACAAACGCCCCATTACTCTAGAACCTTGGATCAACAGCCCATTAATAATCATAATGCTTAATTTGCACAGTATTCTCTATGGGATTTGACCCCAGCCTAGTTGGGTTCTATATTTGACAACGACCGCTTACGCTTTCTAACGAGAGTTCTAATTTTGGCGTATCAATACACAACCATTATTTAATTATTTACAAAAGACACCCCGTTGGTATCATCATACCAACCCCACTTGCAAGCGTACAACATGCTACAACCATGATTAATCATCTAGGGACTCGAACACAATGTCTAAAAAAACACATTGATTCAATTCAACATTTAGGGACTCGAACCCTTTTAGTATTTCAAATCAATTTATAGCCAACAAGTCTTTCATAAAACCATTTACCAATCATCAATATTCTTAGGCCAATGCCTTAGTTCAAAACATAATTCAACATCCGACAAGATCATTCTCGTTGACAATTTCAAAAACAGGTTTTGGGCATACCATTATTAAAACCAAAAACCATCAAATTTAGCGTTAAACATGAACCCTTAGTAAAACCACAATTCGCATGCACCCATATACACAAAACCATTATTAAAACATGAATAATCATAAATTAAATCATTAGAAGCAACACCCAACAATATTCATTTAAACCCTCAACCTTGGTTTTCAAAACCACCATTAATGACTCATGAACAATGTTTTAAACATATATTTTTAGTGAACTAGCAATAAAAGAAGAGTCACATGCCTGAGTTACGAAGATTCACGGAGAGAATTTGATCCTTAAGCTCTTAGATGACCACTTTTAAGAAACCCTAGCCCAATCTTTCTTGAGAGGTTTGAGAGATAGTTTGATCTTGTAAATTGTATAGTAAATAACCAAATAGTGTTATAAGATGTGGGGTCTTAAGGGCTTGTGGTTGGAAATATCCAAAGTACCCCTATTTTAAAGTTGTAAAATCCTGCCTTTGGTTACAAGTCAAGCCATTGACTCGTCACCAATATTTATGACTCGTACCAATAAACCTTCACCTAGACAAAGAATTGGATACCACATATTGTCCAACTTATGACTTCTTAGTCCCACTAGTAACTAAACCATATGACTCATACGTTCTAAGTTATGACCATTAAAGAATACCAAGGGATTGGACACTAGACAACTTACGACTGGACCCTAGCCGCTTGTCACTTGATCATACGACTTGTGAGGAGTATCTGGTAAACAGGATAGAACTTGCCTAATAATACACTGGTTAACTTACGACTAAGGTCAGCAAACCCATAACCACATCGTATGACTCATGGTGTGACTCATAAGAAGGGTAGAGAGCCTAAAGCTGAGGAAATTTACAAAGGCCAAAGTTCGGGGCATTTTAGTCTCCCCCACTAAGGATCATTCTTTCTCGAATGGTACATGGAATTTACTAGCACGATTAAACCCAAAATATCTCTACTCTCAATTTTAACTAAGTTAGAAAACAAAAATGCCAAGGAAATCAATATTTTCTTCAACAAATACAAAAAACAAGGAAGTTAAGAACACACATACCTCAAGCACGAATTTCCGAAATAAGGAGTAAGAAAGGATACTTGGACTTCATGTCCTCCTCGGCTTCTCAAGTAGCTTCCTCAAACTTTTGATTCCGCCATATAATCTTTAACAAAGTCACATCTTTCACCTCAAACCACAAACTTTCTGAACCAAGATCCTCACCGGGACCTTCTTATAGGACAAAGAATCCAAAATACCAATTTTCTCCAAAGAAATAACCAACGAATGGTCACCCATGTATTTTCGCAACAAAGACATAAGGAATATCGGATCAATGGAACTCATGCTAGATGGCAATTCCAATTTATATGCAACATTACCAACCCTTCTCAAAACCAAGTATGGGACTATATACCAGGAACTGAGCTTTCCCTTCTTCCTAAACCGCACTACTCCTTCATGGGAGACACCTTTATTTGAACCTAATCTCTAACCTCAAATTCCAAGTCCCTTCTTTTTACGTCTTCTTAGGAGTTTTGGCGGCTATGGGCGATCTTAAACCTATCCCGAATCACCTTCATTTTCTCCATAGATTGGTGAACCAAAATCTGGGCTAAACATCTCTGCTTCGCCAACCTCAATCTACCCAATAGGAGATCGATACCTCCTACCATATAATGCCTCAAACGGGGCCATGTCAATGCTAGAATGGTAACTATTCTTATAGAAAAATTCAATGAGCGCCAAATGATCAGACCAACTACCACCAAAGTCAATTACATAGGATGGAAACATATATTCCAGAGTCTGAATAGTTATTTCTTTTTGCCCATCTGACTGTAGGTGGACAGTGGTACTAAAACTCACCTTAGTCCCCAGACTAGTTGAAAAAATGCCAGAAATGCGATGAGAACTGAGTACCAAAACCTAAAATAATTGAGAAAGGCACACCATGAAACTTTACAATCTCCTAAAGGAATAATTTCACATAATCCTCGGTAGAAGAATTAGTCCTCACAGGCAAAAAGTGAGCCGACTTATTCATCCTATCCACGATGACCTGAATGGGGTCACACTAATCTCAAAACCAAGAAAGGTCGATAACATAATCCATATTAATTACCCCTCACTTCCATAACAATAGATCAATTTCTTAAAGTAGCCCACCCGGCCTCATGCGTTCCACCTTCACTTGCTGACACACTATACGCAGCTACAAAGTTGGATACATTATATTATATATCTTTGTTTAACAAGGATGAACAGTATACCGTGATTCATGGGACTTGGCCACAATCCTCTCTCACAACCCATCAATATCAGGAGCACACAACCTTCTCTGGTACCCCAGGATACCATCTCTACCAATCTCGAAGGTTATTACCTTTTACTTACCACATCATTCTTTATATTCATCAAGAGAGGGTCTAATACTTGTTTCTCCTTTATTTTAAAACCTAGAGATAATTGTGCCACCAGTTGCACAAACACACCACCATTTTTAGAGTCTAAGAGGCAAACAAAAGGTTAGCCAAATGGTGAATATCCTTCACTATTTCTCACTTATCCTTATCCATATGGGCTGAAATCCCTCTGAATAACCTATTAAGAGTATCAACAACCACATTGGACTTACCTGGGTGGTAGTGAAGACTCATATCATAATCTTTCAGCAACTCAAGCTACCTTAATATCCTTCACTATTTCTCACTTATCCTTATCCATATGGGCTGAAATCCCTCTGAATAACCTATTAAGAGTATCAACAACCACATTGGACTTACCTGGGTGGTAGTGAAGACTCATATCATAATCTTTCAGCAACTCAAGCTACCTTATTTGCTTAATATTAAGCTCTTTCTGAGTGAACACATACTATAGGCTTTTATGATCAGAAAAGATATCAACATGCACCCCATACAGATATTAATGCTAGATTTTCATTGTGAACACCACAAATAATATCTCCGTGTCATGAGTCAGATAATTTTTCTAATAAAACCTTTAACTGTCTAAAGGCATAAGAAACCACCTTTCCATGTTGTTTCAACACACAACCCAATCCAACCTGGGATGCATCACAATAGATGAAAAACCCCTCGATACCCACAAGTAGAGTCAAGACCAGAGTAGAAGTCAACTTATTTTTTAGCTCCTCAAAGCTACCCTTCCAAGCATCAGACCACAAGAACATCAACTTCTTCTGAGTTAACTTGGTTAATAGAGAAGCAATAGAAGAAAAACTTTCTATGAACCTCCTACAATAACTAGCTAGGCCCAACAAGATCTGAATATCGATTAGAGTTGTGGGTCTAAGCCACCTCTTAACCACTGCAACTTTTTGTGGATCCACCATGATTTCTTCACTAAACACAACATGACCTAGATAAGTTATGGCATTCAACAAGAATTCATATTTAGAGAATTAGAATACAACTGCTAATCTTTCAAGGTTTTCAATATTAAGCTAAGGTGATCGCCATGATCCTCCTCACTCTTGGAGTACACAAAAATATCATCAATAAAGACAATTACGAATAGATCCAGAAAATGATAGAAAACCCTATTTATCAAGTCCATAAACACTGCACAGGCATTAGTTAAGACAAACGACATCACCTAGAATTCAAAATGCCTACACCGAGTATGAAACATAATCTTAAGGATATTCCCCTCCCTAATCTGTAACTAATGAAACCTGGACCAAAGATTGATCTTAAAGAAAAATTTGGTACCTTGAAGCTGATCAAAGAGATCATCAATTCTCAAAAGTGGGTACTTATTCTTTACTGTTACCTTGTTCAGCTGTCGATAAATAATAAAAGTCCGAAGAGAACCATCCTTCTTGCATACGAACAAGATAGGAGCACCCTACGGAGACACACATAGATGGATGAAATCCTAGTCTAAGAGATCCTTTAACTACTTCTTGAATTTCTTCGACTTAGAAGGAGCCATTCTATATGGGGGAATAGAGATAGGATGAGTGTCCAGAACAAGGTCAATACCAAAATCAATCTCCCTATTGGGAGGGATACTAAGAATATCATCATGAAAAAACCCTAGAAATATACTAACCATGGGAATGAAATGTAAAGAAGGACCCCCCGAGTTAAAATCTTGAACCTAGTATAGATGATAGAGACACCCCTTGGAAATTAATCTCTAGGATCTAAGATATGATATGAACCTTTCCTTAGGAGCTAAGGAACCACCTTCCAATTCAATAACCAAATCAGTAGGGAATTTAAAAATGACCTTATAGGTCTGACAGTCTAGAGAAGCATAACATGAGTGGCAACCAATCTATCCTAAATATCACATCAAAATAGACAATGTCTAACTCAAAAAAATCCACCAAAGTTTTTGACAACCCACATATACCATACAACCCCTATAGACTCTCCTAGAAACCACAAAGTCACCCACTAGGGTAGACGGAGAAAAAGGATTAGAAATATACTCAGCCAAAGCTATAACGCACAGTCACAAATAGGGTCACATAAGAAAGAGTAGGCCCTGGATTAAGTAAATAGTACACATCACGAGAAAGGAGTTTCAACATACCAGTAATCACATTGGGAGATGCCTCAGAGTCCTAGCGAGAAGTAAGATCATATAAGCCATTCCGGCCAGTGCTAGTACTAGAAGCAAAAAAAGCAGCCTTTGGTACAAAAGCTGATAAAGAGGAAATAGGAAACTTATTGGACCCAGAGGCAACCCTAGAAGGGAAGTCATGATTTATATGGAAAATCTAACTATAATTAAAATATTAGTTTCTCCCCTTCTTACACTGGCCACAGTACAGCTGGCCACAAAATTTGAAAAAAAAAACATGATAGAAAAGTCTGAGCCTATCAACCTGAGATTGGGCACCCGATGCCCTAAACACTCCACCATGCTAAGAAAAAATAATCACCCAACTACTTCAGGTAAGGAGTACTAGCCATAGAAAAGGAACCAGTACTCTCTTACTTCTTCTTATTCTATTTCCCCCAACTCTACCACTCTACTGCTGGCCTCCACCTTGATCAAAAAATCTAAATTTCTTACTCTTGCTTTTACCAATCTCAGCCTGCTTCTTCTTTTCTTCCTCAACCTGCTGCATTATACACCACAAGCCAAGAAATGTCCACATCCTTAATCAACAGAAAAGCCTTACTTTCCAGAATTAACTCATGGGGCAACTCAAAAGCAAACTTACACATTCTATCTCTAATACTAGACACCAAATCAAGAGTATATCTGGATAACTGATGAAATTTCAAGGCATACCCCTTGATTGAAATCTTACATTGTCTCAAATTTATAAATTCCTTAGCTTTCACCTCCCTCAGCTCCTGAGATGAAAAACCTATCCATAAAGTACTAGAAAAGTCATCCTATAGTACAGCGTCAACATCATCTCCCCTCGACTGTCCTCACTCCTCATACCATCGGTATGCTAAATGCTTCAGTTGATAGGCAGTGAATTATTCACCTTCCATATTAGTAGCATGCATAACGTATAAAGTCTTATCTATTTCATTAATAAAACCTTGAGGATCCTCCTCAACACCAGTGAATACAGAAGAGTTTCACCTCATAAATAGGCCAATCCTTGTGGCCTCAAAAAATAGTATAACAGAGACTACATGCTTAGATTGAGAAGATACCAACTGAGCCAATATATGAATAAATTGATGAAACTCAGTGTTTGTCACATCAGCCTGAGGAGTTTGAGGAGGGATAAAGGAAACTGGTGGAACTCCAAGAGGACAATAAAGAACTGGACCCCTAGACGGGCCTGAACCCCACAAAAAGAGTGTGTACAATCAATAGTGTCCATAAGTGGAACAAAAGAGTTTCTATGACCTTCAAATTATCTGTGAGGCCTGATTTGAAAAAGTAAGCAAACGATAATTAGAGGAATCTAGTACCTTAGACTCTATAGCTCAAAGTAAGACAATAAGAAAGGGAAACATTCCTAAATATCTCATAGCCTTTTCGTTATAAATGTTGTGCACTACACACCCATAAAATAGACTCTACTCAACATGGATTTTTGGATACCTAATTGACATGAACCTAGATATCTGATACCACATTTATCATAATCCAAACTAGGGCCTGGCCATGAAAAGTATCTCAAGTCCCATATGGATCGAAAATCATCCCTTTGCCTAACTGTACCAACATAACAACTTCAAGTGTCAGATAAATTCCAAACATATAATAAGATAACATAAAATAAAACTAATAATGGTTCATGATATATCAATACCATCTACGGATAGCCGAACAATCAACCGTCACTGAAACAATCAACCAAACCAAAATACCTAACTCCATAATAATATAATAAAGCCTCTACAAACCTAAATGTTAATAAAATATCAAGGCATGCCCCCAATAGTAGCAAAAATAAAGTATAAGACATAGGAGATAATAACTATAAAATGAAGCCTTCCAAATTATGGAATCTATTTACATTAATGTCAACTCATGAACTAACTTGAGCACCTGATCACTATGTAGGAAAAGTAGAAAAAGTTTTGCTGCCTGCATCACATAGGGATATCGCATCTGGAGATGGTTAGCGGTTGGATAGATAATACGTAACTTACGAATAAAGGAATAAAATAATATGATCATTCAAAACCAAATCAAATAACCATATGAAATAACATATATATACATATATACCATGCCAGGGTAGGGAACAAAGCTTAGCATGAACTTTAAAAAATATTTACATGGGTAATATAGCATAATCATCATATAACAGGCACCCACGATCTATATGGGTCCAGCTCTTCCCTAACTAGAAGGGCCCTAATACTTGTAGCCATATAAACCAGAGAATATCCATATTAGTATATCCTTTTATGAGGGACTCGAACCTTAAGACATAGTCAAAGTGACTTAAGCACCAATGTATACTGGGGGACTCGAACCACCCATTCATATATTCTTTTGGGGTACTCGAATCTCCCAATCATATAGACACCTGCATTAGCTAGTGTAGTTTGCAGTGTTAATCCTTCGGACTTCACATTTACAGCTTGTCTACCCATCCCAATTTAAACCCAATTAAAACATTCATTACACATACATAATAATTAATTAAATTACTTACCAAAGAAACCACATTGGTATCATCATAAAAACCCTACTTACATGTGTGCAACATGCCATAACCATTATTAATTATCTTGGGGCTCAAACCCATTGTCTAAACAAAGACATCAATTAAATTAAATGTTTAGGGACTCGAATCCCTTTAATATTTTAAATTAATTTACGGCCAACAAGGATTTCATAAAAATGTTTACTAATCATCAACATTCTTAGGCCAATGCCTTTGTTCAAAACACAATTTAACTTGTGACAAGATTATTCTCATTGACAATTTCAAAAACACGTTTAGCGTATACCATTATCAACACCAAAGACCATCAAATTTAGGGTTTAACATGACCCCTTAGTTAAACTATAATCCATGCGTAAAATCATTATTAAAACATGCATAATCATAAATTAAATCATGAGAAGCAATACCCAACAATATTAATTCAAACCCTTAACCTTGGTTTTCAAAACCACCATTAATGACTCATGAACAATGTTTTAAACATATGTTTTTAGTGAACTAACGATGAGGGAAGAGTCACATACTTGAGTTACGAAGATTCACTAAGAGAATTTGATCCTTAATCTCTTAGATGACCACTTTAAATAAACCCTAGCTCAATCTTTCTTGAGAAGTTTTAGAGAGAGTTTGATCTTGTAAATGGTATAATGCATGACCAAATGGTATTATATGACATGGTGTCTTAAGGGATTTGGGTGGAAAATGTCCAAAGCACCCCCAGCTTAAAGCTGTAAAATTTTGCCTTTGGTTATGAGTCAAGACATCGACTCATCACCACAACTTAGGACTCGTACCATTAAGTCATCACCAAGATAGAGAATTCAACACCACAGAGTGTCTAACTTAGAACTTCCTAGTTGTACCTAAATCATATGACTCATATGGTCTAAGTCATGACCAACACAGAACATGAAAGGCTTGGATACTAGACAACATATGGTTGGATCCTAACCACTCGCTATATGAACATATGAATCATGAGGAGTCTCTATAGAAAATATAGAAATTAGACAATAACACACTATTTTACTTAATACTAGGGTCACCTAACCTATAACCATACCATACAACTTGTGGTGTGAGTATAAGGAGGGCAAAGAGCCTAAAACTTAGGAAATTTGCAAAGGCTAAAGTCTGGGGTATTTCAAAATCATTATTCCTAATTATCAGTAGGAAGTGGTAAATATGGACTTCATTATAGGGTTGCCTCATACTCTTCAATAGCATGAATCTATTTGGGTTATCATGGAATAAAACACTAAGTCATCTTATTTTCTATCAGTTAATACTTTAGGTTCTATTGAGGATAATGCTACACTTTATCTTAGGGTGCTCATGTAATATCCAGTACATTTCTAAGTCAAGCTCAGCCCCTAATGCTTGCTTAAGACACTTAGAACCGGAAAATAAGACTAAGTACTAAGGGACTTAGTAACTTTTGACTCCCTATAAATTTGAGGATTTTGATTTGACCTTTAGGGCTCTGAGATGATGAGTTTTGAGTTGATTCATGTTCAAGGGTGTTGGTAGCATGTCTCGAGTAATTTTTCAATTTTTTATATGAGTTTAGGATAGAGATTGGATTTTCATTCCAGCAAGTGACCATCATTCCATCGCATTACGGTAGAAATAGTGGTGAAACCTCACTGTATCACGATAAAGGATAAATCTACAATTGTCAATTCCAGCAACCCACCGTGATTGTACTGTGTCATGGTAGGTATAGCTGTGATACCATTGCTGAATCATGGTAAATCTCTAATCCGTATTCCATTTACAGGATAAAATCCCCAAGGGGAAGTTCAGGTTTTTTCCATCACCCAAATTCATTGAAAAAATGGAATTAAAGCCTAAAAGAAGCATGATATGCCTCATTAGACATAATTTCTCTCAAAGAAACAAATTTTATCTCAATAATAAACCCTAACCCCTTCAACATTCAAGTTTAATTCTCAAAAAATCCTCTAATAACCTTAATGAATTCTTCAACCCATCCATGGGCCACTTTTCACTCATGGGGTCTAAGAATCCATCTTTTATATTTTAAATTATATAATTACATGTTTATAAGGATTTATCTCCAAGAAGCTTTTATGAATTTCAATTATAAATGATATTTACAATCTATTTTCATTGAAAGAAGCCTTTACACATTTGAAGTATGAAATTTCATTGTTAAATCCCTAAGAATAGTTTTAGCATTACAATTATTCCGTACCCACATGTTTCACTCATTCCTATGCTTAAACCCATGAATTTCAAGTATTTTCCAAGTCATGATTTCAATTGTTTTCATATGGAATGAATTATAGTATGTTTTAAATTTTTGTGGTATCCATATCATGTAAACACAAATTCAAAATAAACCCTTAGTTTATTTTTTTGTCATGTGATCATGCTATCTTATTATGCTTAAAAACACCCCCATGTTAAAGTCTTGACCCCCATGTTATTGATGAAATACTTAAGGGAATAATTGTGAACAATAATTTTCTTCCATGGTTTCAAACCTTTCACGTGTCCCTATTTTTATTGTTATCAAGTCCTGGGGGTTATGAATACCCAAAATTTAGTTGCTCACTTTGTATTAGTATTCTCAAAATAATTTCAGACACGTATGGGTATTATCAGTTCAGTCAGTTATCATGTTAGTCTAATATAGATCAGTTTAGTAATTTGAGTCAGTTTAGTGGGGAGTAGGATTTAGCATTAAGCAAACTCAGGGATGGGGGCTCACCAACCAGTAGAGGGTGTGACCCTTAGTAGGAGTCCTTAGTTTCAAAACTACGCTGCTAGCATAGGTTGAGATATAGAACAACCAGTTAAGGGTTTTTAAAGTGTTTACCTAATAGACGAGGGTAATACATATCTCATTAGGTTACTGCCAGATGAGGGTGACTCTTCCACATGTTGGTATCTGCGACACGGTACTAACAACCTTCTAACTAGGGATACAGGTTGGACCCTAGTTAATTTTAGATTGGGGCATGTCGATTAGATGATACCTCCCATAGTTTTAGTTTTAGTATTCAGTTCAGAACTCAGTTCAGTTTTTCTTGACCATATCATATAGTTTATTAGTTATTTAGTTATCAAATTTTAGTATTTCATCTTACAGACTATTTCAAAGTCATGTTATATGCTTGGTTATGCTTTTTTAGATTTTATAGCATTCACGCATTCATATCCAGTTATCTCAAGCTAGTAATTCAGTCATTTGTTAATTATTCATATAAGACTATGCATATCAGTCTAACCTCATCTAGCATACCAGTATATTCAAAGTACTGACCACCTGCTCATATTTACACTATACTTGGACATTCCAGCGCATCAGTAGTAGTAGTAGTGGTTAATCCTTATATTTTGAGGACTGATTATGTTTATTTTAGTACTTCAATCAAAAATTTAGTCAAAGTTAGTTATGGACATATCCCATCAACTCTACAGTCATTCAGTTAAAGGCTTTCAGATGATTTCCAATCGTTAGCCAGTTTTCAGTTGATTGTCAGTCTTATCACTATTAGTTTAGATAGTTGTTTCAAATTTAAAGTATAGTAATGTCTTAGTATTATAAAACCTTATGTCATATTTAGATATTCTGTATATGTGTATCATTTATTAGCTTTTTTATTTAGTGCTCACAGCAGGTACTAGCTCATGGGTTAGCTTGTGGTCACTTATGACTGTAAGCACCGTATTGTATCCAGGGTGTACTCCTAGGGCATTACAAACTTGGTATTAGATCCTAAAGTTTTAAAGTGTCCTAGAGAGTCTAAAATTTGCATTGATTAGATTCTTATGCATGGTGTGAAGTGTGTCACCCTTAAGGGCAGGAGGCTACAAAATATTTTCGGAAAAGTTTCTATTCTTTCAGTGTTCAGGTCATGAGAATAAGCATAAGCTAAATTTAAACTCTATTTATCATTCAATATTCTTCCTATTTATAGAACATGCCTCCTAGGAACACTGATAGAAGGAGAAATAGGAATTAGCATACCTTCACCTATTCAAGACGGTCCTATGAACGAGCATGTTTCTCATGATAAATTTAGATTTTCTTTCACCATCTTAGCTTATTCAGTAATTGATCAGAATAGTTAGCTAGCTATTATCCTATCTAGGATTAAAATTTATGCTTCGTAATGTGAGGACAAGAGGTGTTATGAAAAGGGGAGAAAGAATAAGAGGGCCAAAATAGGTAGTTTTAAGTCAAGGTCAAAGAGTGTTCGTACTATCTCTCTCTACGAGAAGTATGGTAGGAATCATCAGGGCTTATGTAGGCCTGGTAGTGGGTTATATTTTGGATATGGCAAGATACGAAAAAAAGTCATGGAATGCCCTCAGGTGAGTTATTATAGTCAGCACAGTTGTTCCTAAGTTCCAGCCGGTCGCCCGACTCAGTAGGGTGCCACTTCTATGCTACCAGTGGTCAATGTTAGAATAGACTGTATGTACTCTAATTCGGATATGATCAAAAAGTTCTTCTGACATGATTATGGGTATGTCATAGGTCTTTCATATCCTTGTGTATGTTTAATAGACCACAAAACTTCACTTCCTCTTCGTAACCTTTATTTAGCTGTTGAGTTTAGTGTTAGTCCCAAAACCTTAGCATAGCCCTTTATAGTGTCTACCTCAGTAGGTAAAGCTATCCTGGCTAGACAAGTATACAAATTCTACCCAATTATAGTATCTTAAAAAATTACTTCAATTGATTTTAGAAATAGAGTCGTTTAGTTTTAATTTTTAAACGAATCGATCATTGAATGGAGGTGTAGTCCTTCAGTGCTTAAGAGTTACATGTGTTTTCAGATTCTTTCTTAGAAGCCTATGATAGCATATGATCTATAATTAGTAGTATGAAACCCAGAGTTCAACAAAAGTACTAGAGTTGCGGTGATGTTATTTGAATTTGATTAGATTATATTTCTTGGGACTAGGTGGATGAAAGGTAAATCAGTAGGCTTAAAACAGTGTATGCAAGAATTTAAGTTTGGTAATTTGAAATTATATGTTGTTAATGTTGGTGTAGAGGTAATTCTCATGGTGTAGGGAAACTATAAGTTTAAGGAGGTGAAATTGTAGGTTATGATGAAAGTAGTATGGTTCATTAAAGATTTGGGGATATCCATGTTATGTGTTAGAATCTAAGTTTAAATCTTTGAAGGTTGAGCTAATAGAAAAAAGAGTTGAGAATTCTAAGTTAGTTAGTGGTTAAGTTGTTATATGATGATTGTTTGGGCTATAGAAAGCTAAGAGTTGTATCTCATAAGGAAGTACTAGTAGTGGGTTCTACATTATCAGGTGTAGTATTTCAGGGTGAGTTTACTATTTATGCATATTGTTATACCCTAGACTCTAGGGTAAAGTGGTGATAGTTCAGTTTAGAGTTATTAATTAAATATTTCGCAAGCTCAAAATGAAGGATGAAAGCTAATGGGGAGATAGTTGAACAAGTAACCAAGTTAGGCTCTCAGATCCTAGTAGTGATGCCAGTATGTGTAGAAAAATAGTAGGAGAAGGTTGATTACCAACCCCGTTCTTATCTCAGTGCAAGGTTTTTTAGTTATCACACTATATGCTCATTCTTAACATGCCAGTTCTATGATAATTGTGCATATTTGTGCACCTTATAGAAAATCATGTACTCTCTCAGTTCTTAGTATAAGGAGTTATAATTTTCTAGCAGTATAAATCATGTTCCATAAATTTATAAACTCCAAACTCAGGTCATGCAACTCATGACCCATGTATTCATGTTTTATAGTATGCTCAGTTCCCATGACTCATACTACACTCTGAATGATTAGTGAATCTCAAATTATGTCGTTTATATCCTCAATTTAAATCCCTTGATGAATCCATTATGTTGATATTCTATTCCTCGGGCCTCAGTTAAGTGTCAAGTTATGTATAGTGTTCATTCATGCTTCAGGTCCTCATGTTTTAACCTTTCAATGACCCCTCCTAATAAAATTATATAGTGATGAGTAGCTTATGTGGGAGAGTGTAAATGTTCCATGTTAAGTAAAGATTGTTACATGCTTATTTTACATGAGGTTGTAGTTACGAAGATAGGCTTGAATGTCATGTTGATGTGTAAGTAGATAAGTGCATAGCATGTTAGTTAATACCTAGTAAGAATTAGTATTTAGTTGTTGAAGAGGTAATAAAAATTATTCAGGAGCTAGGAAGTTATGAAAATACAGAGTGTATCGAATTCATGACTCAGACTAGTATTACAGTGTTATGTGTGCATTCTGTAGATTTAAGTAGGCTTGAATATAGTGGGAGAATTCAGTCTAATTAGACTTCAGTAGGTAGAGTTATCAGTGCTCATGAGAATATTTTCAGTAGCCTCAAGTGAAGTGATGTGTGGAAGTAGAAAGTTTAGTTGAGGGAGTATTTGAGAAATGTGGCTAATCCTTAAAGTTAATAGTTGTAGTGCATAAGCCTCAGTAACTTTATCCTAGATGATGTTTCATAGGCTTGTGTTCCATATTGTAGAATTTTAGTCATGTTGTGATCTCTTATTCAGATGCCTTATTCATACCATACCCAAGATTCTTTTCTCCATAAATTCATTACAACTTCATAGAAAGAGTGTCAAAGAAATACACTAGTTAAGTATAAGTTTTCAGTATAAGTTGGTTTGTATAGCCGGTAATTCAGCTTAGCCACCAGACAGACAAGTACCTAGAGTTTTTCATCTTTTCATCTAGTTATACTATCCGAAGTCTCATGAATAGGGATATTCCATAAGGTAAAATATTCACACCCCTACAAATTACGAATTCAGCTCAGTTCAGTTTATGCATTTTTTCAGATTCAAGATAATCAATCATGATTCTGTTCATCAAAGTACTATGCATCATCTCAGTCTTTCCATAGTATTTAAGTCAAGCAGTATCATTAGGGGGACAATCTATCCCAAGGGTAGATGTTGAAATACCCTTGAGTTAATTAGTAAATACCTCAAATTTTCTTTATGAAAATAGATCTATCCCGAAGAAGTGGTTACTTATAAGTTGACTCTCTCATTTCTATCTTAGTAATATACTTACCTTCATGTCATAACATGCATTTATGAAACATTTTTTATACTCAGTCATGTCTTACATTTTTAGTTATGCATAATCAACATGTAATAGAAGTCCCTCTGTATCCTCAACTTAATCAGTCACAATCGAGGAAGAATATTCCCAAGGGGGAGATATTGTAATACCCCCATACATTTCTAAGTCCATCTCATCCCCTTGTACTTGCTTAAGACATTTAGAACCTAAAAATAAGACTAAGCGTTGAGGGACTTAGTCACTTTGGAATCCCTATAAATTTGAGCATTTTAAGTTGAGCTTCCGGGCTTTGAGTCGATAGGTTTTGAGTTGATTCAAGTTCAGGGGTGTAGATAGCATGTCTCAAGTAAGTTTTGAATTTATTAAACGATTTTTGGACAGAGTTTGGATTTTCATTCCTGTGAGTCACCGCGATTCCACTGCATTACGGTGAAAATAGCGGTGAAAACCTCACCGCATAGCGGTGGAGGCCAAATCCCCAATTGTTAATTCCAGTATCCCGCCGCAATTGCACCAAGTCATGGTAGGTATAGCGGTGAGACCTTTACCACATCATATTAAATCTCTAATCCGTATTCCAGTTATGGTATAAAATCCCTAAGGGGTAATTTGATCTGTTTCCATTGCCCAAATTCATCCAAAATATGGAATTAAAACCCCAAAGAAGCATGATATGCCTCATTAGCCATAATTTCTCTCCATGAAACAAATTCTCTCTCAAGAACAGACCCTATCCCCTTCAATATTCAAGTTCAATTCTCACGAAATCCTCTAAGAACCTTCATTAATTCTTCAACCCAGGTATGTTAGATATTCATCCATGGGCCCCTTTTCACCCATGGAGTCTAAGAACCTATCTTCTACGTTTTAAATTATGAAATTACATTTTTATAATGATTTATCTCTATAATGTTTTGATGAATTTTAATTATAAATGATGTTAACAATATATTTTCATTGAAAGAAGCCCTTACACGTTAGAAGCATGAAATTTCATTGTTAAGTCCCTAAGTATGGTTTTAGTATTAAAATTATACTATTCCCATATGTTTCACTAATTCTAATGCTTGAACCTTTGAATTTAAAATGTTTTCCAAGAGTTTTGATAGAAATAACCATTACACATTTAAGAGTCAAAGTATGTTTTCCTATACCTTGGTAAATTGATTTCAAGTCATAATTTCAATTGTTTTCATGTGGAATGCATTAAAGTATACTTTAAATTTTTGAGGTCTCTATATCATATAAATAAAAATTCAGAATAAACCCTCATTTTATGTTTTGGTCATGCAATCATGCTATCTTTTCATGCTTAAAAGCACCCTCATGTTGAAGTCTTGACACCCATGTGATTGATGAAAAACTTATGTGAATAATTGTGAACAATGATTTCCTTCCATGGTTTCAAAGCTTTTATGTGTCCATGTTTTTATTGTTATAGAGTCTTGGGGGTTATTAATACCCAAAATTTAGTTGTTTACTTAGTCTTAGTATTCTCATAATGGTTTCAGACACGTATGAGTATTATCAATTCAGTCAATTATCATGTTAGTCAAACTTAGATCAGTTCAGTAATCCAAGTCAGTTCAATTAGGAGAAGGATTTAGCATAGAGCCAACCCAGGGATGGGGGCTCACCTGTCAATAGAGGGTGTAACCCTTAGTAGTAGTCCCTAAGTTCCAAGACAACGTAACCATCTTAGGTTGAGATATCAATCTGCCAGTTGAGGGTTGATAAAGTGTTTACCTGCCAGATGATGGTGATACATATCTCATTAGGGAACTTGCTAGATGAGGGTTACCATTCCACTTGTTAGTACTCATGACACGGTTCTAATACCCTTCCAACTAGGGTTACAGGTTGGCCCCTAGTTAGCTTAGATTGCAGCATGTCGGTTAGATGATACCTCCCACAGTTTTAGTTTCAGTATTCAGTTCAGAACTCAATTTAGTTTTTCTTGACCATCGCATATAATTTCTTAGTTATTCAGTTATCAGATTTTAGTATTTCAGCTTATAGACTATTTTTGAATCATGTTATATGCTTGGTCATGCACTCTCAGATTTTATAACATTCACACATTCATATCCATTTATCCCAAGCTATTCATCCAGTCAGTTGTTATTTATACACATGAGCACATGTATATCAGCCTTACCTTATCTAGCATACCAGTACATTCAAAGTAATGACCTCATACTCATTTTTTGTGCTATGATGTATCATATTATAGGTTTGAATAGGTTCCCGACCACACTTAGACATTCCAGCGCATCAGCATCAGTAGCAGCGGTGAGTCCTCATATTTTGAGGGTCGATTATGTTTAGTTTAGTACTTCTACCTATTAGTCAGTTGGATTTATTTAGGGACATGTCCCATCAACTCCACTATCATTCTGTTTGAGGCTTTCAGACACCTTCAGAAAATTATCCAGTTTTCAATTGATTGTCAATCTTTACGCTATTATTTTGAGATAGTTGTTTTAAATTTAATAGTTCAGTAATGTCTTAGTATTATAAAAAAGTTATGGCATATTCAGTTATTCCACAGTGTGTATCATTTATTAGCAATTTCGTTCAGTGCTCACAGCATATACCAGCTCATGAGTTATCTTGTAGTCACTTGTGACTGTTAGGACCGTGTGGCATCCAGGGTGTACTCCTAGGGTTTTACAGTTGGTAAAATTGCATGGAGTTTCTTTGACTATCATTTTATATAGGGGTATTCAATTTACCTCTTATTATTAGAAGACTTTTTAGAAGGGTCTTAGTACCCAATTTTACCTAATCCTCATATAAATGGTTAGGTAGAATAGACCATCCAAACTTTAGAGGAATTTTTGATATCATGTTCCA
Organism: Capsicum baccatum var. pendulum; assembly: GCA_030864225.1. Classification (NCBI taxonomy): domain Eukaryota; kingdom Viridiplantae; phylum Streptophyta; class Magnoliopsida; order Solanales; family Solanaceae; genus Capsicum; species Capsicum baccatum. The sequence goes on from CM061558.1 coordinate 48,785,329, forward strand.
TTGATTTAAAAGGTAGTTGGAAAGTTCATTTGACTTTGATTAAGTTTACTTATAATAATAGCTATCACTCAAGTATTCAGATGGTGTCATTCTAAGCATTTTAAGTAGGAGGTATAGATCTTCTATTGGAGGGATAAAGTTGGTGAACACATCTTAATAGGGACAGATTCAGTTTGTGAGACTCTGGAGAAATTTCAGTTGATTAGAAAAGAGACTGAAAATAGCTCAGAGTCGTCAAAATTCTTATACAGAAGTGATGAGGTAGGAACTTGAATTTGTTATTGGTGATTGGGTTTACTTAAAAGTTTAACCCATGAAAGGGATGAAGAGATTCGGCAAGAAAGAAAAGTATAGACCTTGTTATGTTGGTCCTTATAAGATTGTGGTTCACTTCATTAATATAGCCTTTGAGTTGGAGTTTCCTGCAGACATAGCGTCAGTGATCTATTTTTTCATATGTAATTGTTAAGGAAATGCAGTGGTGATCCTACATTGATTGTTCCTTTAGACTACATGGACGTGAAATATAGTCTTTATTACAAGGAGGTTCAAGTTGAGATCCTTGACCACTAGGTTCATAAATTGAGGAATAAAGAGGTTGCTTTGAAAGGTTCTTTAGTAAAATCAGTCAGTTGAGGAGCTACTTTGAAAGTAGGGGTGGACATGACGAACAAGTAACCCCCCCCCCCCAATCATTTATCTTTAAACTCAGTTCCAATATGAGGTAATAGTTTCTCCTAAATTAATTCTTTTCAATTCATGCAAACCAATTAATCTCATGTTATTACATGCATTCATGATTACAGTTTAGTCTATGTTTTAGTTATAGACTCAGTTATCATATCAACGCTCAACTCTTACAAATTCAATGTTGGGAATGCAGCTTGTTCCCTAACTTTTTTGCTTAGTTAGTTTTCATTCAAAGATAAAAAAAATGAAAAGGGGAGATACTGTAACACCCCAAAAGCTAAGCTAAGATTAGAACCATGCTTCAAATACATGTACAATCAAACAACATATTTTGATAGTATAGAATATGATTTATACATGTAGTAAGTCACAAGTAACTCCTAGCTTATGGCCTAGTTGAAACCTTCCTTACCAGTTGATTTATTTTGAAGAATCTTTGTATAATCAACTTCAAACGAGCATAACTCCCATATTATTAGGTGTTTTTAATCTCAAGACCCACCAAATGAAATTTCTTTGGGTCTTTTTTTCAACATATCAAATTTCTCATTAATTCAACTCTGAGCTAAGAGTTGGGGCTATTTTAGTGAAACATTGTCCAACAGTGATATCCCACAAACCAAGTTACGATTTTTTTCAGATTGTATGATCGTACAATTTATTTGTCTACATAAAATATTGTATAAGGTATTCATTTACACGAAATAGTCCTTACCTAAAAGTTGACAAATATTCCTCCCAACCATGAGATGATCCCATGATTTTGGTTAGAAACCATGATCTTGGCTACAATTTTGGTTCCTAAAGTTAATTTGGTATGGAATTCAAACTATAAATCAAGGTACGATCATGGAGGATCTCACAAGTCCCATAATGGATCATATGATGAATTCCAAAGAGGCCACAAGACCAGCCACCAACCCAAGTACATCCCCCACGATCATAGATGGGTCCTATAATCGTGGGATAGTTCGTACATTATATTCTACAGCTTTTTCAGTTACACTTTATAAGCGGCATTCCTATCTTTTCCCACTATATAAACCACTAAACTATGTCGCTTATGCTTTTCCAAAGATGGTTATTAAGTATAATATTACCATATGTCTCTTATTACTCAAATTCCTTAGACACTTAGCATAAAACAGAGAAAAAAGAGGCAATTTCTCTTCTCCAAGGAAATAACTAGGGTTCATTTTCTTCAAGCTCAAAATTTCAAGATTTAACCAACGTTTTCACCTCCAAGTATGTAGGATTTCATCAATGTATTTTATTTCACCCACTGAATCTCAAAGTTAACTAAATTCCTCAGTTTATTTTCCCCCTCAGATTCTAGAGATGATGAATATTATGAATTTCCTTATAGTTACGTTCCTTGATATAATTAATCCATGAACCCATGTTGTTTTCCATGATTTTCAATACCTTTGGATGTTATAATTATGAACTATAAATGTTTTGTTAAATCGTGATTTAAGGAGATGATATATGAAATTTGTTATTATATTTAGTTTAAAGAATTGTCATTAGTAGTTGCATTCTTATGAGATAGCGGATTATGATCACTCGAAGACCCAAGATATCATGCATTATCAGTTAAATAGTTGCATTCTTCTAAGATGTCTGGTTATGAACACCTGATGACCTAGGATATCATGCATTGTTAATTAAATACTCAATCATTTAGTTTTTCATAATTTAGAATGCTTTCAGATAAAGCACTTATCCTTCAGTTTTAAAAGATCATTATTGTTGAGTATTTTAGTATATCAGTTTATTTTAAATTAGGGGTAATACTTAGAACCGAGAGGACTCAGGTTCATACAACCCAAGTACCAAACTACGTGCCACCATTGTTTAAAGAGGTCATCAGTAATTGAGAGTATCTGTCTTGCCCTTAATGGGCTTATGAGTGAATTCACGACATTCATGGCTCATACTCTTGACAAGGTACAGAATACCCTTCCAACTTGGGTTATAGGTTGGATTCCATGTTACTCACATAATCTATGTCGGGTACAGAAAGAACCCACATTTAGTCTCTAACCTCAGCTTGACATTGGACTAGTTTGTTCAGTATCTTACAAAGTTACATGTTTTATTTCTTGATCATTACATTAAGTGTACAGAATCCAATTCCATAATCAGTTTGTTATGTCACTTTCACCATGCTCATCTCATATAGTGTAGTGCATACCTAGTATGCTCAGTACTTTCAAAGTACTAACTGCATACTTTCATTTGCACTATATTATCTTATAATATAGGTTTGGACGCTCAGCATCCCAATTTTTGTTAGCTTGATTCATCATCATTTTCGCAGCACTATTTGGTGAGTCTCGTCATTCGAGGACTCGTTATTAGTAAAAATACTGATCATGGTTAGCTTGATTCAGTGTCATTCCAGATGTATTATTTGGTAAGTCCTCATCATTCGAGGACTAGTTATAAGTATTTAATTTTTATCTATATTTTAGTTTAAGACAGTTAGAGTTAGTTAGGGACTTATCCCCAAAACTCATCTTATTAGAGGCTTTCATACAAATAGTAGATGTTCAGTTTTATATTATATTAAGTGAATTCCATTTTGATTCAAACATTGGCATTTAGTTTTGATTATTCTTATATCTTTTGGACTTTATCTTTCACACAGTGTTTTTCTATTTTATACAATATTCTTAGTGTCATGTCAGACCATGGATTAGCTTGAGATTACTTATGACTCTAATCTTTGTATAATGACTAGAGGGTAGTCTTGAATGTGATAGAAGCTCTTTTTTTTGTTTCGCGTGAAGGGCATGTATCATTAGGTTCAATGTTATGTAGGTTAAATTTCATGTGGTAAGAAGTTAAATGTTCTGGTTCTAGCCCTTTACAAACCTTTACCTGGAGCACAGTGTGTGTGTGACCCCCACCTACCTTGTGGCCCACATTATCCATCCTAGACTCCGCAGGTTCAAGTTTTGAGTTCTTTTACCCATTTGTCTACTTCAAACCATTTCTAATTCATATTCTACACGTCCATATATCCCATTGAAGGTTTCAACTATCGTATTGGCTCAAACATACCGTAGGGTTACCTTAATCATGTCATTAAGGTTGTAATACGTATAAATTAATGTCTAAAACCTACAGTGTTTTAGATCTATTTTAGCATTGTAAACAAATAATTTCAATTACTTTTGTATGCTTTCATGTGTGTGGTCTTTGATTGTGTATTTAAAAGATCAACAATATCAAGTGAGCAATAGTGTCTAGCATGGAAATCTTGGACGTCTAAACCTTCCTCTTCGTTAACTAATCATCCTAACTCAAAATTTTCGGCTCCTTACCAGTAGGAGTCAACATTTTTCTTTCACAAATAATGAATGATTTTCAATAAAAATAAATTAGGTGATTCAGCAAGACAACCCGTCAAAAGAAGTGCCATATTTATTACTTTAATTTATTTTTCTCAAGGACAAAACATAGTTTAAGTGTTATAAGAATCTTATAAATATATCTTATTGGGTCTTGAATACATAAATTTCTTCATAAAAGCATAAAAATTATCACTTTTCTTACATATCGTAATTGAATTATGCAAGATTTGAGAAGAGATAGTATAAGAATAAAAAATAAAAAGCAATAAGATTTCAAGAAAAACACAACAAATTACCTTTTTAAATTTAATAAAAATTATGATCGTAAATGAAATAAGTAAATAAGGGCAATCGAACGTACTACATTTTCTGCTATACATGGAATAAAAAGAAGGGTTGAACCACAAGTGTGTCATAACCAAAGAAAAAGAAGGGATAATACCCACGAAAATACCTGAACTTTGATCGGATTTTCAGTTAACCATACCGAACTTTGTGGGGGTCATATTACCCCCCTAGACTTTTTTTTTCATATTTTAATATCATATATCTGTCCACTTGGACAAGTGTAAATATGAGGTGGCGCCTGTATACACGTGTAAAATCGAGATTTGGCGCGTGTATTACACGTACACGCGCCAACGTCGAATCTGGGTATAGAGTTTCAGGAGGGGGGGAGAGAATTAAATCCACCTTAAAAATTCTAGGGGGGGTAATAGGACTCCCACAAAGTTCAGTATGCTCTACTAGAAATTCGGTCAAAGTTCAGCTATTTTCGTGAGTATTGTCCAAAAATTTTTTTTGGCAGAAATGACCCTTTTTTGAGTGATTTTTTTTTTGTCTCTCATAAGAAAAGTCTAATAGAATTAGCCTTTCCTATTTTTTTTTATAATAAATGGCTTTTTTCCTCTTCATAACTGAAATATTTTTAAACAATTTTTCATGCTTATTTGCCTCTCAACTTCTATTTTTTCATTTTAATTTTTTTTCAAATTTTTCAACATTTGATTTTTCTTTTTTTCAATCTTTACTTTTTCCCTTTTCTCCTCTCAGATTCTATTCTCTTTGCCTCTGTCTTTTTTTTTCCTTTCTTTTCTCAAACTTTATTTTTTCTTTTATCTTTTTTTCTTTATTTTTTTCTCAATCTTATTTTTGTCTTTAATTTTTTTTCTTTTTTTTCTCTCTCCTCTTATATTTTTATTTTTATGTTTATCCTATTTTATTTTATTTTATTTTCTCAACCTTTATTTTTATTTATTTTTTTCTCCATTTTATCTTTTTGGTCAACCATTATTTTTTTTATTTTTTTTCCTTTTCTTAGATTCCATCCAAACAAGTTATGCCCCATTGGTAAGGGTTGACACTACTACATTATGTCTTAATTAATGAGATTTTAGCCCAAGGATTTTCAAACAAGTTATGCCCCCTGGGCAAGAGTTGACAATACCACATTATGTCTTGATTTATGTGATGTTCTATAACTCTTTCCTTAAAGACAAGACTTAGCCCAAGAACTTTCAAACAAGAAGTTATTACCCATAGGCAAGAGTTTACAATACCACATTGTGTCTTGATTTATGATATGTTCTATAAATCTTGACTTATACGCAAGACTTAGCCTGCCAAAAGAAAAAGTTATGCCCCACGAGAAAGACTTGAATCTACCACACTGTGTCCTAATTTATTGTATGTTCTACAGCTCTTGTCTTAGAGGGAAAACTTAGCACAAATACTTACAAACAACAAGGTATACACCATGGGCAAGTGTTTACACTATCAAGAACTTTCAAACAACACATTATGCGCCCTGGGCTGGAGTTGAGACTACCACATTATGTGTAGATTTATGAGATGTTTTATACTATTATCTTATAGGCAAGACTTAACCCAAGAACATTCAAACTAAAACTTAACTCAAGAACTAACTTATGTCCTTCAGTTTACTTTGATGTCAAAGAAAGAAGATCCTTTTTATGAATTATTCATTTATGTTCATTGGTAAAGAATAGCAGGAGTCGAGAAAAAAGAAAAAAAAAGAAGAAAAGAAAGAGAAATGAAAAAAATAAAGATTGAGAAAAAAATAAATGTTAAGAAAAAATAAAAATGAGAATAATAAAAAAAGGCAAAAATATAGGTTGAAAAAATGAGAAAAAATATAAAAATAAAGTTTGAGAATTTTTTTTAAAAAAAATGATAGAATGAGAAAAGGTTGATACAAGTGAATTAAAAAAAGGAGAGAAATGAAAAATAAATAATATTTGTCCTTTCTTTTGTGCAATTAGTTATTGTTTATGTGTATCTTTACATTTTGAGCATTTCATTTATATTTTTGATCTTTTTTCGTTGGTGTTTTTGTTCACTAAAACCCATGTCATGATTGTACTTTTCTCTTTCTATTAAAGATTCAATAGCCTTTAGTGTCTTTCGCTTTTCACTCCTCAACAATGAAGATTCATCTAGTCAGTCAAATTGATTGACAAAAGGGATGTTAGTTTTAAAAGGGGTTATCAATATATTGACTATTGATAATATATCCTATTGTAGGTAAGGCCTTATTTGTTTGCACTGTCTGAATCTAAATGGTTCAGACCTTAGGCCATTAAGTGCATTTATTTATATAAAGATGTAAGCACTTATTTGGTCTGAATATGTATTGATCATTAGAATTAAAAAAATTCTTAATATCATTAAGAGGTATTTTAGTATGGATAATTTTCACCACCATTCTATACAAAACCTCAAGCTACCACTAACCATATTGGTTATCACAATCGCCATCACCATTGTCAACCCATATTATTGTCGCCACCATCAACAATTACCACTGCCATCACAACCACCACTATTGTTAGTCACTATGACTCCTACCTTCTCCGTCATTATAATAATATCAACTGCCACTACCACAACAATCACCACAAGCTACCACCTCCACTACCACTGTCAGCCACTACCATCATTGTGGTCAATCTCTACAACCAATCATCTCCACCATAACAATTGGAACCATCACCAACTACCGTAAATGTATTGCCAACCTACATATTCTTCAAAACTTATCAACTATCACCATCATACCAGTCACTACAACACCAACTACCTCTATCATCACAACTATCACCACTATTATTCCTAGCCACTAACACCAACCATATCCACCACTGCCAATACACACCATCTCCACCATCACTAGTGCACATAAATGGTTCATTTGTTTGATAAAAATATGGTTTTATTTTATTAAATTTATATATTTTTAAATATGCTTTTTAGTTCAGATTTCCCAGTTTTGATATAGTTGCGCCTAGAATCGTCTCTTAGCCCATTTTTATTTGCCTTGATGATGGGTGTTTTGATGTGACATATTTAAGGAGAGGTACCTTGGTGTATATTATTTGCAGATAATGTGGTATTGATTCATGAGAATCGAGGTGGAGTTGATGATAAGTTAGAGATTTGGAGACAAATGCTTAAGTCTAAAGGATTTTGATTAAGTAGAACCAAGATAGAGTACTTGGAGTATAAGTTTAGTGACAAGTTGTAGGAGGCAGGAGTGGTTATGAAGCTAGACTCTCAGGCCATTCAGAAGAGAGAGAGTTTTGAGTATTTAGGATTTATGATTCAGGGCAATAGTGGGATTGACGAGAATATCATGCATCATATTGGGGAAGAGTGGTTAAAAATGAGGCTCGCTTTAAGAGTTCTATGTGATAAGAAAGTTTCCCCAAAGCTTAAAGATAATCTCTACAGAGTGGTAGTCCGATCGGCTTGTTGTATGGAGTGGAGTGTTGGCCAGTTAAGAATTCCTACATCCAAAAGCTGAAAGTAGTAAAGATGAGAATGTTTTAATGGATGTATGGACATGCCAGGAAAGATAGGGTGAGGAATTAGATTATTTGGGAGAATATGAGATTTCCTCGATAGAGGATAAGATGTGAGAAGTGAGGTAACATTAGTTAGAGCACGTAATTAGAAGGGGATCTAATGCTATAGTGTGAAGGTGTGAGACATTAGCTATGGATGGTTGTAGGTGAGGTAGAGGTAGACTGACGAAATATTAGAGAGAGGTAATTAGGCATGATATAGAGAAGTTACATCTCACAGAGGACATGACCCTTGATAGGAAGGTATGGAGGATGCGGATTAGGGTAGAGGGTTAGGGGTGGAAGTGCATCGGTAATAGTATAGGATCGCTTCTCTGTGTCTGGAGTTTCTTGTTCACGTATAGCGGTGTTAGTTTATTTTGGATAGCGTACTAGTTTATATGCACTTATCTTTTGTGTTTCTTATACTATTAGATTGTCTTCCATACCATACTGGTTTATATGCACTTATCTTTTATGTTTGTTATACTGTTATCACTCCTAAGCCAGGGGTCTATCAAATATAGCCTCTTTACTTCTCCTTAGGTAGTGGTATGGTCTGTGTACACTCTACCCTCCCCAGACCTCACTAGGTGGGAATACACTTGGTATGTCGTTGTTATTACTTTTTAGTTTAATCGTTTATTTAGTGTTCACAAATAAATAAATTATGAACATTCATATATATAAAAATAATTAGTCAGAATCATTTCGTATTTAGATCTTTAGACAACATCTTAATCATTCAAATAAAAGGGTACCCTATTGCTATAAAGCTCTCTCTATGTGCGGGTTTGACGAAGGGCCAAACCATAATGGTTTATTGTATGCAGCCTTACCCTACATTTCTGCTAGAGGATGTTTTCATAGCTTGAACCCTTGACCTTCTGGTCCCATGGCAACAACATTACCCGTCACTCTATGGCTTTTCCTCATCTTAATGATTCAAATGTGCATTCAAATTTAGACGCATTAATATTACTGAAAATAAATAAGGCCTACGGTTACTTGTGTGTATCTCTTTCTATATATGGATCTTGAGCCATTACTTTGTAGACTCCTTATATGATTTGATAAGATTCCTCACACTTGTTTAGAAAGTTTAACACGAGTATATAGGAATTTGGCATGACGAATACTGAAATTGGTCATTAGTTATTCTATTTACACTATGCCGCAGTGGTTTATGTTGATTAAACAATTAGTATAGGCAGTGATCAAAAGACATGACTAACTTTAAATAACATCTTTTTCAACACTACACACATTCATAGTAAACCCCCCAATGACCAACTTAATACTCATCAACCTATTATTGACCCTCTTAACCTCCTACAATGCCACGATTTTCTGAATCGAAATGTTACACAATGATCATAACCCATAGGGACCACAAGCTAACCCATGACTGATATCTATACCTGTAAATTGCATAATATCTCATAAAATATGCAAAAATATGAACTGTAAGGACATAAGGTGCAATACTGATACATATCTGAAAAAAATGGTATAACAATACCAAAAAGAAACATAAACACTAAAGTCTAAACATCTAATCTGACATCTAGTCCAAAAGACTCTAACTGAACTGAATAAGTAGTTGATGGGACATGTCCCCAACTAACTCCAACTACTGAAATAAAGTAAAAACTAAAATAGAAATGAAATCATCATGTCCTCAAAGGATGAGGACTCACGTCTAACTCTGACTACTGATCCTCGGATCTACTGCTGATTTGGAGCTCATGCCTTTGAACCTATGGTGTAACATAAGAGAAAGCACCATAGTGTAAATGTGTTAGTACGTCTGAATGTACTGAGTATATGAGTAAGGCAGGCTAAATTCAAAGGATTATATGTATGTACAATACTGACTAATATGAATGTTAGAGTACACATATGCATACGTAATTGTAACTGAACTCATAGAGATATGGACTACTGAGTCTGAATATTGACAACATGAGTGTACTGATAATGAGATTCTGAAAGACTAAGTATACTAATATTGATATGTAAATCACTAATAAGTGATGGATCTGATATTGTATTATTGATATACTAAGTGACTGATATTTCATTACTGATAAATGAATAATTGTTTCTGAGAGTTTGTAATATGAAGAACTGGTCTGGTTGACTGTATCTGATTGTCCGAAAACTCAGTAATGATAGCATGAGTTCTGATAACTGTTGTGATTGATAGCATAAATGACTATATCTCCCAGTCCATAAATCTGAAGGAAACTATCTGAGTTCCATTTTATTTCTCAGTTGACTGTATTTGACAGAACTGATATACTAAAATATGAAGATCTATCTAAGTTCTTTACTGAGATTGTGTAGCTATAGCTGACAGTCCTGAAATCTATAATTGAAACTGTGGGAAGTAGTTATCTAACCGACATACCCCAAATACGCTATAATAGCTAAGTTGGGGTCTAATCTCTGCCCCAACTAGAGGGGTATCAATACCGCGCCACTGGTAAGGACAACTGTGAGAACCCTATTCTAGAAGGTACTTAATGAGAACGGTACGAACCCTAAAGTGATATGTTAAGCCACCTCATCAACCCTAATCTGATGGGTTAAGATGTCTCAACCTATGTTGTCTACATAGTTTTGGAACACAAAGATGACTACTAAGAATCACACCCTGAACTGGCAGGTGAGATCCCATGCTTGGGTTCACTCGGTGATAACTTCTACTCCCATCTGAAGGACACTGAACTAAATAACTAAGTTGAACTGAATAACTGAACTGAACTGATTTGCTGAACTGATACTAATTAACTGGACTGATACTAGTGGTATTGTTTAGCAGAGCTAAACTAAGTTTACTGGATTACAATGAATGATGGAATGTACTGAGTTCTGAGGACTAGTTGAGAGTACTAAAGTTACTGAGATTGACTATGAATACTGAGGTTGCTGGGGTTATTGAGCACTGAGATTACTAAGATTACTAGACTATTGAGATTTTTGAGTTTTCCCGAGTCACATGACTGACTAAATTCTATTGATCATGGCTAGACTGAGAGTATCATGAAAACATGACATGGCTCTGGGAACACAACTATATTTTTTGGGTACAAGTACCCCCAAGACTCGATGGAAGGAAACTGACACAACTTGAATTTTCTTGAGTACAGGACCATGAATAAAAAACCATAATACATGAGTGGGGGATTTCATGAAGTACATGATCATCATAATATCTATCATGAATATGAATGTTGATAATAAAGTCATAAATCTCATGTTCTAATATCATAGTCATTCCGACAATAAATGTTATTCATAGCAATCACATGGACGCCATTCAAGCGTAAGGGAATAGCAACATGTAACATTTAGTTCATATTGTAATGATTTAGGGATATTATGCATCATGTATTTATTCAACATCTCAAACATGGTAGGGAAATCATGGATATATTTTGTGTACATAATTTATATCTCTGTTATCATACATGTTTTATACCACAACAATAACAACACATAATTTGCATGGAAATTCATATTGGAGTGTATGACTAGCATGAAATTGTTATTTAGATATCATGAAATCATGTAAATATGAAGTTCTAACATACTAGTCCTTTTATCGAACACCTTACATGCATTCTTTAAGGCATAGGTGGATTTCATACTTGCATTCTATCAATCCATCTAAAGATCATGTTTTTTAACTAACAACATAACTTTCATGAGATAAACATTAATAATACTATTATATATCAAAACAAAAAAGCATCAACATGGGTATGGTCATATCACCACAATCAACCCAGCTTTTGTATGTTAAAGATTGATTCTTGAACTCCACGGACGTAAAAAATCCATGGATGAACACTACGCATACCTTGGAAGGGAGGTTCTTGATGAATGACAAAGGAATTTCCTTGAAATTGAATCTTCAAGCTTAATTATGCAACCCTAGTTTTTTTCCTCTTTTAGTTCTCTTGGATGATGAGCTTTGAGTTGTTAATAAGGTTGTAATATGTTTAGAAGCTATATATTTTGTAGGGTTAAGTTTAGGGACGTGTAAAGAGTATTAAAATACTTAATTACCCCCAAAATAACCTAAAACAGAGTATTTTTGGCATTAGAACTGACTCAGGCGCCGCCTAACCAATCTCCTGAGTTTGGTTGGGCGGTGCTTAACCAATCTCCTGAGTTTGGTTGGGCGGCGCCTAACCAATCGCTTATCCTTATTGTCTCTCATGAAAAAGGGCCTAAGTTTTTGTTCGGGTGTTGGATTAAGGCAAAATTGGTATCGTTGGATAGATAATTCAATTATCTACAATTTTTTGGGTAGAAGTATGCATAAATAACACATTTACATCGATTTATACTCATTCAAATATGACCCTTACAAAATCAAACACTAAAACTTGATTGATTCAAAAACTCCTAGCTTGTATTACCTTAAGTGACTCATATGAACATGCTTAATGTATCACAAGCTATCTTATACCTAGGATACTCATTGTAAGTCATGCACTAAAATGCTACTCATAAGATAGGAGGTTTGATACATAGGAAAAATGGTTAGTCTTCTAGCTTAGAAACATACGGGGTATTACAATATCTCCCCCTTGGGAACATTCATCCTCGAATGAAAATTAACTAAAGCGGGAGAGATGATAAGATAAAGTACCTACAAGACTTACACTACTGAAACATGGGTTCATGACTGGCATAACTAAAAGCTAAGCACAACTTACTGAACATGCATATCTGATGCATAGGAAGCTGATTCATAAATATAAGACTGAGGATTCTAATAAAGTAAGTTTTCTCAAAATGAGAATGCATATCTGATGAACAACTGAAAAGATGAATCCATGCATATCTGATGCATGTTTATATGATTGGCATAATATGTGAATGCATGACTGAAAGTACTAATGAGCTAATCACACATATCTGATGCGTGAATTCATGACTAAACTTACTCATGAACATGCAATGGTAAAGGTATCAAGTTTGAACTGAAAACTGAGCATAGAACTCAATACCAAGTTTGGTACTAAAATATGAGCATGAGAATGAGTAAGATTATGAAAAACTGTTATCTTGAACTGATAATATCGATAAGTTTAAGATTAATTACTCCATATGCATGATCGTAAACATGACAACATAACTAAGTCTGGGACGTGGTAGATATACTGAATATCATGATCTGACCTGAATCTTGAAAACATGGCATACGATAGAAGTTGGATCTTGAGGGTTATTTTATGAGTGCCCCTTCTCTTAACTGGATTCATAAAAAGAAAAGAGAGTAGCATGTTTATTTCATGAAAGTTTGGGAGTATGATGTATCTACCCCTTCGGAAACTATGTCCCTCAAAGAATACTGACTTGGATGAGCTACTGAGGGAAATTGAGACGATGTTCAAAACACCTAGGAACTGAGTCATGACTGAATAGCTAGGATCTGAAACTAGGACGTGATACATGAACTGAACTGAACCCGAGTGCATAAATACACTAACTTCTCTAATTCACTGAATAACTGATAGGTGAATACAAGATCTGCAAAGTTAAACTGTACTTAGTCTGAATAGCTGGACTGAGATTTTTTGAGTTTTATGCATAGGAAATAAGGACTAACTGAGTAGAATAAGGTATCTGAGCATGGATTTATGATGTCTGTATTATTTTTGAATGTGAGACCAGGCATACACTACGTCTTTGAGGTATTCTATAAACTGGGGGACTAAAACACTGATAACTGAGTACTGACAATCTGAATTCTATTGTCAAGCATGGCTGGAACTAAACTGAGTTTCAAATCTGGTTATTGAACTGAAGATGGCATTATAACTAAGCCTATAGCTAGTACAGAAGTATTGAATTCAAGGACTGAACATTGTTCACTGAGTGCTGGATACTGAAACTATAATTGAGTTGGAAACTGAGTTTTTGATGGCTACATGCTGGGGACTGACATAAGTCAAGGATCTAAATGTACACTTACCCTTTGTACTTTCCTAACTTCTAAATACAATCCCATGCTATATACTTACTTGTACATTTATCATGGCATTCAAGCCTATATTAATCCCTACACTCTCGTGTAAAGTAACCATGCAACAATTTTCTCTTATCTAAACAACTGGTCATCACTACACTGTTCCATAAGGAGATCTAAATGGAGGATTAAATCAGGAGGACCTAAAACATGAATAGATACAAACTAAACTTGACACATGACTGAAACTTGAGGAATAAAATATCAATAGTTTGGATTTACCAATAAGGTCTGAACTGAGGATATACATGACATAGTCTAAATGTATCTGATCTGTAGAGGCATAGCATGAGTCATGGAAGCTAAGTATACTTGAAAGCATGATATGCGTACATGAGTCATGAGATGCATGACCTAAGTCTAGAGTTTTCTGTACTCATGGGACATAATTAGAATACTGAGGGAGCTGGAACTGAACCCCTTATACTAGGAACTGAAGACGGACAAAATCTCATATAAAATGTGTGAAAGTAGATTATTCTCATAGAATATGACTCGTACTGTGGAGTAAAAGGGACTCCTTATGCTTGAAATTGAATTCATACATGATTATAGTTCGTGACCATAGAGTTGGTATCAATGCTTGAGTTGATTTCATGATAGCTGAAGTGAAAAACTCTGCACTGAGATGAGAATGGGTCTAGAATTGTCTTCCCTTACTGCTTTCTATACATACTGTCTCTACTACTTAAATCTGAGGGCGTGGCTTAGGTACTTGATCTACTATTATATACCTACATTATGTTCAACACACATTATCTGGTTTTGTTTTCTCATATACTACTACTATCACATTCATACCTTCATGCTTAATTGAGTCAATAAACTTAAGTTTTTAGCTCATACTGTTCAAGCCTACTGATCTAATCCTTATAAATACATAATCTGATAGAATAATACTATCCCAACTCTACTACTACTAAATTTTTAGGTTCAAGAATAAGTTCTCATGATCATGAATAAAATATGTACGACCTTGGAACAATAATGAACTGATGGGATACTGTTTTAGTCTGCTTCTAATCCCTTAATTGAATGTAGGGACTTCTTGAGAAAGCCCTGTCTTTAGGACTTTGAACTTCACTGTTTCTATTACCTTGAAAGTAAGGTAAAGTGAACATGAGGGGTGCAGATATGAATGGACATGGTTTACTTAAATAAACTTGCTATAGCACGATCTTGAGATATGAAAGAAGGGAAATTATTCAGAAAACATCTCATAGCCTCTTGCACATAAGTGTGGTGCACAATACGCCCATGTACTAGACTCTAATTGATGCAGCTTTCAGACTTCCTAGGACACTGTTGAACCTTAGGCTCTGATACCAAGTTTGTAATGCCTCAATTTTCTAAGACGAAATACTACATAGTGTTCATGACCCTGAGGGACCACAAGCTAACCCATGACTAATATCTATACCTATAAACTGCATAATATCTCATAAAATATGTATAAATATGAACTATAAGGACATAAGGTTCAACACTGATACATATCTGAAAAATATGGTATAACAATACCAAAAAGAAACATAAACACTAAAGTCTAAACATCTAATCTGACATCTAGTCCAAAAGACTCTAACTGAACTGAATAAGTAGTTGATGGGACATGTCCCCAACTAACTCCAACTACTAAAATAAAGTAAAAACTAAAATAGAAATGAAATCATCATGTCCTCAAAGGATGAGGACTCACGTCTAACTCTGACTACTGATCCTCGGATCTACTGCTGATTTGGAGCCCATGCCTCTGAACCTATGGTGTAACATAAGAGAAAGCACCATAGTGTAAATGCGTCAGTACATCTGAATGTACTGATTATACGAGTAAGGTAGGCTAAATTCAAAGGGTTATATGTGTGTACAATACTGACTAATATTAATGTTAGAGTACATATATGCATACGTAATTGTAACTGAACTCATGGAGATACGGACTACTGAGTTTTAATATTGACAACATGAGTGTACTAATAATGAGATTCTGAAAGACTAAGTTTACTAATATTGATATGTAAATCACTAATGAGTAATGGATCTGATATTGTATTACTGATATACTAAGAGACTGATATTTCATTACTGATAAATGAATAATTTTTTCTGAAAGTTTGATATATAAAGAACTGGTGTGGTTGACTGTATCTAATAGTCCGAAAGCTCAATAATGATAGCATGAGTTCTAATAACTATTGTGATTGATAGCATAAGTGACTATATCTCACAGTCCATAAATCTGAAGGACACTATCTGAGTTCCATTCTATTTCTCGATTGAGTGTATTTGACAGAACTGATATACTGAAATCGGAAGATCTATCTAAGTTCTTTACTGAGATTGTGTAGCTATAGCTGACAGTCCTGAAATCTATAATTCAAACTATGGAAAGTAGTTATCTAATCGACATGCCTCAAACACGCTATAATAGCTAAGTAGGGGTCTAATCTCTACCCCGACTAGAGGGGTGTCAATACGGCGCCACTAGTAAGGACAACTGTGAGAACCCTAAACTAGCAGGTACTCAATGAGAAAAGTGGGAACCCTAAAATGATGGGTTAAGCCACCTCATCAACACTAATCTGATGGGTTAAGATGTCTTAACCTATGCTGTCTACATGGTTTTGGAACACAAAGATGACTACTAAGAATCACACCCTGAACTGGCAGGTGAGTTCCCATCCTTGGGTTCACTCAGTGATAGCATCTACTCCCATCTGAAGGACACTGAACTGAATAACTAAGCTGAACTAAATAACTGAACTGAACTGATTAGCTGAACGGATACTGATTAACCGGACTGATACTAGTAGTATTGTTTAGCAGAGCTAAACTAAATTTACTGGATTCCAATGAATGACGGAATGTACTGAGTTTTGAGGAGTATTTGATAGTACTAAAGTTACTGAGATTGACTATGAATACTGAGGCTACTGGGGTTATTGAGCACTGAGATTATTGAGATTACTAGACTACTGAGATTTCTGAGTTTTCCTAAGTCACATGACTCACTGAATTTTGTTGATCATGGCTAGAATGAGAGTATCGTGAAAACATTACATGGTTCTAGGCACACAACTATATTTTTCGGGTACAAGTACCTCAGGACTCAATGGAAGAAAACTAACTCAACTTAAATTTTCTTGAGTACATGACCATCAATAAAAATCCATAATACATGAGTGGGGGATTTCATGAAGTACATGGTCATCATAATATTTATCATGAATAGGTATTCTGATAATAAAGTCATAAATATTATGTTCTAATATCATGGGCATTCCGACAACATATGTTATTCATAGCAATCGCATGGAAACCATTCAAGAGTAAGGGAACGGCAACATGTAACGTTTAGTTCATATTGTAATGATTTGGGGATATTATACTTCATGTATTCATTCAACATCTCAAACATGGTAGGGAAAGCATGGATATATTTTGTGTACATAATTTATATCTCCATTATCATACATGCTTTATACCACAACAATAACAATACATAATTTGCATGGAAATTCATATTGGAGTGTATGACTAACATGAAATTGTTATTTAGATATCGTGAAATTATGTAAATATGAAGTTCTAACATACTAGGCATTTTATCGAACACGTTGCATGCATTCTTTAAGGCATAGGTGGATTTCATACTTGCATTCTATCAATCCATCTAAAGATCATGTTTTTCAACTAACAATATAACTTTCATGAGATAAACAATCACAATACTATTATATAGTAAAACAAACAAGCATCAACATGGGTATTATCATATCACCACAAACAACCAAGCTTTTGCATTTTAAATATTGATTCTTAAACTCCACAGACGAAAGGAATCCTTGTATGAACACTATGCATACCTTGGAAGAGAGGTTCTTGATGATTGATGGAGGAATTTCCTTGAAATTGGATCTTCAAGATTAATTAAGCAACCCTAGTTGTTTTTCTTGTTTAGTGCTCTTGGATGGTGAGCTTTGAGATGTTAATAGTATTGTAATGTGTTTAGAACCTATATATTTCGTAGGGTTAAGTTTAGGGACATGTAAGGAGTATTAAAAGACTTAATTACCCTCAAAATAACTCAAAACGGTGTGTTTTGACATTGGAACTGACTGAGGCGGTGCCTAACCAATCGCCTAAGTTTGGTTGGGTGGCGTCTAGCCAATCGCCTATCCTTACTGTTCCTCACGAAAATGGGCATAAATTTTTGCTCGGGTATTGGATTAAGTAAAAATTGGTATTGTTGGAAAGATAATTCAATTATCTATAATTTGGCTAGTAGAAATATGCAGAAATACCACATTAACATTGAGTTATACTTGTTAAAGATGACCCTTTCATAATCGAACACTAAAAATTGATGGATTCAAAAACTCTTAGCTTATATTACCTTAATTAACTCATATGAACATTCTTAATTTATCATAAGCTATATTATCTCTAGGATACTCATTGTAAGTCATGCACTAAAATGCTACTCACAGGATAGGAGGTTTCATACGTGGGAAAAATGGTTTGTCTCCTAGCTTAGAAATATACGGGGTGTTACACCTCCACTACCTTCCCTCTAACCTCTTCATCTACTTGGATTCCTACTCCACTTCTATGCCTCTCACTTCTTGAGTTCCATAGCTTGTACCCATCCATATCCCAGCCTTAGACCCTATAGGTATAAGAGTTCAGCTAATAAGTTGAACTGTCGGCTAATACGAGTCCACCACAAGTCAAGAGACTAGGTTCCTTGATAGTGAAATATGACTTAATGAAACAATGAAGTTAGACGTAGGAATGGTAAATAACACATAATGTTTACGTGGAAACCTCTTTCCTCATTGGAGGAAAACCACGACATACCACGTAGTATTTAAGATTTGATTTTGTAGGACTTTAATTGATCTAATAAAATAAGATATGATTTTTTATAGATAGGTTAGATAATTAGATCAAATAAGATCACATCTACATTCTCATATCTTCTCAGAATCAAATGAATTGATTCTGTGTATGCTTGTTTTCCTGAACTATAAATTTGTATCTCTCAAATAAATAAAATGTACACTTTTGGTACCAATCTCATATGGTATCAGAGCAGTTTTTTTCCTTCTATTACTGATGATTAAAACAACATTTACTAGGCTACGTCACCCAGCAACAAAATAGAATTTGAGAGTTTTGTTAACAAAATTCCAACCAAGAGAACAATTAATCAAGGCAGCGATTCTTCTCGTTTTCCCTTTCAGCTTACTTCTCACAAGCTGAATGGAAAGAATTAATTGGAAAAGGTGCAATCTGTCCATTTTGCAATTGATGGTTGAGGAGAACTTAAGTACTTGACTAAAGAAATGAGAAATCCTGAACCAAGAGACCCGAAAATGAACACCTGGAGTTCAGAAAACTCGATGGTAATTGCTTGGCTACTAAACTCTATGGAACCTTCCATAGGTAAACCATATTTATTTCTTCCCACTGCTAGGTATGTCTGAGAGATTGTTAGAGAGACTTATTTTGATGTAGAAAAATCCCTCTCAGATTTTTGGATTAAAAATTAAACTGTGGAAAGAAACAAATGGAGAGAGAAGTGTTACTCTTTACTATAACGGGATGGTTTTTGTGTGGCAAGAATTAGATCATTGTTATAATGATGAATGGTAGTGTTTGAAGGATAGTGCAAAAGCAATAAAAAGGGAAGAAAATGAGAGGGTGTTTTTTTTTGTAGGGTTGAGCCAACATTTTGATGAACTTTGTTTTGACTTCTTAGACAAAATACACTGCCCACTTTGAGGGAAATATTTCTGGAATTAAGCATGAAGAAACAAGGAAGAATGTTAAGGTAAAAATAGATTCCAATCTGAAGCAAAAGATATAGAGTCATCTGCATAGAAACTGTAAAAAATAAAAATGACAATAAAACGTCTTGGTGTGATTTTTGCAAATGACAATAAAAAGTCGTGGTGTGATTTTTGCAAAAAAAATACTGGCACACTCATGAGACTTACTAGAAAATCCATGCAAAATCGACCAATTGGAACAACAAAAGCATAGAAAACCATGGCCGCTGGGCCTTTAAGTGGACTAGCGAAGAACCGGGGCTGAAATATTCTTCAAAAATGCCACCATTCACCAAGGAACATCTAGAGCTACTGCACAAACTTCTCCAATCTCAACTCCTATCCAGTAAACCTAATCCTTCTACTTACATTTGTTCTTTTACAAAAATAAGTAATGTACCATGTGTTTTTAAGTACAGATTCTACGAGTATAAGCACTTGAATCGTAGATTCAAGGGATTGCGATCACATTGACATAGAATTCCTATTTTTTCTCAAAAGTCAAAGTTGTTGATGGTTCATTCTCAACAATTATTGGGAAAGGGACAGTCAAACTAACCCTTTTCTAACTCTTTTTAATGCCCTTCGTGTTCGAAAATTGTCTCGTGATCTTTTGCATATTAGCAAATTAAATAAAAACCTTAAATGTCATGCTATCTTTATGTGTATTTCAGGATAAGGTCTCAGGGAGAATCATTGGCAATGCTAGAGAGTCTGAGAATATTTATTTTTTTGAAGATGGCAATCATTCAATAAATTATAGTATAGCTTGTTTGAACTTTGTTTTAGTTGATAATAAAGTCATGTTATGGCACTATAGACTTGGTCGTACTAGTTTTCATTATTTGAAACTCTTGTTACCACATTTGTGTATGAATAAAATTACATTTTCATTTCAATGTGAACTAAGAGAAATGGCTAAATATAGACGTTCATCTTTTTCATCTCAGAGTTCCCATGCCACAAAACCCTTTTACATTTGCTATTCACACCAAAAATAATAAAGAGCTAAACAATTCATCATAAAATTCTGTAAATTGGTTTTGTTTGCCCTCAAAACATCTTTAATTTCATTCTTTCCATCTTGTCCACCATATACATGCTCGGAAAATATGCCATATCTCCTCTTTTTCTGTGGTATTTCCCACTCTGATCCAACATATTAAAACACTTTTAATGTTCCTTGGTTTTACCCAAGTAATCTTCCTGATGAATATCCTCAAAAGTTGATCTACCTATTTATAATGTAAAAAGAGATAGTTAATTGTCTTTGCTTGTTCCCCACATAAATAGCATCTAGAACGTAGTTGAAAACGTCTTTTCTTTATATTTTCTTGTATTAGCACTATTTCCTTAGCAAACAACCAGGAGAAATAGTTTACTTCATAGGGTATTTTGACCCTCCATATCATCTTCCATGGCTAGAGTTTTTCTCCTGTTTGTGAGATAATGAGATCTTTGTATGCAGAGTATACATTGAAAACTCATTTACTGTAAATCTTTTGTATTGCTATGTCTTATTCCACCATTAGATTGTTAAACGGTTCCATAGTATTGTAGAAACCACCTATCCTCTCCATCTGCCAATAATTTAAATTTATTCTAAGCTACAAATTTCATCCCTGTCCTAGCCATATTTCAAATACAGTAGCCTGCTACTGTAGGCTTAGGATGTGAATATCTAGGTAATGTTGTTTCAGGGGCCTCTAATATATCCATTTATCCTCCGAAAATGATATTTTTAGACCATTCCCTACTTTGAAATTAATCCTGGATAAGACTAGTGGCCAATGGATCTCCAAATGAGTAAGGAACAAAATGTAATTGCAAAATCTAGTGCAATGCAGAATATCTTGTTAAGATGGAGTAACTTGTAAATTATGGGGGGGGGAATTTGAGATTAATTAAAAAGGGCATCCTGGTGCACTAAAGCTCCCGTTATAAGCAAGGTCCGGGAAAGAGCCATACCACAATTTTAGATTAATCCGATGAAAAATATAACCCAGTTGAACTTCATCGAGTTTAGTATTTCATACGAGGACCAAATAACATTAAAACTGACCAAAAAAATATGATACACAAACATTGTAATAAAGCATGTAAAGTCAACTAATAAGCTTGAGAATGCATTCACAAGTTCACAAACTAATTACCTGTGTAGCGAGCTTGTTACATATGACATGTACGCACTACTTTAGGGGAGAGTATAAGATCGTTAAATATAGATAGTTACATATTAATACATTATAATATTATATATGAAACAAATACAGATCATACAAATGTAAGTACACATATCATAAAGATCACCAATAAAAGCCCAAGATTTTGGTCTATTGGTAAATACGCAGATGTGTGAGTTAGACTCATGTCATCAGTTCAAACATTATCACAAACAAAATACCAAGTAAAGAAGGGTAAAAGAGTGAGCTCATTATCCATTGAGTGCCCAGGGGGATTCATGGTTATCAAACAGATAACCCATAAGAAAATTTAGGTGTAAAGCTTGTCTTGCGCATTCTTGGAAAATGCTCTTTTCTTCTTGATAACCAAGAAATACTCGAGAATAAACTAGTTCATAGTTAGAACTCTATGGATAATGGATCCACCTCTACCATTCTCTACTTAAAACCACCCTTATGCCCACAATAAGATTCTAACTCATCACGTGAGTCTAATCAACATAATCATCGATTGCGCTCTTACCACTAGACTAAAGCCCTGAGTATTCATAAATTTCTCCTTTTTATAACAAACTTATCCCGTATGTCAGGTAAACACTATGGATTTTGTTGATTTTCAGATGCTTTATCCTCTTTCTTCTCTTCAGTTCAGATAGATGGGATAATGAAACTATAAAGGTATATCAATTATATAAAAGCATGACTGTGTTTCTCTTATATACCATGTGAAATCAATTGGTAATCTAGTCCCTTCCACTACTTTGCAAATAACTTTTTCCCAAGACCATGAAATGGAAGCTTGTCAAACTAAGCATCAATAATTTTCTTGGACTGTCATCAGAAGGGGTTAGTACAAGGATCTTTGTGTTTTATCCTTTTATGCACTCAACTAAGGATGGACCAATAATTCTACAGACAAATATCAAACTTCCAATGATGTGTATTAAGGATTTATATTTGTCAAAATGAACAATGCTGACACAAGTTCAGTACCTGACCTTTAAAAAAGGGGTATCGTGGTTCCTTACACACCTTAAACAAAAAGTCTAACTCATCTTAATGAAGCCTATACAGATATCAACTGGAAACATTTACACTAAAACAAAAATTATTCCTTTTGTGAGTTGGTATTATTTGAAATTAGAAGCTATAAAAACTTGGAAGTACATCTCCATATAAAGATAATGGCATTGCATCCTATTTTATCTAGCTTAATTTCCATTTTAACTGTGTCATCTCTAAATTAAATTAAACCCTTTTGTTTAACTACCTTTTTTTGCCGATGTGCGAGAGTAGAGTGAGGATACATTGCAGTTCAAGGATGCAAGCTATCATCTCTACTGGGGGCTTTCAATTAATTCTCCAGTCTACAAGAATTCAAATCAATGTTGTTAATACTTAATTAATATGTCACTAATTTGGCATCATTATTCCTTTTTAATTAAAAAATTATTTTCTGTAAATGCGTTTGAAATTTCAACTTTGCAAATGCCAATACAATTACAATTTTTGACATTATAACCAAATATAAGATCCTTTAATGTTTTCCACTCAAAAATAGGTCTTATAATTGGGAAAATTGAGTATTGAAGAATTCAGCTCCTAATTAAACAATTAATTCAAATTTCAATTATATTCTCTATTTAAGGATTTCAATAAGAGCTTACTCGAGATCCATGAAGAATTCCTATGGGTAGATTCAAGCCCCAACAGCCTCCATATGACTGAATACAGGACATAAGAAGAAATTCTTCTTTGGACAAGTCCTTTTTTCTTCATTGAGCTCGTGCACATATCACAGTTTCTTGGAAATAAGAATTAAGTAATTATTCGTAACTCATACCCAAGTTTGGAAACCCATAATGTTTAAAACCAGTACACTCACAAAGTTCATAGCACTACCCACTACAACATTTCAAAACACATACATATTGTATCATCCATTTCTTTTTCTTCTCTAAAGCGTGTCAGGGATTATTCAATCTAGTAGACGCAAACACCAATGTCATGCAACAATACTCTGATCCTCAAAAATATGAATTCAAATAAGTAAAATTTGTTTCCTAGATGCTTTACAGTCTAAGGTGACACGTATATTGAACTCTTCTATATGATCCCAGTAACATACATAAGACATCCTCTTCCTTTTTTTTGAGGTAATAACTTTTATTAAGGTTAAGCAAAAATGTGCTCGTTCACAAGTATATCAAGATAAACTATGAAAACAGATAGTTTTCTAACAAAAAATGACACTCAATCTTCTATACATAAAGTCTTGTGGCTGCACCAAAATGTTATAAGTAATAAGATATTACTTCATAATAAAACAAAGTTCATCTTTACACCATTAAAAATTTTCCTATTTCGTTCCCTCCACACCACCCACATAAGAACTAGTGGCATAAACTTCCATGCCCTACTTTTTCTCCAACTACCATAGCTTTAAATTGGCTATTACCTCTTTCATTGTGTCTGGTATCATCCAAAATATACCAAACCATAAGAGAATTTCCCACCATAGTGTCGATGCAACTGAACAATGAATGAGTACATGGTCGTCGTTTTCACTGGAATCCTTGCAAATATAGAACCTGACATAAGTAACTTTCTCTTCCTCAATTTTTCTGCTTTCACGATCATCTATCTAACTTCTAACCAAGTAAAAAAAACCTTTTCGGTAGCTTCATACCATCTTGGAACACAATATTTCACTGATGTTCATTGTGAATAATCCCTAATATTTACTTCAATTGGACGACCGCCTCTGACGCCAGCGATAGCGTATATGCACTGACAATAGGTAAGGGTTACTTTCTCCCCCTTGTTCTCTCTCTCCCCAGTTCTCTCTATCTTCTTCTTTCTCTTTCTCTTTTTCCCCTATCATCACTATTATTGCCAGTGGGATTAGGGTTTCCGTTGGCTCGACTCCGACGATGGTGTAAGTGTGCAGCACTGGTTAAAACATGTTGATAAGATGACAGTCGTCTTCCAGATTTTGGCAATATCTAGAGGATGCTCCGACGACATTTTGGAAGTGCATCGATGGCCTTTTCTTGGGGACAATACTCCTGCAATCAATTTTGTCATCAAATTGCCGAAACTAGCAGCACATAGGAGTACCCCAGTGACATCTAAACTTTGATATTTAGTTACTTCTTATAGTTTAGATTCTTTTTATTATTCTATTTCTTGCGATTATAGTTGTGACTGGCTACTTTTGCCTATTAGTGGATATTGTTGTGTTGTTCTAGCTGCTAGACCAGATAGTATATTTTTTCCATGCCTTTTATTTTTCTACTCTTTCCTTATTTGTTTATTAGTCGATTTAGGGCTTTGTTTTAGTTTTTGAGTAGTGGCTTTGGGTGTTGATGGTGGAATAAGGTTATATCCAAAGGTGTTGATGCTGGGGATGCTTTTAGGAGAGGGTGTAGAGGGGAGGGGAGGGGTAGGTGTTGGGTATAGGTTAAGTGTTAGGGATGGTTTGGTAAGGGGTGGTAGAGGTTGGTAAGAGGCAAGAGAAGAAAGGTTGAGGGTAGGTCTTGGAACATACGGACCCTTCAGGGTAAGTCTGTAGAGCTAGTGAAGATTCTTAAGAAGAAGAGAATTAATATTGTGTCTGTTCAAGAGACTAAGTGGGTAGGGTCTAAGGCTAAGGAGATGGATGGGTACAAGCTATACTCAGAGAGTGATAGGCGTTGAAATGGAATGGCCATCTTAGTGGATGAGGATCTTAGAGGGTAGGTGGTGAAGGTTTAGAGGATCAGTGGTAGGATGATAATGATTAAGTTGGTCTTTGGGGGATTTACGCTGGATGTGTGGTATGTTTATACACCTTAAGTGTACTTAGAAGAGAAGGTGAAAGCAATATTTTAGGATGCTTTGGACGAGGTGGTGAGAAGCATGCCTAGCTCAGAGAAGATTATCCTAGCAGAAAACTTCAATGGGCTTAGTAGAGTATTACCAGGTTTCTATAATGATGTGCATGGAGGTTTTAGTTTTGGTGAGAGAAACGTTAAGGGAGATTCTCTATTGGATTTTGCGAGCGTCTTTGGTCTAGTGGCAGTGAATTTGAGCTTTTCAAAGAAGGAAAATCACCTGATTACCTTTTGAAGTGCAATAGCCAAGACTCAAATTAACTTTCTACTAGTAAGAAAGGGTGATAAGGTTTTATGTAAGGACTATAAAGTCATTTAGAGTGGGTATCTTTTGACCTAGCAGAGGCTTCTGATGATTGACTTGATTATTAAGAAGAGCAAAAAGAGAAGGGCCAGGGAGGGTCAACCTAGAATTAATTAGGGTTGCTTGACACCTGTTAGTATGTTGAAGATAGGGAAAAGGTGGTAGGAATGAGGGTGTGGGAGTGTAGGGGGCATGGATGTTTGTAGGATAGAGCTACCAGTTGTATCTCAAAGACTACTAGAGAATTATTGGGTGTTTTGAGGGGCCAAATAGGAGGGCATAAGGGGGACTGGTGGTGGAATCATAAAGTTAAGAAGAAAGCAGATATTAAGAAGGGTTTGATATTCAGAGTTTCAACAACTATAAGGGTATTAAGCTATTGAGTCACACTATGAAAATTTAGGATACAGTGGTTGAGCGGAGATTGAGGAGGGTCGTGTCTATTTCAGAGAATCAGTTTGGATTTATGCATAGTCGCACAATGATAAAGGCAATTCACCTGGTAAAGAGATTAGTTGAGCAGTACAGGGAATGGGAGAGGGATTTACACATGGTACTCATTGACCTGGCGAAGGCGTATGACAAAGTTCCTAGGGAGGTTCTTTGGAGATGCTTGGAGGTAAGAGGGGTCCTAGTGGCATACATCAAAGCTATTAAGGATATGCATGATGGAGGGAAGATTCAAGTGAGGATGGTGGGAGGAAACTGCATTTTTCGGTTGAGATAGTATTACATAAGGGATTGACTCTTAGTAAGTTCCTATTTGTGTTAGTGATGAACGTGTTGACCCCGAGTATAAAGGTGAGGTGCTTTGGTGTATGTTATTTATGTATGATGTAGTGCTGATTGATGAGACACGGGGGTGTGAATAGAAAATTAGAGGTTTGGAGAAAAACCCTTATGTCTAAGGGGTTCAGATTGAGTAGGTCCAAGACAGTGTATATAGAATGCAAATTTAGTGACTTGAGGCAGAAGGATGTAGTTGTGGTGAGGTTGGATTCCCAGGATGTTTTTAAGAGGGGTAGTTTTAAGTATATTAGGTCTATGATTCAGGGGAATGGTGAGATTGATGAGGATATCTCTACCCATAGTAGAGCAGGTTGGATGAAGTGCAGTCTCACCTCGGGAGTGTTGAGTGAGAAGAAGGTGCTCCTTTAGCTAAAAGGAAAACTCTACAAAGTAGCAGTCCTTTCGGCCATATTGCATGGAGCGGAGTGCTAGATATGTGGACTTACTATAAGGGATAGAGTTAGGAATAATATTATCCGAGAGAAGGTGGGAGTGACTTTGGTGGAGGACAAAATGTTGAAATAAACGCTAAGACTGTTTAGGCATGTGATAAGGAGGGTCATGTATGCCCCAGTTTATAGGTCTGAGAGTCTAGCTTTGGATGGCTTTAAGAGGAGTAGAGTTAGGCTGAAAAAAATACTATAGTGAGGAGATTATATATGACATTAAGTAGCTATAACTTACTGTGGACATAACCCTATATAGGAAGATGTGGAGGTCGCAGATAAAAGTAGAAGGATAGTGTGAGTGTATGGGTTGTAGCAGTAGTTAGGAGAGCTCTTATATAGCCGGGTTAGTAATTCTAGGAGTGTGTTCATAGGTAGGAGCCTCTATCCAAGAGAGTTTGGGTGTGGTGGGTGTCTTTGATTAGTGAGTGTATATCACTACTAGGTGGGTGTCCTGTTGCTCATTTCTTATTTCCTATTTTCTTATTTTGTGTTGCTCTTATTTCTCTTATTTTGCTGAAAAATTGTCGAAAATTAGTATAAAATATATTAGTCATCTCAATATCAAGAGATGAGTAGAACTTGAACTAAAAAGTCACCGAAGAACTGGCTGGAACATGCTCATGTGCTGGATTATTAGAATTGATGGCTGAAAGTGTTCACAATTTGAGAAAAAATTATATGGATAAGGCGGAATAAAGGCACTACCCTATTGAGAAAGAAAATTATATGGGTAGGGTCGAAATGATGGCATGCCCCTGCTGAGGAATAGAACATATATGGGTAGGGTCGAAATGACAACACTAACCTACTGAAAAAGAGAAATTATATGGGTAGGGTCAAAATGAAGCACGACCCTAGTGATAAAGAGAAATGATATGAGTAAGATCGGGATGATGGAACGACCCTACGCAAATTAGATCTGAGGAGTCACCATAAAGATGCATGGAACTACAAAAATCTGATATAAGAAGTCATTAAAAAGTTGCACGGTGCTATGCAACTTAGATTTTAGACAGTCCAAAAAGATGCATGGTACTATGCAGATTAAATATCAATAGTCAAGAGAGATGCATAGGTCTATGCAAATATGATATGAGTAAATAGTCGCCAGAAAGATTCACGGTGACCCAACTTTTGCTAATATAAAATAGTTGGCCAGAAGGGCGGCATATATGGATTGTAGCCACCTGCCGGCAGCGAAAACTCTTTGATTCTTTACCAAGATTGTGGAAGCTTTGATAGCAGGTGAGAAATAGGAGGAAAATATCATTGAATTATTTTCACTACATTATTACATTGAAGCCCAATTTATAGACACTATATTCCAATCCTTTTCCTAATAGGACACTACATCACAATTCTTTTCCAAGAAGGATTCTATGTATTATTCTTATTCCTACTCATATTCTAACTCTACTCTAGAACAAATTTGAACTGCTGATCACCCAACATATCAATTTTAGCCATTTACGACCACTTTACCATTTTTCTCAACTTGAAACTTTTTCCCACAAAAAAACTACATCTTTTTGCCTCCTCCCCACTCTCTATTCTCCTCTCTCACTCCTTGTTTTACACTCTAATGTGCCACAATTGCAACATAATTCTAGTGTTACCCAGATCTTTAATTTAAAACCCACCCTCTCCATAACCATAGACACTACAATCGTCTCTCTACCCCTACCCCTCACCCCACCCCACCCTCACCCTCTTTCTAACATACACCTTTACTCTACTATTATCTGCTAAATTATAGTAAATATCAATGAAATCTCCACATATATTCCAAAACTTTTTGAACAACTCATAACTGTAATACCACACGTATGTTGGCATTTTGACAACATTTATGACCATGACATCTTCCTTTCTTTATTTATTTCATATATTTTATCTCCATCTTTCCAATTAGATAGCTATCTCATATCCATCACACTCTCTCACCAAGAACATGCATAACTTCTTCTTCATAATCAAAATAAACAAAAATATGTTGCCCCCATAGCCCAAACTTTCAACCCCGATAACCTTTAGTAACGATAACGATGAAAGGAGATAAAGAGAAAACCAATTTGGAAATTAAGGATTTTGAATAATTAGATTAGGGAAAGTAAAGGATAAAGTGGTAGGTAGTAAAAGAAAGAGTATTGGATTCTATGTGGTGACAATTCGGTGAATGATCTCATTCTTTTTCTTAAAATTCCCAATAAAACAGGTCTCAAGATACTCCATCCTTGCTAGTAATTCGTTCCTTGATAGTTTGAAAATGGTTTCACACTCATTTTCCACTCTCCTAAATTCCCCTCTCTAAAGATAGTCATCTTATCTAGAGCTTCCTTTTATGAATGAATGTTTAGTCTTCCTCCCTCTAGAGAGAACTATGAGTTTCTCTCAAACTATTTTTTCTCTTCTCTCGAACTTTTATGTACAAGATAAATGTCACTAACGGATAACTACTCTAGATCTTTTGTTGGCAACCAATAATAATGGAACTAAATCTAAATCAAACAGAAATATCTTGGAAAGATAAGACAAATACTCCCAGGACAAAAGATATTCGATAGAGATCATACCACAATCATCATGGGCATACTCATCTACAAAGTAATCCAACAAATATTTTCTTCTACAAGTTGACAGTATGCAGCAATGTTGTACAACAGACAATGCTCCTATAATAGCTTTTCTTTGAGATGTCTAGCCATAAGTCATAAGTATACCAGGATGTATAATAGAAGTAATGACATATACAAGATATGGTCCATTTTGAATAAGGATCAAGAGTAACATACTGAACGAGCTTCTATAGAGTAGAAATCAGCTTTCGCAAAACCACTTCTTGTGTAGTAAAGCCAGTAAGATGGAGGAACACCATCTCTGCCACATCATCCACTTTTATGGTAGTAATACTCCAGACTCTTTGGGCAGCCATAGTGTATCACTTACCTTATGTTTGGTTTATCTATACCCATGCCAAAAGCAATAGTTGCAACCATCACATAGAATTCATCTCTGATAAACGACCTGCAATAAGAAATATATATTATAATTCACCCATGACCAAACACTAATGACTCCAGAAAAAAAATAAGAAAAGCTAAAAAAGACAGATAAATTGGTTTCTGCAATAGACATAGGAAGGACAATTAATCTCTCATACTAGCTTCAAAATAAAAAAAGCTGAATGAAGAATGATGAAACCTGTGCGCCTCCTCATGTTCTTTATTAGCCATTTGACCATGGTAGATTCCATCTTTGATTCTTGCCT
The DNA here is from genome assembly GCA_030864225.1 of Capsicum baccatum var. pendulum. Taxonomy (NCBI): domain Eukaryota; kingdom Viridiplantae; phylum Streptophyta; class Magnoliopsida; order Solanales; family Solanaceae; genus Capsicum; species Capsicum baccatum. Next base: position 48,815,995 of record CM061558.1, read on the forward strand.
CAAGAAATGAATTGAAGATCTACAAAAACCATGATAATTATATCATAATCCAAGTCACTAGGTCATAGCAGCATTGAGTCACTAGTAAAGGATTATACGTTGTTAAGATATCATAAGAAGAGCAACACATCCAACGACATGATGCTATTATGTAACAAGAAAGACCAAGAATCTATTGAAATCATGAACTCTATCAGAATCCAGCAGACTTACACATCATGAAACAGATCAAAGAAAAGAAGGAACTACTAGGAGGAGAAAAAAGATCAGCATTTTCTCAACTAAGACAAACTGTAAGTGTCGAGTAAGCCAAACTTCATATATCTAAGCACAGGCCTTGGAAAAGGAAGATAATAAAGTAGAAGGCACAAAATATTAATACTTTTTTTGAGAACATAATTAATAAAAGTTTGCTCTCTCAAACAGCTTAAGCTTTTAGATGAGATGGTCACACACTTTAACGTGGTATTAGAGAAGGAGAAGGGATTGAATCTCACTGCCAACAATTATTAAGAAAAAAAATTTCCACGTGGTTAACCCATGGAAAAAAAACAAGCCCACATATGAGGGGGTATATTTAGAATATAATTAATAAAAGTGTGCTTTCTCTAATAGCTTTAGCTTTTAGATAAGATGGTTACACACTTCAACAACTTTCAACATTTCTACTCATTAAGAGGTGTAATCAAAGAACATCCACTGGTAACATATCATACTAGAATGCTAAGAATATCCCTAGTTGGAAAAATAGAAATCATAGTTTTATCATGGCGGAGATGAAATATGACCTCTGCAGTGTCTCTGATGGTTGTACAATATACTATTTTTGAATTTCCATTATCTCCGTATTTGGAGATCTCCTCCACCAGTTGATCAACAAATAGAGAACTACGATAAAGATATTTGATTCCATAGAAAAGATTTTTGAGATCAAATAAGCCAATAGAAACATGATGGTCTTTCATCAACAAGGAGTTCATAATGTCACTTTGAGCTCAGAAAATTAAGAAAAGAAATGACCATTAAAGCCTCTAACATCTATATAAAGAGAAGAAAAACCAAGACATACAAATTGGTGTGTCAGCTTATATATACAGGTCCAACAAAGCTTTAGTGCAGGTTTAATTTTTTTATTACCCAGTAAATGACTCCTCATAATATGAGAGACGCAAATAAATTCTTGACAGGGATTAGAAGTTGCGAGTAGATTAACCAAAAGTATAGAATGCATAAACCTGACCAAGCTTAACTCACACTAGAATCCCACTACAACAAGAATGCTTGTAAAATTAATACTATTAGTTAAGAGACAACAGAGATTAACACCATACTATAGACTGTTAGATACCAGAAAAATAAGGTAAGGTGATATAATTAAGGTCGATATCTCGGATTAAATCTAGTTGATAGTTGAGCTTGGATATAAAGTTTCCTTTTATTACTGGCAAACAACAAGTTCATTTTAATAAGCTTCCTTAGAGTACAATTATAGATAACATGGAATACTGGAGACTCAATCAAACAGTAAAAAAGGCAAGTAAGGTGCACTAAATCTCCCGCTATGTGTAGGGTCTAGGGAAGAGCCCCACCACAAGGGTGATAAAAATATAAAATAGTGTTTTGTAGAAGTCGACTGAGTGGTCCAGGTACTAAAAGTAGCAAGGAAACCAAATTATGAGATGGAATAAGATTTCAAGGAAAGAAACTACATCCTGTTAGATCCTCTCCACCATGTTTCTGAAGCAGAACATGGCCCCAAAATTAAAATAAAAGAAGAAATTGGAGTAGTTAAGGAGTAGAAAAGTAAAAGAAAATAGTTACAAAACTTGAAAAGTATTTACTTTTTTGTAGCAGTTGTTGTCAAGCCAACAAATGAAACATTAAAAAAAACATTACGCAACTTTTCCAACTATTTTTACTCAACCCTCCAAAGGAGAAAAGTAAGTTTCTAAATAGGTAAAATCGAAAAAAGGGAAAAAAATATTACTTAAAGGTAGAAGTAGGTTAATACTGAAAGAGAGAACTAAAATATCCAAGCTATATAGAATACGAAGAACAAAGACACAATGAAGAACCATTCTCAACAAGGCAGAAGTAGACTCACGCCATAAGAAAGAACAAAAATATTTTGATGGAATAATGTTACAGATCCAATATCAGTAACATCTTTAGTTTTCATGTTGTGATAAATAATATTTATCTGAAGAATCCCAAGCTAGAGCTCCATGAACCAAAGATGAAATTATGTTACAATTCTAAATATACTTTAATGCACTTCAAGGAATTTACATCAACTGATCAGTGCAAAGTTATAACCTTAACCACAATGAATGCTACTTGCACCCTCAGACAATTGTGTCATTTCAAGTTTCTGATCTTATACAATCACATATCCGTCTTAACATTCATTTTCACGGTATTCATAAGGTGGACGTATTGGGTCTTAAAAGGTTCAACATTTACTACCATATACATTTTTGGTCTCAAAACTATTTTATACGGGGTGTTTAAAGGTTCAACGCTTACTGCCACATAACATTGTTGGTCTCAAAACCATTCTATAGGACTTGTTTTGTTGTTAGGTATGAGGTGTCTTTTTCAAACAGTAAAGAGAATTTCATTAACTAACAATACTAAGATTTAAAAAGAAAAAAAGTGACATTCTACCTAACAGTGAAAGGAACTAATAAAATCTGTTAGTCTTCAGCTTACTCAATACAAAATAAAAGTACAGCTAGCCCTGATCTTCAGCATGGAGTTAGCACTTCTTTTAGAACACCTCCAGTTTTATTTATTTCCCCATTGTCCATCAAAAAGCATAGACAGATGGTGTTCCATATTATCTTCCAAGATTTACCCCAACCTATTTAGCCTTAGAAATCTATCAGTTCTCTTTCTCAAAAGAAAATCTATTTGTTTGTTCTGGTGTTATTCCGAGGCATTATTCAGGTCATCCCCAGTATGTTGAGGAAAAAGGACCACAATCATCATGATGTACTACTTCTGTATCCTCCATATAGATGCCATCACTTTTGCAGCTGGACTCATATCTTATAAAGGTTCTCTTGAGACAAACATTCCTAATGAGACACCATCCAAGAGAAACAAGTCGCTTTGCAAAGGCATTACAGATTTCAAAAAAATTCTCTGCCTTGCTTCATTATACTGTCCATCCCCTTTTGTAAGAGCTATACTACCATTCTTTAATATTAAATATCCTATTTCCTTGTGTCTTCCACACCAGAATCTTGTTTTATTTTAGAGTCTTTAAAAATGTTGTTACTTTCCAGCCACCAGTAGTTCGAGTTTCTTCTAAATCTTATCCCTTCAGTCTTCATATTACACTGAGATAATTTTGTATTTGCATTTTGCACCATATTGTAAAGCTAAGGAAATTGCTTATTCCTAGGGATATTCTCTATCCAGTTGTCAAAAAAGAAGGATATCCTTCTGTCATCTATTCAGACAATAATTTCTTCTTGCTGGTAACTATATATAAATGTTAATTTTACTTATAAAGAGAAAAAAATATTCTTCTATCATTTCCAATTTTAAAACCCAATCCTTTCTCAAAATCTGGTCACATGACCATAAGATATTTCCTGCAACCCAACCCATAAGTTCCTGTCACTGCTTTGGTACACCATTCCCCTGGTGTTTCTTATTTTCTCTATCAAACATATCCATAAGGAATTCTCCTATTTATTGAACCTCCATAAAGACTTCTTTAGGAAGTTTCTATTTTGGCTATTAATTAGTATCCATCTTTTAACATAAGAGCTCCTAGCAAGAAGGGGTCTTTTCTTTTGTCAAAGCACTCTCATATTATTTATGCCCAGTCCTTCTTAGTCCTTAACCCATTGTATGTAGTAACTCCCTATTTCACAAAGTGGTAAGTATTCACTTTGTTAGGTATCTTTTTGTCGCATAACTCTACAAACATTTCTACAATTTAAGTAATCTAATTTCAATTCTATGTATTACAACTTCATTCTTCATTTATCATTCGGTTCTCCTGTAAAACTAAGTCTACATGTTAGCATTGTCTATATTTAGGTACTATAATCACATCTTATCTCACTTCAACTTGGTTTCTAGGGAACTATACTTCCATTATTATGAATTATTTCTACTTGTCATAAAATCATTGTACTCTACTGGTTCTCCATATGGAAAGAATTAAATAAACCTTTACCGAAGAAACAAAACTGGATCTAACTACCATGTTTCCCATTTATTAGCTAGGAAAAAATGTAAAGCTCAAAAAATATAATCATCTTGAGCTTTATTTATCTTCAACCACTCATATTGGTATATTGAACTAGGAATTTTTTGAAGCAGTAAAATCATACACGGGCAAGATACACAAATAATATTGTTACTAAAACCGATGCCATTTGGACCAAAGAATCCATGAACAATTCTGTTGTAACCCTTAGGATTGCACCGCACAGTGAGGGACCAGGTCCCTCAAAGTCAATACAGGCAATAAAACAATAAAGTGCAGGAAAACTAAGGGTAGTGTAGGAAAGAAAAAATATACAAGATTTAACGTGAAAACCTCCTTCCTCAAGGGAGGAAAAAACACAACTTGACCTTACAAGCACCAACGAAATCCAGTATAATCAACCTCTTGATTACAGAATCAATTTTATCCTAAATCTAGGCTCCTTCACTTATAATAACTCTATTACAAGATCATCTTGGAAACTCTGCCAAGGAACTTCTACACTAATTAACTCTAATAAATATCACACTTATGCTACTCTATCTAAGAACTCATGAGAAACTATAAGGAAAACACTAATCTTATAGCATGAGTAGTTCAATTACAAATTAGCACTCAAGAACACTCACTCAGTCTTTAAGAATATTACAAAGATAAGACCATGATCAATGCTTGAGAAAATTTGAAATAGAGCTTTTGCTGTCTCACTTCACTTTTTAGATTTTTGAAAAATCTACTAGATGAAGAATCCTCATTTTTCTTTTAAATATGAGTGATGATTAGAGCTGAAATATCACTGGACTATTTTCCTATTCAATACAAGAAACACCTACAAGTTTGTTACACAGGAGGAAAAAACTATGCACATGCATGCCAGCTATATTGTACCATGAACATCCAGGAACCTGGTCCCTTATAGTTAGCTTCTCATTATTAAAACTACATATAGAAATTTTCTCCCTTTTTGATGATGACAAACCAACCATACAACTTTGGGCACATCCATGACATTTCATCTGTGTGATTACCATTCTAAAGATGAATGTTCCCCTATCATCATGCTTCCACCATCAAGCAACACAGGGATCTGTTCCCTTGTTGTTATTTTCATTAAAAACTATGATTTCTTCCCTATTATCATACATCATTATTAAGTACATTTTCATAATCTCAACTTTCCCTATCAACATGCCTTTCTTTATTCGTCTATTCAGCATATCACTTACTTTCCCCTATCAACATGCCATTCAAATCCATAACTCAATTCACCTAGTACCTCGTATCTACTACATGAACTCAGTATTCCCCTTTTAACACCATTTAAAAGTGAGAATAGTAAACCAATAGTAAAATAAGCACATATTAGTTAACTCATGGCCTCTAGGGCAACACTAACATGAAGAATAACTTTGCAATTTAATGATAACAAATGTAATATATACAAAACAAAGATATATTCATAAGTAGAGGATAAGCATGATTGCAGTGCATAAATTAAATATTCTTAGGGAAAAAGCCACAGGAATCAGGAAGAATTAACAAGTGAAGGACTGGGAAAAAGATTTTGAAGGAGTAAGGTCAGGTTGTTGTTGAGATGTCGTATCTCTACATTTAGACTAAGGACCTCATCAGTTATGATTAACACCATTTTCTTCAGTTCAGCATTCTCAGTTCTGGGCATTTCAGAGTCACATAGGCTTCTTTTGGAAAGATAATCAATTTCCACCTGGAGCTTGCTGATTTCTTCCTCCTTGGCCTTGGAATTGACCATTAGTTCCTTTATTTTCTTGTTAATCTCTCTTTGATAAATGCTACATGATTTTGACACATTCAATTTTGACCAATGTCTTTGTGCCAAATATTTGAAGTACGTCCCTTGGGTTCCATTCTATCAAAGAATACCAAATTGGTCAAACACCTTTTTCAACAAATACTAATAAGGTATGTCATGATTTCCATTCTTTTCAAGAACCACTTTATGAATGTGTTCTATCATCAATACAGGTAGATTAATGAATTCAAAGCTACTAAGACATTTCATTACATACAAATTAGAGGATAGGGCAATGCTTTTCTTTAGTGATCTAGACAGAATCACGTTGTTCACAAAGTCAAAGACTAATTAAAACTCACTCTTGAGTGATTTACTATTAACTGCAGCCACAGATTTTCCTTCGACCTTGGATGCATTACTTAGAATTATATTGAATACAATTGCTTGGAGACAGTTCTCACCCTATATATAGGAACTTCCAAAATTCTTCGTAGTGTTTCCTTATACAGCTTTATTTTCTTTCAATTGTTCTATAAGACAGATTCATCCCATCTTCTGAGAATTCCAGAGTAAAATAGAATTCTCTTACTATCTCATAAAAAAGTAGGGAATAGGTCCCTTCATGAGATTCATCCAACCTTAATCTTAATTCAACTCAAATAATTCCATAATACCAGGTTCTATTAGCACATTTGAATATAAAATCCTTCCAGTTAATACTTTTTGTTTCTTCAAGAACCCATTTCTAACTTCCCTATATACAACCTCACTTTTCTACCCATTATTTCATCTAGTATAAGTGATCCCAGATTCTTTTTAGCTATTTTTCTCTTCTTGGGACCAGGTCCCTCAAGAGCTAGCTGTTTCTCATAAAACTTCCAAACTATTTTTAGAAATTCATGGTGTTTTACTAGCATTGATTTTCTTATGATCAACTATTCTCTTTCCTTGGCTATTTGACAGCAATATGATATTTTCAACAACTCAAGTTTCATCCACTACAACACTATCAAAAAACTATTGAAGATACAGGAATGATTCCTCATTATTAGGTGGAGTGATAAAGGAGTTAAGCTTTGAAAGAGTAGGAGAAGAAGGATATTTTCCAAGAAAATTTGGGAAGGGATTTTTAACCATACTAAACTCAGAATCCTTTGGTGGACAGGAAACTGAGAGAGCTAAAGCCATCAAGAAAGTCCTTTTCTTAGAAGGTCTATTTGGATTTTGGATTTTTATTTTGATGAGAAAAGGAGCGGGTGCAGCAATATTTAAAGGAACAATAGGCACAAGGAAGGGTTTTCTGGGGGGAATAAGATATGATTAATATAATAATTTAGGTGAATCACCTACCTTTTTAGAATAGGATAACTTTTTTCTGACACAAGAAAGAGGAGGATGCAGCTCTATCTTGATAGGAACAGATGAAATTTCCATATACAAGATACTAACTTGAGAGATGGGACTAGGTCCCTCTCTAGTTTGGGTGAATCTTTAACTTTTTGGTTGTCATATTTGTCCATCTCTAAAGTTGTTCCCATGGGTGTATACCTACAAGGTCATGGTACTGACTTATGCCAATAAGTACCTAATTTACCAAGGATACCTGCCTCATAAACATAGCCAATTTTGTGAGGAGACATTGATTCACTTGATAGGAGGTCAGGAAAATCTAATTAATCCTAGGATCATCTTGTTAGATTTATTACACCACATCATACCACGAGCTGTTCTGGAAATAGGCCTGAGAACCGTGTCCTGGACTTGGTATTCTTCTAATGTCAAGAGTTTTTTCTACATGAAGAGCTTATTCTTGGGATAGAAATTCTAATCATATAATACACCTTCACCTTGAAGTATCTCAGGAAAAGGAATAAAATCAGACCTTCCATTTATATCCTTGAGAAATTACATAACAAGAAGATTTTTTTTTATTGGAAAGATTTTTTTAATTGCAAAATCTTCTCCCTTCTATACTTACAATCATCTGTTAAACTTAGGAACCCATTTGAGTTTGAGTTCCCAGCAGAAGGATAGAGGTGTGATTAAATCCCTTTTTGACCATCTAGGTAGTGTGGGCCTCTTCATATTTTTCCATGGTTTTACACCTTTGGGATAGGTGTTCCCCTGGTGGACATGTCTAATATTTGCCATTCTTTCTCTTAGCCACCTTAGACAATCTTATTTCAGGTGTCCATCTCTTCCATAGTGAGTATACAAGGATTTATATGCTTTGTATTTGATAGTTTGATAAACCTTGCCTTATGACCCAGATGAAAGAGTTTTGTGTTGATACTCAAGGCCCTTACTATTATTAACTCCTTTATTAGTCAAGTTAGAAAGGATCTAACAAGATGCAGTCCATTCTAGGGATTTTTTAAGCTTTTCTCTTAGATCGACTAGGTCCCTTTCTAACTCCTCATTCTTCTGACGTGTACTCATAAGAAGCCTTTGAGAATCCTTCAATTTTTATTCAAGCTCAACCTAAAACATTGAGGCTTGTTTCTTCCCTATACACTCAGAGGCATCTACTTTCTCTAGTTGACTTGCCAAACTCAGATTTTCAAGTTTTATCTTAGCAACCAGTTGCTCAGTTTTTGATATCTGGAGAGTCAAAGTTATCAACTCAAGCTCCTGATCTTCTATTTTTTTTCTAGAGAATTATTTTTTTCTTTTTCACATGCATCATCTCTTTTCTTTGGTTGACTCACTAAATTTAGATTTTCAAATTTTAACTTAGTAATCTGCTCTTTAGTTTCAGATATTTGGAGAGTTAGAGAAATTAATTCAAGCTCTTGACTTTTGACCTTTCTTTTAGAGAAATTTTTTTCTTAGCCATTTCACACATAGAGTCAATCAATACATTTGCAAGCTTTTTTATCTTTATAGAAAAATAAATGTCCAAGTTTTCTTTAAGCTCAGAAAGTGTTACCTCATTTTCTTCTTAATCTTCAGTCCTTTCCATAAAAGCAATCCAAGAATCAAAGGTCACTTTATCATCCTCCACAGCAAGTATGGAAATATCTACAGACTTCTCAGCTTCATCATATTCACCTAAGGAGTCACCCCAACCAGCTAAAGCTTATTTAAATGCCAAATCAGTTCCTACTTGTTTTATTGATTTTAAAGGGACCTGGTCCCTATTTCTTCCTTTGTCACCTCCAGTGTTGTGATAATCCTAATAGTCCATTTTGTGCATTGAACAATCCTTAATAAAATATTTAGAACTTCCATATCTGTGACAAACTTCCATAGTGGCTCATTTTCTACTGTTTCTTCCATTTTTTTTAAACTGGTTACTTTTCTTCATAGCTCTAACAATTCTTTTTGCCAAGTAGGAAACAATAGTATCTTCTTCATTTGAATCTAAACTTAAAGCTTTTATAGCCAAAGATTTTTTCTTTTTGACTTCCTTCTTCTCTTCTCCTTGCTGCTTCTTGAGTTCATGGGTTTTCAAGTTCTCAATTACTTTATCCATAGTGAGGGTCTTTAAGTTTCTTGCCTCAATTATGGCATCTATTTTTCTTTCTCATGTCTTGGGAAGAACACCCAAAATCTTCCTCACTTTTTTGTACAATGGAATAACTTCTCCTAAGCAGTATAGCTCATTTGTAATGGAAGCGGATCTTGTATGCATTTCTGGTATTGACTCTACTTCTTTCTTAGTGAAGGTTTCATACTATATTGTCAGTATGTCAACTTTAGAATTCTTCACATCTGTAGTTCCCTCACGAGCAGTTTTCAGCCAAACCCAAAATTCATTAGCTATTTCACAAGCTAAAATCTTGTTGTATTCATCTAGTCCTAGGCCACAAACAAGCAGTTTCTTTTCCTTGTAGTTTTTCTCTATTTTTTTATGTCTTCTTCATAGAATTCCCTTCTACTTTTGATAACCATTCTTGTAACATCTCCTTCTTTGACTTCTCTTACAGGTACATAAGGACCATCAAGAATCATATCAATTAGTTCACTATCCTCAATCGTGATGAAGTCAAACATCTTTGTTTTCCACCACCCATAGTACTGTTCATTAAATCTAGGTGGTCTAGTGTAATGCCCCGCAAAATCCTCTTCCATTATAAGCCTTAGAGCATATTTTAGTAAAGCTAAAATCTAAGTATAAATGTTTCAGAAATATCCTCCCAAGTAAGAAATACTTTGAATCATGTGGGAATTAATTTTAGCATGAATTAAGATCATAGAGTTCCCCTAACTCATGGATGAGTTAAAATCTTTCCAATCGTTCAAGTTTTAGTGACCATCAAAATTTGGGTCGAATTCAATCGATCATAAATCCGTGTATATATCTAATTAGAGGATCAACTATATATCAAATGAAAGCTCTTTGAATTATCTTTCCAACGCTACTAATTTTGTCCAAAACCAATATTGGAGAAAAGTGTTATACTTATTTTACTCCAGAATGTCAAGATAGGAAATGTGTGACGACATTTTTGACGGCCCATCATATTTTTGATGACATTTCTAACGGCCTGTCACATTTGTGACGACGCCATTAGTCTTAGGTAGAAACTGACAAAATCCATCCTTTTGTGACGACATTTTATGATGGCCTATCATAGGTTTGATGGTCTGTCACAAATGTCGTCAGCCATTATTTTCAATAATTTAGAGACATTTTTCCGAGGGTATTTTGGTCATTTTTCACCTTTTGTGAGCCTGTATAAATATGAGAACCCACTTCTAAAATCCTAATTTCATCATTTTTCTCTTTTAATACTCTCAAGAATATCTAATTAGGGTTGCATCAAGAACCCTAATCTTCCAAAATTCATCCATAAATCTTCTAGCTTTCTTCAAGAATCAAGTTCCTCATAGTGTGAGCCTCAAAAATCATTTATTACAAGTACAGATAGAGTCTCAAGCATTAGAATTCATCCTATTTCAAAGGTTAAGGTATGTAGATGTTGATTCTTGGGTCCCTTTCACCCAAGAAGCTCAAGAACCCTTTTTAAAACTAAAATATTTTTATGTTTATGAGTTTTTAATGATTTGTATGAGTTGAAATTTATGTTTAATGTGTTGTAGAGTTTTCATTTTTGTTTGCCTACAAAATTTATGACCTTTGACCCTAGTATGTGGAATTCATGTGATGTTTATGATAGACCCTCTGGAAGTTATTTTTTTTATGTGATCTGTTCATGACTTTTGGCTATAGAAATGATTGAATAAGTGAAGCATGTCCCCCATAAGTTTGACAAAGAGCTTAGCTGAAGCATAAAGACCATTATAGTATGTTGAATAGGAAACATCAAATTGTGAGTTGGTTTGTGCTTACTGTTTGATAAAATGCCCAAGTGAATGAATTATTCCATGGTAGTAGGAAATTCTCAAATAAGTGTGAACCCGTACATGTCTAGTGTTTTGTTGAAGGACCTTAGTGAACAAGTGGAGAGGTGATAGTAGTAAATTCCCATATTATGTTCTCTTGATATATGTTAAGCTTTTAATACATGCCAAGTGGTTAGCAAGTAGGTTATAACGTGATAGTATAAAGTTTCCCCAAGCTATGTGATACCCAAATAGGTGTCAAGACTTATATAGGTATGAAGTACTTGATGTAAGACCTTCTTGAATGGGGTATAATCTAATAGCATATTTTCTCTACACTAGTATATGTTGATGATTTCTAAATGCTTGAAGTGACTTTGCAGTAACTGTGGTGATGAATAGAGGATTGTGATCCTTAAATGCTTGAGGTGATGTCTTAATGAACGCCTGTGATGATGCATGAATGATTGTGATAATACATGAATTATTGTGATGATAAATGAATGATTATGCTTTATTTTTGTTCTATTGAGTCATGTGGGTATTTATACCCGACAATAGAGTTGTTATCTAGAGCTCGTGTCAATTTCTCAATAAATCTAGTAGAGCCATGATTCTCAAAACCCAGTGAACTATAGAACTCTGTATCTTCATATAAGTTAGAACTTAAGAAAGCTCCGTAATCTCAGTTATCTCTGTAATCTCTATACCGTTAGTAATCTAACTTCAATCCTATAATAATCTTAGATCTAATAGTATTCAAGTGATTTAATTCTAATCTCAGAAGCATTTGAGAAACATGATCAGTATCAGATTCAGTTCATTTTCGTTCAGTCAAGATTTCAGCTCAGAGTCTTTCAGTTTGGAGTAGAAGTAAGCACCGAGCGAGGGAAGGTATGGCGGCTCTTCAATCAGAGAATTCGAGTTGTTAGGAGAAATCCTTGAACTTTAAAACTGCATAGCCATCGTAGGATAAAAGAGTCTCCCATCAATAGAGGTCATCGCTGTCAGAGAGGTTTGACTATTATATTGCCTTAGGCCAACTTCCTGCAAGGGTAATCTTATCAGAGAGGCATTAACAGAGAGGTATTTACTCGTGGCACGGTATTGACACCCTTCCAGCTAGGTTCATATGTTGGACCCCACCTATGGTAGGTTGGGGTATGGCAGTTAAGTAACTACTTCCTACAGTTGTAGTTTTTATAGTGATCTTCAAAAATTAGGACTGCGTGGTACAATGGTCTATCTCAGTAAGGAACTAAGATAGTTACATTGATTCATAGACCATCCCATCAAATAGGCTTGATGTCATATACAGATACTTATTATCTTATCATATCTACAGATCTCCCATCAGATAGGCTTCATCTCCATCTCAGATTCTATTGTGTATTCTTGTTGTCAGATTTGGACATCATTATACTTTTTATCATTGATAATTGCTTTCAAAATAATCTGTTAGAAAGATTAATATCTAATTCTATCAGTTGAAATAAGTAAGCTCAGAATTTAGTCCTTAATGTAAGTACATCCAGATTCTCAGTTATCAGTGATTTAGTATCTCAGTATTAATAGTGAGTTTAGTCTATAGTTAAGCGGTATTCGAGTTTTAGTATCTAGAGTTGTGATGATTTTTTTCATGGTTGTGCATTTATGTATGTGTTCTCATGCGGCATATTCATGATTATTCAGTTTAGATATTTTGTATGCTTGAACCCTTGCATTAGCCTACCTCGTGTACATACTCAGTACATTCTTGTATTAACGCATATGCGCTATGGTGTTTTATTTAACACCATAGGTTCAGAGGCACAGGAGCCAAAGTATTCTCAACAGTTTAGTCCCAACCAGCAGCAATTGCAGTGATTCCTCTTCTTTCGAGGACGAATCTCAGTTTACTATTATTATTTCAGACTTTGTTTGTTTTCAGTTGACGGAGTTAGTTGGGGACGTATCCCATCAACTCTACAGTTTAGACAATTTAGAGGCTTTTCATACTAATGTATTAGTATTCAGTTTTCTATATTATGAGTATTCATAGTTGTGTTAACCTTATGGCTAGTTTTTATATTTATTTCAAATATTAGGCAATGTACAGGTACAAATATCAGTAAAGGGATACCTTGTGGTCCTTCAGGGGCATAATCAGCATGTGACGTCTCGGGATGGGATCTCGGGACATTACAAACTTGGTATCAGAGACTAAGGTTCAAGAGTATCCTAAGGAGTCTGAAAAGCTACATCTAGTAGAGTCTTTTGGAAGGGTGTGTAGCATACCACATTTATGCACAAGAGGCTCATGGATGTTCTTAGGAGTATTTTCCCTTCTTTCAGTGATCATTTTATGTGAGTGAGAATGAGCTCAAGTTGATCCTCAGTCTAATCAACTTTATTCTTTCATTTACAGAGCATACCTCCTTGCAGAGATTTTATCTGTGGGGTCGATGATCAGCTCCCTCAGCTAGTAGATCCTGAGAATGAGAGTGTGTCACATACAGAGTTTCAGGCCTCTTTCTAGGCACTAGCCCAAGTAGTGACTAATATTCATGGAAATCGTCAGGTTGTAGTCCCACCTGAGTAAGATTGGAATTCTACCACAGTCAGGATTAGAAGCTTTATGAAAATAAATTTGGTTCAGTAGTAGGTGAGAAACCACAGCTTTATCTAGAGGAGGTGAAGAAGACTACCCATATTATGTTTGTTTCTAAAAAGTGAGTGAGTAAGAGAGCCAAGATAGGTAGTCGTAGTTTCTCGCAGTCAGGATATCAAGGTGGTAGTAATCACAGTATGGTCAGAGATTTTTAGTCCCAGCTTCATCTTTAGCTAGTGTACCCGCACTTGTGATTGGGGGTGGCAAATATGAGGGAGCGCCAAGCTCCAAAGACCAGAGTAGTGCTAGTGGTGTTCTTACCCATTTGAGCTGTAGAGAGTATGGCAGGCACCACCAAGGTGTGTGTAGAGACGGTAGTGATATATGCTTTGGGTATGGTGAGCCAGGCCATAGAATGTGAGAATATAGAGTGTTAACTCAAAGGGGTAAACTTCATGCACCTCAGGCACGCCTTGATCGGGAAGGATTCCCTAAGATAGACCTGGGTATGTTTTGAGCCCTTCATCTTTGCGATATGCATGAGTAAGTTTGGCATGATTGAGCGTATGTTTAAGAATGAGTGATGCATAAGTTTTAGATCTTGATCGATCAATTATGACCCAGTCTGTAGGTACCCCGCGCACTGCTCCAGTTTTTTAGCGAAGTGTGTTTAGAGGGGCATAGAGTCCCAAGGGGGAGATACCTCATAGTAATATTATGTTGCAAGCCATTTGATTTATCCCAATGCATGTTCAGATTTTCTTTATGAGGTTAGCATCAGTCATTGTTGCATTGTCAAGTCAATACTTTCAAAAGTCAGCTTAGCCGGTCATTCATGCATTAGATATGTGCATTTTACAGAAATATTTCATCTTGTCAGTGTTTGTTCAGTCGTGTATTCATGATATCATCCCAGTAATGAGTCTATGCATCATATATGTATGTATTATAAGAATTCAGCTACGAGTATCATCAGTCGAGTATTTAATGCATCAGATATTCATGCCTAGTGTGATAATTCTATATGCCAGTCGATCCAGTTGTGTATTCCTGATCTGATATGTTTCCAATTTTTGAGAAAGTATTGTTCATCTGTATTCTCAGTCTATCAAGCGACATTTGAGGAAGAATGTTCTAAAGGGGAAGATAATGTAATGCGCTATAAAATCCTCTTCTAGTCTGAGCCTTAGAGCATATTTTGGTAAAGTAAAAATCTGAGTCTCAATGTTTAAGAAATATCCTCCCAGTAAGAAATACTTTGAATTATTTGGGAATTAATTTGAGCATGATTTAAGATCATAGAGGTCCCCTAACTCATAGATGAGTTGAAAGATTTCCTATCGTTTAAGTTTTAGTGACCGTCAAAATTTGGGTCAACTTTAATCGACCATACCTCCTTTTATATATCTAATTAGAGAAGCTAATATATATATATATATATATCAAATGAAAGATCTTTGAATTATATTTCCAATGATACAAATTTCATTCAAAACCAATATTGAAGCAAAGAGTTATGCTTATTTTATTCCAAAATGTCAAGCTGGGAAATGTGTGACGACATTTTTGATGGTCTGTCATATTTATCACGACATTTCTGATGTCCTGTCACATTTTTGACAACATTTCTGATGACATCATCAGCCTCTGTCAGAAACTCACAAAATTCATCCTTTTGTGATGACATTTTGTGAAGGGTTATCACAGGTTTGACGGCCTATCACAAATGTCGTCAGCCATTTTTTCAGCAACTTAGAGAAATTTTTTCAAGGATATTTTGGTCATTTCTCACCTTTTGTGATCCTCTATAAATATGAGAACCCACTTCCAAAACCCTAATTTCATTATTTTTCTCTTCTAATTCTCTCAAAAATATCTAGTTAGGGTTTTATCAAGAACCCGAATCTTCATAAATTCATCCATAAATCTTCAAGCTTTCTTCAAGAATCAAGTTCCTTATAGTGTGGGATTCGAGAATCATTTATTACAGGTGCGGATAGAGTCTCAAGAATTAGAATTCATCCTATTTCAAAGGTTAAGGTATGTAGATGTTGATTCTTGGGTCCCTTTCATCTAAGAAGCTTAAGAACCCTTTTTAAAACTAAAAGATTTTTATGTTTATGAGTTTTTAATGATTTTTATGAGTTGAAATTGATGTTTAATGTGTTGTTGAGTTTTCATTTATGTTTGCCTACAAAATTTATGAGCTTTGACCCTAGTATGTAGAATTCATGTGATGTTTACGATAGACCCTCTGGAAGTTATTTTTTTCATGTGACGTGTTCATGACTTTTGGGTGTAGAAATGGCTGAATAAGTGAAGCATGTCCCCCATAGGTTTGATAAAGATCCTAGCTGAAGAATAAGGGCCATTTAGTATGTTGAATAGTAAACCCCAAATTGTGAGTTAGTTTGTGCTTAGCATTTGATAACATACCCAAGTGAATGAATTATTCCATGGTAGTAGGAAATTCCCAAATAAGTGTGAACCCGTGCATGTCTAGTGTTTTATTAAAGGGCCTTAGTGAACAAGTGGAGAGGTGATAGTAGTAAATTCCCCAATTATGTGCTCTTGATATATGTTAAGCTTTTAATACATGCCAAGTGGTTAGAGAGTAGGTTATGACGTTACATTATGAATTTTCCCCAAGCTATGTGATACCCAAACAGGTGTCAAGACTGATATAGGTATGAAGTACTGATGTAAGACCTTCTTGAATGGAGTATAATCTAATAGTATATTTTCTCTACGCTAGTAGATGTTGATGATTTCAAAATTCTTGTAGTGACTCTGTAGTAATTATGGTGATGAATAAAGGTTGCCGATTCTTAAATGCTTGAGGTGATGTCTTAATGAACGTTTGTGATGATGCATGAATAATTGTGATAATACATGAATGATTGTCATGATGAATGAATGATTATTCTTTACTTTTATGCTATCGAGTCTTGGGGGTATTTCTACCCGAAGATAAAGATGTTTTCTAGAGCCCGTGTCAGTTTCTCGATAACTCCAGTTGAGCCATGATTCTCAGAACTCAGTGAACTAGAGAAATTTGTATCTTCATAGAAGTGTAGAACTTAAGAAAGCTCAGTTATCTCTGTAATATCTGTATCGCTAGTAATATAGCCTCAGTCCTATAATCAGCTCAGATCTAAGTATTCAAGTAATTCAATTCTAATCTCAGAAGCGATTCGAGTAATCTATTCAAGCTCTGTATCATCAGTCAAATCTTTTGAGAAACATGATTATTATCAGATTCAGTTCAGTTGTATTCAGTCAAGATTTCAGTTAAGATTCTTTCAGTTGGGAGTAGAAAAAAGCACTGAGCAAGGGAAAGGATGGCAGCTCTCCCATCAGAGAGGCCAAGTAATTAGGAGCAATCCCTGAACTACAGAACTGCGTGGCCAACGCAGGATGCAGGAGTCTCCCATCAGTAGAAGTTGTTACCTTCAGAGAGGTTTGACTATTATATTGCCTCATGCTGACTTCTTGAGAGGGTCATCTCGTCAAAGAGGCTTCACAAGAGAGGTCTTTAGCCATGGCACGGTATTGACACCTTTCCAGCTGGGGTCATATGTTGGACCCTACCTGTGGTAGGTTGGGGCATGTCGGTTAAGTAACTACTTCCCGCAGTTGCAGTTTCAGTAGAAATCTTATAAATCAGGACTGTATGGTACCATCTTCTATATCAGTGAGGAACTCAATTAGTTTCATTTATTCATTGACCATCCCATCAGATAGGCTTGGTCTCATATATAGATGCTTATTATCTTATCATATCTAGAGATCTTATCAGATAGGCTTGGTCTCATATATACAGATGGTTATTATCTTATCATATCTAGAGATCTCCCATCAGATAGGCTTCATCTCCATCTCAGATTCTGTTGCATATTTTTCTTTTCAGATTTGGATATGATGATACTTCTTATCATGGATAATCTCTTTCGGAATAATCTTTTAGAAATATTGATCTCTAATTCTGTCAGTCGAAAGAAGTAAGCTCAGAATTTAGTCCTTAATTTAAGTACATCCAGATCCTCAGTTATCAATATCAGATAAGTCAGTGATTCAGTATGTCATTATTAGTAGTGAGTTTAGTCTGCAGTTAAGCAATATCCGAGTTTTTGTATCTAGAGTTGCGATGATTTTGTTCATGGTCTGTGCATTCATGTATGTGTTCTCATATAGTATCTTCATGATTATACAGTTTAGATATTGTACATGCATGAGACCTTGCATTAGCCTACCTCATATACATACTCAGTACATTCCTGTACTGACGCATTTGCACTGTGGTGTTTTATTTGACACTATAGGTTCAGAGGCACTGGATCCAGAGTATTCTCAACAGTTCAGTCCCAGTCAGTAGTAGTAGTAGTGAGTCCTCTTCTTTCGAGGATGAATCTCAGTTTACTATTATTGTTTTTGACTTTGTTTATTTTCAGTTGACAGAGTTAGTGGGGACCTGCCCAATCAACTCTACAGTTCAGATAGGTTGGAGGATTTTCAGATAGATATATTAGTATAATTTTTATATATTATGAGTATTAATAGATGTGTTGAACCTTATGGCTAATTTCTGTATTTTTTTTAGATATTATGCGGTGCACAGGTACAGATATCATTAAAGGGTTAGCTTGTGGTCCTTCGAGGTCATAAGCACCGTGTGACATCTCGAGATGGGATCTCAGGGCATTACATCTAGTACTTGATTGCCCTTCTTCCAAGTTAGGTGAAGTAGTCATGCTAACCAAGACACTCTAGGTATAAACCTTTTAGAGTGACCTTGCTCTAATACCAATTGGTGGAACCCTTAGGGTTTGCAGCACTCAATGAGGAACCAGGTCCCTCAAAGTCAATCACAGGCAATCAAAAGTAAAGTGCAGGAAAACTAAAGGCAGTGCAGGAAAGAAATAACACACAAGACTTAACGTCGAAACCTCCTTGCTCACGGGAAAAAAAAACACGACTTGCCCTCACAAGCACAAACGAAATCCACTATTATCAATCTCTTGATTCTAGACTCGATTTCAACCTAAATTTAGGGTCATTACGCTTGTAATAACTCTACTACAAGCTCATCTTGGAAACTCTTCCAAGAACCCTCGACACTGATTAACTCTAATCAGTATCACACTTAGGAAACCGATGTAATTGATTGGATAAAAAGAGACCGATGATTAATTCATCGGATTAAAAATTATCGATGATTAATTTATTGGAAAAATTACTATAACCGTTTTGAATAACATAAAAGATCAATTTATAACATTGGTCGGATTGATAATTGATTTGTCCATATATGATTCAGATCAATAATCAATCTGTCCATATATCGTTCGAATAGATAATCGATCTGTCCATATATCATTCCGATCGATAATCAATTGTCCATATATTATTCATATTAATAAATTGATTTATCAGATCTATAATCAATTTGTCCATGCATCGGTTGGATCGATAATCAATTTGTCCATATATTGTTCGGATCGATAATCGATTTGTCCATCGTAAATTAGATTGTGAATTAATTTATAAAATGTTTAAAAGATTTTGGTGGAAAGAGTTTTATTTAAATTCTATAAGTTGGTGATTTGTGGACTAATTTGTAACTTTTAAATCTTGTAAGTAAATTTTAAATAACAAATAAATTTTAATATTCAAAAGTGGTCATTTCCCTAAAAACAAAAAAACTTGTTGTCTATTTAATTAAAAATTACACTTGAAGAGACTATTTAACAAGGAATCCCCATACACACTACACAGTTTGTGCACACTGGGGAGGAAAATGTTTTTCACCAAAAATAAAAATTTTGAAAAATAAATGATTTCTTAAATTATTTTTTTTGTATTTGGTATCCAAGTGAAAATATTATTCTAAAATCCTACACACAGATGTATGATATAAAATAATAAGAATAGGTAGATTTAAGTGATAGTGTTGTGGTGAGGGTGGGGATGAGCAAGCAAGTGAGGTTGATGGTGGGATGGGTGGTTGTGAGAGTAAAATAGACAATGCTATTTATTTTTTCTATTTTTATCAAAGGAAGTCATGTATTTTCTCTGTTCCTAATTAGATGGCACTTTTTTATGTTTCGCGCTTATTAAGAAATTAGGTAATTTTATCGTTGAACACTCATTTAGTTTTATCTTGAATTAATAAATTGTATTTGTTAGAAGTCCAACTCTAATACTAATGCAAATAATATCTTACAAAGTGAACAATCTTTGCATAGTTTTTATCAGAAGATTAAATCACAACTGTTATACATCAAATGAAAGTAGGGGTGGGCATAAATACCGAAATACCGAACCAAATTATTTTGGTTTATGATACTAATTTTTCAGTCCAATTTTGGTTTATTTTTTTAATTAATATGGTATTTCAATTTTCGATTTTTAGGCTGACATAACTCGGTTTTTGGTTTAAACTAAAATTTTTAATATACTTTTAAAGTTAATATTTATAATATCTAAACTCATTAGCTATTTAGGCTTTAACAACAACCCACTACTGCCTACAGCCCAAAGCCCCAAAATCCAAATACATTCAATAGCCGAAATCGAAAGTTTTTTTTTGCATTGATTTTTGTAACTGAAAGTTAATATATAGTCCTTCATCTATTTTTTGCATTGGAGGTGATTATTCTCATTTTTCACCTAGAAGACTTTATGAGTTTAGATTGTTTTTTCTTTAATGTAAGAAAATTAAACTAGTCCGATTTATAAATATATTTTAGCCCTTTAAACAAGTCCAAAATCGAAAAATTGAAATTATTAAATCAAAATAGAACCAAACCGTAGAGCCAAATTTCAATATGATTGATCCAACATTTAAAATTTTGCACCTTAATTTTTTTATATAAAAATCAAAATAAAAAATCAAACTCGACCCAAAATACCGAACGCCCACCCCTAAATGAAAGGATGAGTATTTTAAAATCTGAGCTTGAATATTAGAGCCAAAATTCAATATAATTGATCCAACATTTAAAATTTTGCACCTTAATTTTTTATATATTTGTCTTAAAAAAATACTTTATTAACTCTTAAAGTAGATATGACATCACAAAATCATTTGTCTTTGAATTTAAACACCGAGCTATACATGAAGAAGAGCCAATTACAAATATTGATTTATTAAGTTTCTTTTAAAATTTTGATTCATATTTTCATTATTATATTTACAATTGCATTCGTAATGCATCCTTACAATACTATTTGAAGGGCTGTAAGCTGCATCGGAAGAAGAGATATTACCAAATGAAATTTTGTATTTCATATTTTTATTTTTTTTAATTCTTAATTCATGTTTAACTACATTATCCATGATTCATGAAGAGTATCTACTATTTTTCCCCAAGTTTTTTAAAGTAAACAAAACTTATTTTTCTAAAGATCAAAATAATTCATGAAGAGGAGTAATACAAAGTGTATATTAATGTAGTTAGTACCTTCATTTTATCTTTTGTATGTTCATAATCTTATTTGTTTTCTTCTTTTTCAATAAATGGCAGGTGAAAAATTGAATGATGACAACATAAATGAAGAATCATCAGTACTATCAAGGACAAGAAAAATACTAAGTAATGAGAAGCGAAGAGAATTATATGAAATTCTACTTTAAAAAAGTGTCAATGGAAAATTGAAAAAAAAAAAAGTCAAAAGGGTGTTGTTGCATCATAATTTTTGGTTTGATTGTATTGTCCAACGTATTTGAAAATAATCAGGACATGGCTTATATGATTATGTATCTCACGGACAAAAATTATAATAGCAAAAGAATTATACTATATTAAAAAAAAAATTCGTGCGATCCCTTTTCAAACACAGATGACTCTTTGATCTCTAACTTTCTCAAAGAATATGAAGAAAACCAATTTGTTTAGGCATTTAAAAAACAAGAGATTTTTTACGGGATTTAAATGCCATAAAACTTTATTTATCCAAAGAGAATAAAATAGCTCGATTGTGATTTTGCCTATCATTTCTTGGGGAGGTATCTGTAATGACTCTCTAGGTAATTTTTTGAATTTTTATTCATTTTCATGATTTAGAGCTTTCCTATAGTTTCCTCAAGTCATTGTGACATGTTGGAGCTGAGAGTTTAGTTATCAAACAGTCTGTTTGTTACTTTGAGCTAATTCTCTATTTTAAAGTCTTTTTTAATAAGAATCAATTATCGAGCATAAAATTTAGTTAAACGACATGGCATGTTATTAGCTCTTAATACTTTCTTACTATTTTCTGTTAAATTTGTAAACCATAATTTTACTGATCCTATTAGAGTTTTTTCTATGTATTCTGGTGCATCTGTTATGTTTATATTATTGTCTAATAATTGTTTTGTCATATATCCTACCCATAATTGTATTGTTTTTTCTGTATCTATTGGTTATTTTTTAGATTTTGTTTTAATAAGTTATTCTTTTTGTTAGATGTATTCATTAATTTTTAGTTTATCCTGTAGTAACTGCTGAGTTACAAATTTCTGTGTAATAACTTATTCTTTCTGTACTGTAGTGTATATCTAATTCTAGATTTTCTATGTCATTTATTATTTTGTGTTGTTCTTCTCGTAGTGAGTTTTTTATATTATATAAACTGTTACATGGGGGTGCGGATAACTAAGCTGATAAAGAGATTTATAAATAGATTTATTATAACTGATGAATCTATTCTTTTTTGTGCGTGGTTATTTTTTAGATTTTGTTTTAATAAGTTATTCTTTTTGTTAGATGTATTCATAAATTTTTAGTTTATCCTGTAGTAACTGTTGAATTACAAATTTCTGTGTAATAACTTATTCTTTCTGTACTGTAGTGTATGTCTAATTCTAGATTTTCTATGTCATTTATTATTTTGTGTTGTTCTTCTCGTAGTGAGTTTTTTATACTATTTAAACTGTTACATGTACTTTTTTCTAAATTTTCTAAGGTTTTTTCTATCCATATTAACTTTTCTTTTAGATCTTCCATTATTTTTCTAATATGGTTTCTATAATTAACTTCGTTATTTAGATTATCTTGGTTTTCTCTAGTTTTTCTAATATATTCTAACATCCACAATCTTGGTCTGAATAATATCCTTCTGGGTAAATGTCTTCGTATATTTGTGCTGTGGCATTTATCATTTCCATTTCATAGTTTATTTCATAGTTTATTACTTCTTCTAATATCATTTTCTTAATATCTATTATTTCTATATCCTTAAGTATATATAAGACTAAAATTCTAAGGTGGTCTAAATGGGCTATTTTTTAAGATTGATATTTTATAGCTATTTGTTTTAGACTTAGTAGTTTTTTCATATTTTTATTAAGAGATTTTATATATTTTTTATTTTCCATGTATTTGTCTATATTTATTTTTATCTGTTTTTCTAGTAACTGTATTTTTTGCGTATCTTTAAAAATCCTTCGTAACTTTAACATGATAAATATTTATAAGAGTAGTTGGGTATGTGTGGTATATAATTTATTCTATCCATATAATTTTTTCCATATGCTTTTTCTAATATAACTTTTCTTATATCTGCAACATCTATATCTCTAAGTGCATACAAAACAAGTATCTTAAATTTATCTACCATGACATCAGATATATTATCATTCATTATCATAAAATTGCTTTCTCAAAATATTCCCTGCAATCATATACATAATAAAATATAGTCATCTCAGATTACTATATACTAGATTATTCTTAAATAACATGTTCGTCGGTCACTACTAGGATGGTAATTCGGATATTCTCCCTTAAACAGCGCCTCGACTTTGGTTACTCCCCGCCACGGCTTCTTGCCTCATTGGTTTCACCTTTAGGATGGCATAGTTCCTTGGGATTTTTCTCCGTTTCCACTTTGCTAGTAAACTTCTTAACATATTATTTTTCGAATAATTCTACGATAAAGTAACTAATATGAATTTATTTTATCATATCATGATTGTCGGGAATTATGAATTTAGCTATTCATAATAGTAAATAGATATACCTGTTCCGGTAGCTTTGATATTTCTGAGGTTTGTTGTTCCATAGCTTTTTCCATTGCGGTGTATATATTTAATTAACTGGGCTAAATATTTTTGAATTGGAATGGAGAGAGTATTTTTCTGAATGTTTGAAGGCCTGCCTTTGCAATGCCTCCTGAATTCTTATTTATAGACTCAAAGTATATACATCCGTGTTTAATTGAAAAGACTAAAAACTAAAAAAATGTCTAGTCTACCTACCTACTAAAGTCTTCACCTACATTTATTTCAACTACTATTTCAACTACTATTTTAACTACTAAAGACTAATATAAAAAAAGTCTTTACATTAACTTTTACGTAGACTCAAATAAATCTTCTGCCATATCTGCAAATAAGTCTTCCGTCTATTTTGTCATATCTGCTATATCTCCATTATTGCTCTGTCCTTATCTTTCCAGCTGTCGTCTTTATCTTCTTTTATTCTAACTGCACTGCTGGGACGTCATTATCTCCTCCGTTACATTTTGAACATCTGTGATCTGGGTATTTGTGTCCAATAGTTTTGCAATATCTGGTCAATAATTCTTCTGAAATAAATTTTTCTTTAATAGCTCTGGCGATAGGTTCTGTCTCCGGTTTAAGCAACGTCATAATCCATTGCCTAATTGTTTCCATATCTGTTTCTCGTAGTTCCTTTGAATTTGAATATATCAATACATGGTTTCTTGAATAATAACTCCATATAGGATTTTGATTACAATATGTGTTTGCTAATTCTTGTAAAATCGTAGATAGTCCGATAACTCTTTTATTCGCATAAAATTTCGGTATCTCAATTCTGGGTATCTCTGGCTGTGTACCAATATCTTGCGGTATGATCATATCTCTTGTCATTCCTATTTTTACAACTTGTATAGGTTTCTTAACTTCGTCAAATAATATCTCTGCTGGAGCCGTGTAGATCTTTATAAAAAATAAAGTACCTTTGGTTATTCTTTTAAATATGGTAAATGCATCATATATCTCGGGTATAGTAGATATTTCAGTTCCGTCTGTGGTATATACGGTACTAAGTAATCCATATTCGTAGCAAGTTTTTACTAAGCTGGGTCGAGTTTTGGGTAAGGCGATTAGCTTGTTGTATCCGGTTAATTTCTGGGTTATGTAGTTCGTATCTGGTTCTTGGATATTTGTAGCTTTTGGGTTGCTATTTAAGAAAGTTTGTACGTTGTAAATATTTTCTATATATGTACGGGCTGTGTAGTTATATGTCTTTTTGTCTTGATTTAGGCTTTCTCGATATGTGGTAACTTGTGGGGGTGTAAACATAGGGTCTTTTGGTATATTTGGTGTATATGGCTTGTCAAATAGCTTATTTAAGTTCATATTTTTTCTAACTCCTTTGCTTGTACCTGCAGAAGTAGATTGATAAGCGTTATGGGTTTTATGGAGTATCCCAACATCTCCTTCTAGCTCTGGAATTTTATTGTCTTCCGATCGACATAGCTCTGCACATTGCTGAGTTAGCTGATTCATAGCTATAGACTTCAGATTATCTTCACTAGTCTTTAGCTTTAGCTTTTCTATCTCAGTACCCATACTGTCTACTTTCAATGAAAGCATAGTCAGGGCGTTGAGTATCCTTTCATTTATATTTTCTTCTATCATTTCAGTTTGCGTAGCTTTGTCTTGATATGTAATCTGCAATAACATTTTTGTTAGTACTGATTACTTCTATTATAAATGTAAAATTTAATATGTTTAAAACTAGTCTCCGAATCTCTTTTGTTGTAACTGAATTTTGTATTTTCTTTGTTAGCCACCAGCGTACCTGTGTATTATCTGTCCGCACAATAAATTTGTTATATACAATATATGGCTCAAATGCTAATAAACATTTATATAATGAACATAATTCTTTCCTATTTATTTCCCATTTTATTTCTGTCTCGTTGAACGTACCTGAGTAGTATCTACAATGGTGTTCTATTTTTTCTGCTTCATATCTATATTTAAGTACTCCGCCGTAACTATATTCACTGGCATCTGCTTCTACTATATATGTAAATTTTCTATTTTCATCCGGAAATTGTAATTTTGGTAAATCCTTGCAAAGTAATTTTATTTTTTGAACTTGTTTTTTATCTTCTTCATTATAATTATATTCTATATCCTTTTTTAATTTTTTCTGTAGGGGTTTTAGGTTTTCTGCTAATTTTGGAATATATTCTCTTACTTGGTTTACTAATCCTAAAAATGATTGTAATTTCTTTTTTGTATCTAATTCTTCTTTCGAATTTATTATTTTTTGTACTATATGTTGTTGCATTTTTACTCCACTTTTATCTATTTGTATTCCTAAAAATTCTATCTGATTTTTCATAATTTCGGCTTTCTTTTCACTTAGACTTATTCCTGAATTTTCTATTATATTTTGTAAATTGTTCTAATAATTTTATATGTTCTTCCTTAGTTTTTGTATATAATAATATATCATCTATGTATACTATGCAATTAGGCTTGTGGTACCGTAAATGCGGTTAATTCTTTAGATTCTTCTTCTAACTTTAGATGGTAAAATCCTGATTTACAATCGAATTTACTAAAATAATTATATCCTTGGATTTGTCTTATTTTTAATATCTTATTTGGTATTGGGTAATTATATGTTATAGTTTTTGCATTTAAATTTCTATAATCAATAACCATTCTACTTTTTCCTCTTTTTTGTTCACTATGTTTATTTACTATAAATGCTGGACTATTATGTTTACTATTGCTTTTTTGTATATATTGTCTTTCTAATAATTCATCTATATGCATTTTAAATTCTTTTAAATCGTCAAAATTATATGTTAATGGTTTTTGGGTTATTATACTGTTTTTATCTATTAATTCAATTTTTATGGTAGTTTTATGTTTTTTCCATCCTTTTAATGGATCTTCGCTATATAATTGTTCTAATTTTTTCTTAACTATTTCTATCTTATTTATTGAAAATATAGTTATTTCTGTTTTATTTATCGAGAATACTACTAATTCTATTGTATCTTCAGCGTTTTTTATATTTTCTAACTTTTGTGTAATTTTTTCACTTCCTTTTATCCAGTCAGTTTTCTTTCTGATTTTATTACTAACTCTTTTTGCTCTTACTTTTTGTTTACATGGTGTTGTGAACCACCAATCGTTTCTAGTTATTATATGTGGGTATAATTTATCTAAAAATGGCATTCCTAAAAGTATATCTTTTGATGTTAGTTCATAATTATAAATTTCTTCTATTGTCAATATCTTATCCCATATTTGTGCTTTTACATTCCTAGCTTTATAAGTAATTAAGCTTCCTTCATTATTAAATCCTTTAACTATTATTGGTATTTTTAATTTATCCCATTTACTTTCTGGTAAGCAATTATATCTACATAAATTAGCTTCTGCTCCTGTATCTATCATAGGCGTATAATATCTACTATAATATCCTTCCACTACTATCTTCATTAATACATATATTTTCATTTTATGTTAAGGCTCTTCTTAAGAATAATCTTTCCCTATTATATGTTATGGCTAATTGTGTATGTTCTATATTATATGGTTTTACTTGTTCTAACCATTTTATTCCTAATATTATATCTGTTTTTTGCATTTCTTGTTTTACCTCAAATTCTAACTTTATTTTTCTAATTCCTCCTATTATTATTTCTTTTTCTGCTATATCCTTATTATTTATTAAACTTCTCGGTAGATCTGGGCATATATCATTATCAGTTTTTATTTCTTCATTTTTTACTAGATATTTTGCTATATAATTTTCTTCTTGTCCTGTGTTTAATAGTATTAAATGTTCTTTTTCATTTATTTTTCCTGTTATGTAATATTGATTTAAATTACTTATTGAATTTGTTTCATAACTCATTCTTTTTGATGAGCTCGATGACTCTGGTTTTTCATTAGCTATTCTTTTCGTTGTACTTATTCTATCATTTACTATTTCTAAATTTTCTTCTATGTCTATGTCTCTATAGCTATAGTCATTATAATCTATTGTTTTTACGATTTGCTCAAATGGGCTATCTATTTGTATTTTATTGATCTTATTTTTCCCTGTTATTTTATGTTTTGTTGTTAATACATATAAATTTTTACATCTCGCTGTAAATATTTTACTTCCTGGGGTTAATTCTATTCCTGATATCTTCCAATATAATACTAATGATTTATCTATATTTCTATCTGTTACTGTTACTGAATAATTTGCACTTATTATAAATTTAAATTTTTGGTATATCAAATTTCCTTTTACGGCAGTTATTATACTTTTTTCTATAGGTTTTATAATTCTATCATCTGCTAAATATAATTCTATCGGTGTATCTATTCCTTCTCTAAAACATGCTTTAATTAATATCTCTGTACCTCCGAGGTGTACGTATTTTATTGGATCTCCTTTACTTTTTATATTACATGTTCTTTTTGACATACTACATAATATTCATCTTTTTTCCTACTAAAAATATTTTTTATTGTTGGTATTTTAAATATTTTTTCTACACTTAAATCTAACTCTTTTCCTTTTATTTCATCAAATATATTACTGTCAAATATTATCTTTTGTTCTGTTCCTTCGTCATTTAAATATTCTTCCTTTGTTATTATTTTTATATCTTCTTCAGTCATTTGATTCATCTATCTCACTATCTATTTCAATATCTGTTTCGTTTTCTGAAATTTCATATATACTATCTTCACTTTCTAATTCATAATCTATATAATCTATTTGCATATACTCTGTATTTTCTATTTTTATTTCGGATATTTGTTTATTTTTTGGATTTTTAGGTAATTTACAATCTCTAGCTAAATGTCCTAACTTTCCACAATTATAACATGTACATTCTTTTATAGATTTTTTCTTTCTATATGGTCTTTTATTTTTATAATTTTTAACATAATATCTTTTTCTTGGTTTCTTATATTTATATTTTGATTTTTTATATTTCTTATATTTCTTATGTCTTTTTCTTTTCTTGTAATATCTTTCTTCGCATCCAAATTGAGGTGCTATTTTATTTTTGCAACATGCTAAATTTCTTATTAATGTTTTTTCCATTTTTAATTCTTCTCTATATTTTTCACATAACTTTCTATACCATTGTTGTAAAAATTTTATCCTAGCTCCTAATGTATCTACTATTTTTGCTTCTTCCCAACTTTTTATTATTTTTGAACTAAATGGTTCGGGTAATTTATTAAAATATAATTTTCTTATTTCTTTACTTTCTTCTATATTATATGTTCCTTTATAATAATATTATTTAAATGCGCAAGTATATTCATCTATATAACACATATTACATATTGTTAATTTTATCATTAAATTCCTATTTGTATCTTTTTCTTCATCTTGTTCTTCTTCTAATGTTGTCATACTACCAAATTCATCTTTTATAGCTGTTTCATATTTTTTCAATAATTCTATAGGTGTTAATTTAGTTGTTGTTGATGTTGCTCCTTCCATAGGTTTATTAGCTCTTAATACTTTCTTACTATTTTCAGTTAAATTTGTAAACCATAATTTTACTGATCCTATTAGAGTTTTTTCTATGTATTCTGGTGCATCTGTTATGTTTATATTATTGTCTAATAATTGTTTTGTCATATATCCTACCCATAATTGTATTGTTTTTTCTGTATCTATTACACAGTCTAGATCTAAAAAGTTATAATTTTTATTAACTATTTGTTTTGGTGTCCATTTGTCATATTCATTATATCTTTTAAATTTATTTTTGTAATATATAGGTTTTCTTATTTCTGTTGTTTTGGGTATTAAATTTTCATCTTCTTTTTTGTCAAGAGTATTTATTTCTGTATTATTATTTTCTAAGTTTTCTTGATTAATCTTTTCTTGTTTTTCGTTAATTTCTAAATCTTTTATATTTGTTAATATTTCCGTATATGTTTCACTATCTTCTGAATCATAATTATCCGTTTCTTCTACTTCTATATTATTTATTTCTAATTTTTCCTTAAATTGATTTATCTCGTTTATTAATTTTTGTTCTTTATCTATTTCTTCTTTTTCTTTCTGTCTTTGTTCATATAACTCTTTTAACATTTGTAATTCTTTTTCTAATTCAGCAATTTTACTATTTTTAGTTTCTTCTATTTTTCGTATTTCTTCCGTAGATTGTTGTTTAATTTTTTCTATTTCCTTTTTTCTATCTATCTCTTCATTTTCTTTTTCTATTCTTACCATTGCTGTTAATTTATCTTCTAATTTTAATTCTTCTTTTTCTAACATTAAATATAAATGTTCTCCTATTTTCTTATACCTTCTTCCTAGATTAGAAAATACTATTTTTATTTTTGTACCTTCGTGATTTTCGTATATTTTTTCATCTATTATAAATTCTTCTTTATTCATTTTATTGTGAATAGTTCGTGTTGACATATATATTCTAAACTATCTATTTGAGATTCTAATTTTGATATTTCATCTTTTTGTATATTTATTGAATTTTTACTAACTCCGGCAAATATATTATAATGTAATCTTTCTTTTCTTATTTTTAATTCTTTACGTTTTTCAGAGATAAATTGTTTTAATTCTTTGTATTTTTGCTCTTTATTCATTTATGATATTTTGGTGGATATCTAAATCTAATTTTATCATAATTAGGTGGTATATGTCTCATTCTTCTAGATTTTAAATGGATTATTAATTTTGCTTCAATACTAGATATTAATGTAATTAAATAGGCTAATCTTTGTGGATTTTCTTTTGTTTTATTTAGACTTATATATTCTGAATAATTACTAACTAACGATTCTTTTATTTTTCTAAAAGCTTCTTTATTTTTAAATGGTCTTCTCATAATTAATTTAATAAATAACTAGATTTAACTTAACTAATTTAAATCTAACTAAATCTAACTCTAACTTAACTAATGCCAGAGCTATTAAACAAAAATTTATTTCAGAAGAATTATTGACCAGATATTGCAAAACTATTGGACACAAATACCCAGATCACAGATGTTCAAAATGTAACGGAGGAGATAATGACGTCCCAGCAGTGCAGTTAGAATAAAAGAAGATAAAGACGACAGCTGGAAAGATAAGGACACAGCAATAATGGAGATATAGCAGATATGACAAAATAGACGGAAGACTTATTTGCAGATATGCCAGAAGATGGAGGGGGTGCGGATAACTGAGCTGATAACTGAGCTTTGTGGATAACTGAGCTTTATAAATAGATTTATTATAGCTGATGAATCTATTCTTTTTTGTGCGTGGTTATTTTTTAGATTTTGTTTTAATAAATTATTCTTTTTGTTAGATGTATTCATTAATTTTTAGTTTATTATTTTATCCTGTAGTAACTACTGAGTTACAAATTTTTGTGTAATAACTTATTCTTTCTGTACTGTAGTGTATATCTAATTCTAGATTTTCTATGTCATTTATTATTTTGTGTTGTTCTTCTCGTAGTGAGTTTTTTATACTATTTAAACTGTTACATGTACTTTTTTCTAAATTTTCTAAGGTTTTTTCTATCCATATTAACTTTTCTTTTAGATCTTCCATTATTTTTCTAATATGGTTTCTATAATTAACTTCGTTATTTAGATTATCTTGGTTTTCTCTAGTTTTTCTAATATATTCTAACATCCACAATCTTGGTCTGAATAATATCCTTCTGGGTAAATGTCTTCGTATATTTGTGCTGTGGCATTTATCATTTCCATTTCATAGTTTATTTCATAGTTTATTACTTCTTCTAATATCATTTTCTTAATATCTATTATTCCTATATCCTTAAGTATATATAAGACTAAAATTCTAAGGTAGTCTAAATGGGCTATTTTTTAAGATTGATATTTTATAGCTGTTTGTTTTAGACTTAGTAGTTTTTGCATATTTTTATTAAGAGATTTTATATATTTTTTATTTTCCATGTATTTGTCTATATTTATTTTTATCTGTTTTTCTAGTAACTGTAATTTTTGCGTATCTTTAAAAGTCCTACGTAATTTTAACATAATAAATATTTATAAGAGTAGTCAGGTATGTGTGGTATATAATTTATTCTATCCGTATAATTTTTTCCATATGCTTTTTCTAATATAACTTTTCTTATATCTGCAACATCTATATCTCTAAGTGCATACAAAACAAGTATCTTAAATTTATCTACCATGACATCAGATATATTATCATTCATTATCATAAAATTGCTTTTTCAAAATATTCCCTGCAATCATATACATAATAAAATATAGTCATCTCAGATTACTATATACTAGATTATTCTTAAATAACATGTTCGTCGGTCACTACTAGCATGGTAATTCGGATATTCTCCCTTAAACAGCGCCTCGACTTTGGTTACTCCCCGCCACGGCTTCTTGCCTCATTGGTTTCACCTTTAGGATGGCATAGTTCCTTGGGATTTTTCTCCGTTTCCACTTTGCTAGTAAACTTCTTAACATATTATTTTTCGAATAATTCTACTATAAAGTAACTAATATGAATTTATTTTATCATATCATGATTGTCGGGAATTATGAATTTAGCTATTCATAATCGTAAATAGATATACCTGTTCCGGTAGCTTTGATATTTCTGAGGTTTGTTGTTCCATAGCTTTTTCCATTGCGGTGTATATATTTAATTAACTGGGCTAAATATTTTTGAATTGGAATGGAGAGAGTATTTTGCTGAATGTTTGAAGGCCTGCCTTTGCAATGCCTTCTGAATTCTTATTTATAGACTCAAAATGTATACATCCGTGTTTAATTGAAAAGACTAAAAACTAAAAAAATGTCTAGTCTACCTACCTACTAAAGTCTTCACCTACATTTATTTCAACTACTATTTCAACTACTATTTTAACTACTAAAGACTAATATAAAAAAAAGTCTTTACATTAACTTTTACGTAGACTCAAATAAATCTTCTGTCATATCTGCAAATAAGTCTTCCGTCTATTTTGTCATATCTGCTATATCTCCATTATTGCTCTGTCCTTATCTTTCCAGCTGTCGTCCTTATCTTCTTTTATTCTAACTGTACTGCTGGGACGT
The DNA here is from genome assembly GCA_030864225.1 of Capsicum baccatum var. pendulum. Taxonomy (NCBI): domain Eukaryota; kingdom Viridiplantae; phylum Streptophyta; class Magnoliopsida; order Solanales; family Solanaceae; genus Capsicum; species Capsicum baccatum. The sequence continues at coordinate 48,848,950 of CM061558.1, forward strand.
CATTATCTCCTCCGTTACATTTTGAACATCTGTGATCTGGGTATTTGTGTCCAATAGTTTTGCAATATCTGGTCAATAATTCTTCTGAAATAAATTTTTCTTTAATAGCTCTGGCGATAGGTTCTGTCTCCGGTTTAAGCAACGTCATAATCCATTGCCTAATTGTTTCCATATCTGTTTCTCGTAGTTCCTTTGAATTTGAATATATCAATACATGGTTTCTTGAATAATAACTCCATATAGGATTTTGATTACAATATGTGTTTGCTAATTCTTGTAAAATCGTAGATAGTCCGATAACTCTTTTATTCGCATAAAATTTCGGTATCTCAATTCTGGGTATCTCTGGCTGTGTACCAATATCTTGCGGTATAATCATATCTCTTGTCATTCCTATTTTTACAACTTGTATAGGTTTCTTAACTTCGTCAAATAATATCTCTGCTGGAGCCGTGTAGATCTTTATAAAAAATAAAGTACCTTTGGTTATTCTTTTAAATATGGTAAATGCATCATATATCTCGGGTATAGTAGATATCTCAGTTCCGTCTGTGGTATATACGGTACTAAGTAATCCATATTCGTAGCAAGTTTTTACTAAGCTGGGTCTAGTTTTGGGTAAGGCGATTAGCTTGTTGTATCCGGTTAATTTCTGGGTTATGTAGTTCGTATCTGGTTCTTGGATATTTGTAGCTTTTGGGTTGCTATTTAAGAAAGTTTGTACGTTGTAGATATTTTCTATATATGTACGGGCTGTGTAGTTATATGTCTTTTTGTCTTGATTTAGGCTTTCTCGATATGTGGTAACTTGTGGGGGTGTAAACATAGGGTCTTTTGGTATATTTGGTGTATATGGCTTGTCAAATAGCTTATTTAAGTTCATATTTTTTCTAACTCCTTTGCTTGTACCTGCAGAAGTAGATTGATAAGCGTTATGGGTTTTATGGAGTATCCCAACATCTCCTTCTAGCTCTGGAATTTTATTGTCTTCCGATCGACATAGCTCTGCACATTGCTGAGTTAGCTGATTCATAGCTATAGACTTCAGATTATCTTCACTAGTCTTTAGCTTTAGCTTTTCTATCTCAGTACCCATACTGTCTACTTTCAATGAAAGCATAGTCAGGGCGTTGAGTATCTTTTCATGTATATTTTCTTCTATCATTTCAGTTTGCGTAGCTTTGTCTTGATATGTAATCTGCAATAACATTTTTGTTAGTACTGATTACTTCTATTATAAATGTAAAATTTAATATATTTAAAACTAGTCTCCGAATCTCTTTCGTTGTAACTGAATTTTGTATTTTCTTTGTTAGCCACCAGCGTACCTGTGTATTATCTGTTCGCACAATAAATTTGTTATATACAATATATGGCTCAAATGCTAACAAACATTTATATAATGAACATAATTCTTTCCTATTTATTTCCCATTTTATTTCTGTCTCGTTGAACGTACCTGAGTAATATCTACAATGGTGTTCTATTTTTTCTGCTTCATATCTATATTTAAGTACTCCGCCGTAACTGTATTCACTGGCATCTGCTTCTACTATATATGTAAATTTTCTATTTTCATCCGGAAATTGTAATTTTGGTAAATCCTTGCAAAGTAATTTTATTTTTTGAACTTGTTTTTTATCTTCTTCATTATAATTATATTCTATATCTTTTTTTAATTTTTTCTGTAGGGGTTTTAGGTTTTCTGCTAATTTTGGAATATATTCTCTTACATGGTTTACTAATCCTAAAAATGATTGTAATTTCTTTTTTGTATCTAATTCTTCTTTCGAATTTATTATTTTTTGTACTATATGTTGTTGCATTTTTACTCCACTTTTATCTATTTGTATTCCTAAAAATTCTATCTAATTTTTCATAATTTCGGCTTTCTTTTCACTTAGACTTATTCCTGAATTTTCTATTATATCTGTAAATTGTTCTAATAATTTTATATGTTCTTCCTTAGTTTTTGTATATAATAATATATCATCTATGTATACTATGCAATTAGGTAATTGTTTAAAATAATTATCCATAAAATGTTGATATCTACCTGGTGCATTTTTATATCCAAAGGGTAACACATTCCATTCGTAAAATCCTTGTGGTACCGTAAATGCGGTTAATACCTTAGATTCTTCTTCTAACTTTAGATGGTAAAATCCTGATTTACAATCGAATTTACTAAAATAATTATATCCTTGGATTTGTCTTATTTTTAATATCTTATTTGGTATTGGATAATTATATGTTATAGTTTTTGCATTTAAATTTCTATAATCAATAACCATTCTACTTTTTCCTCTTTTTTGTTCACTATGTTTATTTACTATAAATGCTGGACTATTATGTTTACTATTACTTTTTTGTATATATTGTTTTTCTAATAATTCATCTATATGCATTTTAAATTCTTTTAAATCGTCAAAATTATATGTTAATGGTTTTTTGGGTTATTATACTGTTTTTATCTATTAATTCAATTTTTATGGTAGTTTTATGTTTTTCCCATCCTTTTAATGGATCTTCGCTATATAATTGTTCTAATTTTTTCTTAACTATTTCTATCTTATTTATTGAAAATATAGTTATTTCTGTTTTATTTATTGAAAATACTACTAATTCTATTGTATCTTCAGTAGTTTTTATATTTTCTAACTTTTGTGTAATTTTTTCACTTCCTTTTATCCAATCAGTTTTCTTTCTTATTTTATTATTAACTCTTTTTGCTCTTACTTTTTGTTTACATGGTGTTGTGAACCACCAATCGTTTCTAGTTATTATATGTGGGTATAATTTATCTAAAAATGGCATTCCTAAAAGTATATCTTTTGATGTTAGTTCATAATTATAAATTTCTTCTATTGTCAATATCTTATCCCATATTTGTGCTTTTACATTCCTAGCTTTATAAGTAATTAAGCTTCCTTCATTATTAAATCCTTTAACTACTATTGATATTTTTAATTTATCCCATTTACTTTCTGGTAAGCAATTATATCTACATAAATTAGCTTCTGCTCCTGTATCTATCATAGGCGTATAATATTTACTGTAATATCCTTCCACTACTATCTTCATTAATACATATATTTTCATTTTATGTTAAGGCTCTTCTTAGAAATAATCTTTCCCTATTATATGTTATGGCTAATTGTGTATGTTCTATATTATATGGTTTTACTTGTTCTAACCATTTTATTCCTAATATTATATCTGCTTTTTGCATTTCTTCTTTTACCTCAAATTCTATTTTTATTTTTCTAATTCCTCCTATTATTATTTCTTTTTCTGCTATATCCTTATTATTTATTAAACTTCTCGGTAGATCTGGGCATATATCATTATCAGTTTTTATTTCTTCATTTTTTACTAGATATTTTGCTATATAATTTTCTTCTTGTCCTGTGTTTAATAGTATTAAATGTTCTTTTTTATTTATTTTTCCTGTTATGTAATATTGATTTAAATTACTTATTGGATTTGTTTCATAACTCATTCTTTTTGATGAGCTCGATGACTCTGGTTTTTCATTAGCTATTCTTTTCGTTGTACTTATTCTATCATTTACTATTTCTAAATTTTCTTCTATATCTATGTCTCTATAGCTATAGTCATTATAATCTATTGTTTTTACAATTTGCTCAAATGGGCTATCTATTTGTATTTTATTAATCTTATTTTTCCCTGTTATTTTATGTTTTGTTGTTAATACATATAAATTTTTACATCTCGCTGTAAATATTTTGCTTCCTGGGGTTAATTCTATTCCTGATATCTTCCAATATAATACTAATGATTTATCTATATTTCTATCTGTTACTGCTACTGAATAATTTGCACTTATTTTAAATTTTTGGTATATTAAATTTCCTTTTACGGCAGTTATTATACTTTTTTCTATAGGTTTTATAATTCTATCATCTGCTAAATATAATTCTATCGGTGTATCTATTCCTTCTCTAAAACATGCTTTTATTAATATCTCTGTACCTCCAAGGTGTACGTATTTTATTGGATCTCCTTTACTTTTTATATCATTTATTTCTTTATTAACTATCCTTTTTGTTACTAGTGGTATACTAGCTTTTCCTTTTGCATATCTACAATCTATTACATGTTCTTTTTGACATACTACATAATATTCATCTTTTTTCCTACTAAAAATATTTTTTATTGTTGGTATTTTAAATATTTTTTCTACACTTAAATCTAACTCTTTTCCTTTTATTTCATCAAATATATTACTGTCAAATATTATCTTTTGTTCTGTTCCTTCGTCATTTAAATATTCTTCCTTTGTTATTATTTTTATATCTTCTTCAGTCATTTGATTCATCTATCTCACTATCTATTTCAATATCTGTTTCGTTTTCTGAAATTTCATATATACTATCTTCACTTTCTAATTCATAATCTATATAATCTATTTGCATATACTCTGTATTTTCTATTTTTATTTCGGATATTTGTTTATTTTTTGGATTTTTAGGTAATTTACAATCTCTAGCTAAATGTCCTAACTTTCCACAATTATAACATGTACATTCTTTTATAGATTTTTTCTTTCTATATGGTCTTTTATTTTTATAATTTTTAACATAATATCTTTTTCTTGGTTTCTTATATTTATATTTTGATTTTTTATATTTCTTATATTTCTTATGTCTTTTTCTTTTCTTGTAATATCTTTCTTCGCATCCAAATTGAGGTGCTATTTTATTTTTGCAACATGCTAAATTTCTTATTATTGTTTTTTCCATTTTTAATTCTTCCCTATATTTTTCACATAACTTTCTATACCATTGTTGTAAAAATTTTATTCTAGCTCCTAATGTATCTACTATTTTTGCTTCTTCCCAACTTTTTATTATTTTTGAACTAAATGGTTCGGGTAATTTATTAAAATATAATTTTCTTATTTCTTTACTTTCTTCTATATTATATGTTCCTTTATAATAATATTCCTTAAATGCGCAAGTATATTCACATATTACATATTGTTAATTTTATCATTAAATTCCTATTTGTATCTTTTTCTTCATCTTGTTCTTCTTCTAATGTTGTCATACTACCGAATTCGTCTTTTATAGCTGTTTCATATTTTTTCAATAATTCTATAGGTGTTAATTTAGTTGTTGTTGATGCTGCCCCTTCCATAGGTTTATTAGCTCTTAATACTTTCTTACTATTTTCAGTTAAATTTGTAAACCATAATTTTACTGATCCTATTAGTGTTTTTTCTATGTATTCTGGTGCATCTGTTATGTTTATATTATTGTCTAATAATTGTTTTGTCATATATTCTACCCATAATTGTATTGTTTTTTCTGTATCTATTACACAGTCTAGATCTAAAAAGTTATAATTTTTATTAACTATTTGTTTTGGTGTCCATTTATCATATTCATTATATCTTTTAAATTTATTTTTGTAATATATAGGTTTTCTTATTTCTGTTGTTTTGGGTATTAAATTTTCATCTTCTTTTTTGTCAAGAGTATTTATTTCTGTATTATTATTTTCTAAGTTTTCTTGGTTAATTTTTTCTTGTTTTTCGTTAATTTCTAAATCTTTTATATTTGTTAATATTTCCGTATATGTTTCACTATCTTCTGAATCATAATTATCCGTTTCTTCTACCTCTATATTATTTATTTCTAATTTTTCTTTAAATTGATTTATCTCATTTATTAATTTTTGTTCTTTATCTATTTCTTCTTTTTCTTTTTGTCTTTGTTCGTATAAATCTTTTAACATTTGTAATTCTTTTTCTAATTCAGCAATTCTACTATTTTTAGTTACTTCTATTTTTCGTATTTCTTCCGTAGATTGTTGTTTAATTTTTTCTATTTCCTTTTTTCTATCTATCTCTTCATTTTCTTTTTCTATTCTTACCATTGCTGTTAATTTATCTTCTAATTTTAATTCTTCTTTTTCTAACATTAAATATAAATGTTCTCCTATTTTCTTATACCTTCTTCCTAGATTAGAAAATACTATTTTTATTTTTGTACCTTCGTGATTTTCGTATATTTTTTCATCTATTATAAATTCTTCTTTATTCATTTTATTGTGAATAGTTCGTGTTGACATATATATTCTAAACTATCTATTTGAGATTCTAATTTTGATATTTCATCTTTTTGTATGTTTATTGAATTTTTACTAACTCCGGCAAATATATTATAATGTAATCTTTCTTTTCTTATTTTTAATTCTTTACGTTTTTCAGAGATAAATTGTTTTAATTCTTTGTATTTTTGCTCTTTATTCATTTGAATTGTGTTTGTAATATTTTGGTGGATATCTAAATCTAATTTTATCATAATTATGTGGTATATATCTCATTCTTCTAGATTTTAAATGGATTATTAATTTTGCTTCAATACTAGATATTAATGTAATTAAATAGGCTAATCTTTCTGGATTTTCTTTCGTTTTATTTAGACTTATATATTCTGAATAATTACTAACTAACGATTCTTTTATTTTTCTAAAAGCTTCTTTATTTTTAAATGGTCTTCTCATAATTAATTTAATAAATAACTAGATTTAACTTAACTAATTTAAATCTAACTAACTCTAACTCTAACTTAACTAATTCCAACATATATATCACTTCCGTAACTTTTAAATTACTGAGATCTGATACCATTTTGAGGGGGGTGCGGATAACTGAGCTGATAAATAGATTTATAAATAGATTTATTATAACTGATGAATCTATTCTTTTTTGTGCGTGGTTATTTTTTAGATTTTGTTTTAATAAGTTATTCTTTTTGTTAGATGTATTCATAAATTTTTTAGTTTATTATTTTATCCTGTAGTAACTGCTGAGTTACAAATTTCTGTGTAATAACTTATTCTTTCTGTACTATAGTGTATATCTAATTCTAGATTTTCTATGTCATTTATTATTTTGTGTTGTTCTTCTCGTAGTGAGTTTTTTATGTTATATAAACTGTTACATGTACTTTTTTCTAAATTTTCTAAGGTTTTTTCTATCCATATTAACTTTTCTTTTAGATCTTCCATTGTTTTCCTAATTCGGTTTCTGTAATTAATTTCGTTATTTAAATTATCTTGGTTTTCTCTAGTTTTTCTAATATATTCTAGCATCCACAATCTTGGTCTGAATAATATCCTTCTGGGTAAATGTCTTCGTATATTTGTGCTGTGGCATTTATCATTTCTATTTCATAGTTTATTTCATAGTTTATTACTTCTTCTAATATCATTTTCTTAATATCTATTATTCCTATATCCTTAAGTATATATAAGACTAAAATTCTAAGGTGGTCTAAATGGGCTATTTTTTAAGATTGATATTTTATAGCTATTTGTTTTAGACTTAGTAGTTTTTTCATATTTTTATTAAGAGATTTTATATATTTTTTATTTTCCATGTATTTGTCTATATTTATTTTTATCTGTTTTTCTAGTAACTGTAATTTTTGCGTATCTTTAAAAGTCCTACGTAATTTTAACATAATAAATATTTATAAGAGTAGTTAGGTATGTGTGGTATATAATTTATTCTATCCGTATAATTTTTTCCATATGCTTTTTCTAATATAACTTTTCTTATATCTGCAACATCTATATCTCTAAGTGCATACAAAACAAGTATCTTAAATTTATCTACCATGACATCAGATATATTATCATTCATTATCATAAAATTGCTTTTTCAAAATATTCCCTGCAACCATATACATAATAAAATATAGTCATCTCAGATTACTATATACTAGATTATTCTTAAATAACATGTTCTTCGGTCACTACTAGCATGGTAATTCGGATATTCTCCCTTAAACAGCGCCTCGACTTTGGTTACTCCCCGCCACGGCTTCTTGCCTCATTGGTTTCACCTTTAGGATGGCATAGTTCCTTGGGATTTTTCTCCGTTTCCACTTTGCTAGTAAACTTCTTAACATATTATTTTTCGAATAATTCTACTATAAAGTAACTAATATGAATTTATTTTATCATATCATGATTGTCGGGAATTATGAATTTAGCTATTCATAATAGTAAATAGATATACCTGTTCCGGTAGCTTTGATATTTCTGAGGTTTGTTGTTCCATAGCTTTTTCCATTGCGGTGTATATATTTAATTAACTGGGCTAAATATTTTTGAATTGGAATGGAGAGAGTATTTTTCTGAATGTTTGAAGGCCTGCCTTTGCAATGCCTTCTGAATTCTTATTTATAGACTCAAAGTATATACATCCGTGTTTAATTGAAAAGACTAAAAACTAAACAAAGAAAAATGTTTACCTACCTACTAAAGTCTTCACCTACATTTATTTCAACTACTATTTCAACTACTATTTTAACTACTAAAGACTAATATTTTAAAAAAAAAGTCTTTACATTAACTTTTACGTAGACTCAAATAAATCTTCTGCCATATCTGCAAATAAGTCTTCCGTCTATTTTGTCATATCTGCTATATCTCCATTATTGCTCTGTCCTTATCTTTCCAGTTGTCGTCCTTATCTTCTTTTATTCTAACTGTACTGCTGGGACGTCATTATCTCCTCCGTTACATTTTGAACATCTGTGATCTGGGTATTTGTGTCCAATAGTTTTATAATATCTGGTCAATAATTCTTCTGAAATAAATTTTTCTTTAATAGCTCTGGCGATGGGTTCTGTCTCTGGTTTAAGCAACGTCATAATCCATTGCCTAATTGTTTCCATATCTGTTTCTCGTAGTTCCATTGAATTTGAATATATCAATACATGGTTTCTTGAATAATAACTCCATATAGGATTTTGATTACAATATGTGTTTGCTAGTTCTTGTAAAATCGTAGATAGTCCGATAACTCTTTTATTCACATAAAATTTCGGTATCTCAATTCTGGGTATCTCTGGCTGTGTACCAATATCTTGCGGTATAATCATATCTCTTGTCATTCCTATTTTTACAACTTGTATAGGTTTCTTTACTTCGTCAAATAATATCTCTGCTGGAGCCGTGTAGATCTTTATAAAAAATAAAGTACCTTTGGTTATTCTTTTAAATATGGTAAATGCTTCATATATCTCGGGTATAGTAGATATTTCAGTTCCGTCTGTGGTATATACGGTACTAAGTAATCCATATTCGTAGCAAGTTTTTACTAAGCTGGGTCGAGTTTTGGGTAAGGCGATTAGCTTGTTGTATCCGGTTAATTTCTGGGTTATGTAGTTCGTATCTGGTTCTTGGATATTTGTAGCTTTTGGGTTGCTATTTAAGAAAGTTTGTACGTTGTAGATATTTTCTATATATGTACGGGCTGTGTAGTTATATGTCTTTTTGTCTTGATTTAGGCTTTCTCGATATGTGGTAACTTGTGGGGGTGTAAACATAGGGTCTTTTGGTATATTTGGTGTATATGGCTTGTCAAATAGCTTATTTAAGTTCATATTTTTTCTAACTCCTTTGCTTGTACCTGCAGAAGTAGATTGATAAGCGTTATGGGTTTTATGGAGTGTCCCAACATCTCCTTCTAGCTCTGGAATTTTATTGTCTTCCGATCGACATAGCTCTGCACATTGCTGAGTTAGCTGATTCATAGCTATAGACTTCAGATTATCTTCACTAGTCTTTAGCTTTAGCTTTTCTATCTCAGTACCCATACTGTCTACTTTCAATGAAAGCATAGTCAGGGCGTTGAGTATCTTTTCATTTATATTTTCTTCTATCATTTCAGTTTGCGTAGCTTTGTCTTGATATGTAATCTGCAATAACATTTTTGTTAGTACTGATTACTTCTATTATAAATGTAAAATTTAATATGTTTAAAACTAGTCTCCGAATCTCTTTTGTTGTAACTGAATTTTGTATTTTCTTTGTTAGCCACCAGCGTACCTGTGTATTATCTGTCCGCACAATAAATTTGTTATATACAATATATGGCTCAAATGCTAATAAACATTTATATAATGAACATAATTCTTTCCTATTTATTTCCCATTTTATTTCTGTCTCGTTGAACGTACCTGAGTAGTATCTACAATGGTGTTCTATTTTTTCTGCTTCATATCTATATTTAAGTACTCCGCCGTAACTATATTCACTGGCATCTGCTTCTACTATATATGTAAATTTTCTATTTTCATCCGGAAATTGTAATTTTGGTAAATCCTTGCAAAGTAATTTTATTTTTTGAACTTGTTTTTTATCTTCTTCATTATAATTATATTCTATATCCTTTTTTAATTTTTTCTGTAGGGGTTTTAGGTTTTCTGCTAATTTTGGAATATATTCTCTTACTTGGTTTACTAATCCTAAAAATGATTGTAATTTCTTTTTTGTATCTAATTCTTCTTTCGAATTTATTATTTTTTGTACTATATGTTGTTGCATTTTTACTCCACTTTTATCTATTTGTATTCCTAAAAATTCTATCTGATTTTTCATAATTTCGGCTTTCTTTTCACTTAGACTTATTCCTGAATTTTCTATTATATTTTGTAAATTGTTCTAATAATTTTATATGTTCTTCCTTAGTTTTTGTATATAATAATATATCATCTATGTATACTATGCAATTAGGCTTGTGGTACCGTAAATGCGGTTAATTCTTTAGATTCTTCTTCTAACTTTAGATGGTAAAATCCTGATTTACAATCGAATTTACTAAAATAATTATATCCTTGGATTTGTCTTATTTTTAATATCTTATTTGGTATTGGATAATTATATGTTATAGTTTTTGCATTTAAATTTCTATAATCAATAACCATTCTACTTTTTCCTCTTTTTTGTTCACTATGTTTATTTACTATAAATGCTGGACTATTATGTTTACTATTACTTTTTTGTATATATTGTTTTTCTAATAATTCATCTATATGCATTTTAAATTCTTTTAAATCGTCAAAATTATATGTTAATGGTTTTTTGGGTTATTATACTGTTTTTATCTATTAATTCAATTTTTATGGTAGTTTTATGTTTTTCCCATCCTTTTAATGGATCTTCGCTATATAATTGTTCTAATTTTTTCTTAACTATTTCTATCTTATTTATTGAAAATATAGTTATTTCTGTTTTATTTATTGAAAATACTACTAATTCTATTGTATCTTCAGTAGTTTTTATATTTTCTAACTTTTGTGTAATTTTTTCACTTCCTTTTATCCAATCAGTTTTCTTTCTTATTTTATTATTAACTCTTTTTGCTCTTACTTTTTGTTTACATGGTGTTGTGAACCACCAATCGTTTCTAGTTATTATATGTGGGTATAATTTATCTAAAAATGGCATTCCTAAAAGTATATCTTTTGATGTTAGTTCATAATTATAAATTTCTTCTATTGTCAATATCTTATCCCATATTTGTGCTTTTACAATCCTAGCTTTGTAAGTAATTAAGCTTCCTTCATTATTAAATCCTTTAACTATTATTGGTATTTTTAATTTATCCCATTTACTTTCTGGTAAGCAATTATATCTACATAAATTAGCTTCTGCTCCTGTATCTATCATAGGCGTATAATATCTACTATAATATCCTTCCACTACTATCTTCATTAATACATATATTTTCATTTTATGTTAAGGCTCTTCTTAAGAATAATCTTTCCCTATTATATGTTATGGCTAACTGTGTATGTTCTATATTATATGGTTTTACTTGTTCTAACCATTTTATTCCTAATATTATATCTGCTTTTTGCATTTCTTCTTTTACCTCAAATTCTAACTTTATTTTTCTAATTCCTCCTATTATTATTTCTTTTTCTGCTATATCCTTATTATTTATTAAACTTCTCGGTAGATCTGGGCATATATCATTATCAGTTTTTATTTCTTCATTTTTTACTAGATATTTTGCTATATAATTTTCTTCTTGTCCTGTGTTTAATAGTATTAAATGTTCTTTTTCATTTATTTTTCCTGTTATGTAATATTGATTTAAATTACTTATTGAATTTGTTTCATAACTCATTCTTTTTTATGAGCTCGATGACTCTGGTTTTTCATTAGCTATTCTTTTCGTTGTACTTATTCTATCATTTACTATTTCTAAATTTTCTTCTATATCTATGTCTCTATAGCTATAGTCATTATAATCTATTGTTTTTACAATTTGCTCAAATGGGCTATCTATTTGTATTTTATTAATCTTATTTTTCCCTGTTATTTTATGTTTTGTTGTTAATACATATAAATTTTTACATCTCGCTGTAAATATTTTGCTTCCTGGGGTTAATTCTATTCCTGATATCTTCCAATATAATACTAATGATTTATCTATATTTCTATCTGTTACTGCTACTGAATAATTTGCACTTATTTTAAATTTTTGGTATATTAAATTTCCTTTTACGGCAGTTATTATACTTTTTTCTATAGGTTTTATAATTCTATCATCTGCTAAATATAATTCTATCGGTGTATCTATTCCTTCTCTAAAACATGCTTTTATTAATATCTCTGTACCTCCAAGGTGTACGTATTTTATTGGATCTCCTTTACTTTTTATATCATTTATTTCTTTATTAACTATCCTTTTTGTTACTAGTGGTATACTAGCTTTTCCTTTTGCATATCTACAGTCTATTACATGTTCATATAATATTCATCTTTTTTCCTACTAAATATATTTTTTATTGTTGGTATTTTAAATATTTTTTCTACACTTAAATCTAACTCTTTTCCTTTTATTTCATCAAATATATTACTGTCAAATATTATCTTTTGTTCCGTTCCTTCGTCATTTAAATATTCTTCCTTTGTTATTATTTTTATATCTTCTTCAGTCATTTGATTCATCTATCTCACTATCTATTTCAATATCTGTTTCGTTTTCTGAAATTTCATATATACTATCTTCACTTTCTAATTCATAATCTATATAATCTATTTGCATATATTCTGTATTTTCTATTTTTATTTCGGATATTTGTTTATTTTTTGGATTTTTAGGTAATTTACAATCTCTAGCTAAATGTCCTAACTTTCCACAATTATAACATGTACATTCTTTTATAGATTTTTTCTTTCTATATGGTCTTTTATTTTTATAATTTTTAACATAATATCTTTTTCTTGGTTTCTTATATTTATATTTTGATTTTTTATATTTCTTATATTTCTTATGTCTTTTTCTTTTCTTATAATATCTTTCTTCGCATCCAAATTGAGGTGCTATTTTATTTTTGCAACATGCTAAATTTTTTATTAATGTTTTTTCCATTTTTAATTCTTCTCTATATTTTTCACATAGTTTCCTATACCATTGTTGTAAAAATTTTATTCTAGCTCCTAATGTATCTACTATTTTTGCTTCTTCCCAACTTTTTATTATTTTTGAACTAAATGGTTCTGGTAATTTATTAAAATACAATTTTCTTATTTCTTTACTTTCTTCTATATTATATGTTCCTTTATAATAATATTCTTTAAATGCGCAAGTATATTCATCTATATAACACATATTACATATTGTTAATTTTATCATTAAATTCCTATTTGTATCTTTTTCTTCATCTTGTTCTTCTTCTAATGTTGTCATACTACCAAATTCATCTTTTATAGCTGTTTCATATTTTTTCAATAATTCTATAGGTGTTAATTTTGTTGTTGTTGATGCTGCTCCTTCCATAGGTTTATTAGCTCTTAATACTTTCTTACTATTTTCGGTTAAATTTGTAAACCATAATTTTACTGATCCTATTAGAGTTTTTTCTATGTATTCTGGTGCATCTGTTATGTTTATATTATTGTCTAATAATTGTTTTGTCATATATCCTACCCATAATTGTATTGTTTTTTCTGTATCTATTACACAGTCTAGATCTAAAAAGTTATAATTTTTATTAACTATTTGTTTTGGTGTCCATTTGTCATATTCATTATATCTTTTAAATTTATTTTTGTAATATATAGGTTTTCTTATTTCTGTTGTTTTGGGTATTAAATTTTCATCTTCTTTTTTGTCAAGAGTATTTATTTCTGTATTATTATTTTCTAAGTTTTCTTGGTTAATTTTTTCTTGTTTTTCGTTAATTTCTAAATCTTTTATATTTGTTAATATTTCCGTATATGTTTCACTATCTTCTGAATCATAATTATCCGTTTCTTCTACCTCTATATTATTTATTTCTAATTTTTCCTTAAATTGGTTTATTTCGTTTATTAATTTTTGTTCTTTATCTATTTCTTCTTTTTCTTTCTGTCTTTGTTCATATAACTCTTTTAACATTTGTAATTCTTTTTCTAATTCAGCAATTCTACTATTTTTAGTTTCTTCTATTTTTCGTATTTCTTCCGTAGATTGTTGTTTAATTTTTTCTATTTCCTTTTTTCTATCTATCTCTTCATTTTCTTTTTCTATTCTTACCATTGCTGTTAATTTATCTTCTAATTTTAATTCTTCTTTTTCTAACATTAAATATAAATGTTCTCCTATTTTCTTATACCTTCTTCCTAGATTAGAAAATACTATTTTTATTTTTGTACCTTCGTGATTTTCGTATATTTTTTCATCTATTATAAATTCTTCTTTATTCATTTTATTGTGAATAGTTCGTGTTGACATATATATTCTAAACTATCTATTTGAGATTCTAATTTTGATATTTCATCTTTTTGTATATTTATTGAATTTTTACTAACTCCGGCAAATATATTATAATGTAATCTTTCTTTTCTTATTTTTAATTCTTTACGTTTTTCAGAGATAAATTGTTTTAATTCTTTGTATTTTTGCTCTTTATTCATTTGAATTGTGTTTGTAATATTTTGGTGGATATCTAAATCTAATTTTATCATAATTAGGTGGTATATGTCTCATTCTTCTAGATTTTAAATGGATTATTAATTTTGCTTCAATACTAGATATTAATGTAATTAAATAGGCTAATCTTTCTGGATTTTCTTTTGTTTTATTTAAACTTATATATTCTGAATAATTACTAACTAACGATTCTTTAATTTTTCTAAAAGCTTCTTTATTTTTAAATGGTCTTCTCATAATTAATTTAATAAATAACTAGATTTAACTTAACTAATTTAAATCTAACTAAATCTAACTCTAACTTAACTAATTCCAACATATACATCACTTCCGTATCTTTTAAAATTACTGAGCTCTGATACCATTTTGAGGGGGGTGCGGATAACTGAGCTGATAACTGAGCTTTGTGGATAACTGAGCTTTATAAATAGATTTATTATAGCTGATGAATCTATTCTTTTTTGTGCGTGGTTATTTTTTAGATTTTGTTTTAATAAGTTATTCTTTTTGTTAGATGTATTCATTAATTTTTAGTTTATCCTGTAGTAACTGCTGAGTTACAAATTTCTGTGTAATAACTTATTCTTTCTGTACTGTAGTGTATATCTAATTCTAGATTTTCTATGTCATTTATTATTTTGTGTTGTTCTTCTCGTAGTGAGTTTTTTATATTATATAAACTGTTACATGTACTTTTTTCTAAATTTTCTAAGGTTTTTTCTATCCATTTTAACTTTTCTTTTAGATCTTCCATTATTTTTCTAATTCGGTTTCTGTAATTAATTTCGTTATTTAAATTATCTTGGTTTTCTCTAGTTTTTCTAATATATTCTAGCATCCACAATCTTGGTCTGAATAATATCCTTCTGGGTAAATGTCTTCGTATATTTGTGCTGTGGCATTTATCATTTCTATTTCATAGTTTATTTCATAGTTTATTACTTCTTCTAATATCATTTTCTTAATATCTATTATTTCTATATCCTTAAGTATATATAAGACTAAAATTCTAAGGTGGTCTAAATGGGCTATTTTTTAAGATTGATATTTTATAGCTATTTGTTTTAGACTTAGTAGTTTTTTCATATTTTTATTAAGAGATTTTATATATTTTTTATTTTCCATGTATTTGTCTATATTTATTTTTATCTGTTTTTCTAGTAACTGTAATTTTTGCGTATCTTTAAAAATCCTTCGTAACTTTAACATGATAAATATTTATAAGAGTAGTTGGGTATGTGTGGTATATAATTTATTCTATCCGTATAATTTTTTCCATATGCTTTTTCTAATATAACTTTTCTTATATCTGCAACATCTATATCTCTAAGTGCATACAAAACAAGTATCTTAAATTTATCTACCATGACATCAGATATATTATCATTCATTATCATAAAATTGCTTTTTCAAAATATTCCCTGCAACCATATACATAATAAAATATAGTCATCTCAGATTACTATATACTAGATTATTCTTAAATAACATGTTCTTCGGTCACTACTAGCATGGTAATTCGGATATTCTCCCTTAAACAGCGCCTCGACTTTGGTTACTCCCCGCCACGGCTTCTTGCCTCATTGGTTTCACCTTTAGGATGGCATAGTTCCTTGGGATTTTTCTCCGTTTCCACTTTGCTAGTAAACTTCTTAACATATTATTTTTCGAATAATTCTACTATAAAGTAACTAATATGAATTTATTTTATCATATCATGATTGTCGGGAATTATGAATTTAGCTATTCATAATAGTAAATAGATATACCTGTTCCGGTAGCTTTGATATTTCTGAGGTTTGTTGTTCCATAGCTTTTTCCATTGCGGTGTATATATTTAATTAACTGGGCTAAATATTTTTGAATTGGAATGGAGAGAGTATTTTTGTTGAATGTTTGAAGGCCTGCCTTTGCAATGCCTTCTGAATTCTTATTTATAGACTCAAAATGTATACATCCGTGTTTAATTGAAAAGACTAAAAACTAAAAAAAAAATGTCTAGTCTACCTACCTACTAAAGTCTTCACCTACATTTATTTCAACTACTATTTCAACTACTATTTTAACTACTAAAGACTAATATAAAAAAAAGTCTTTACATTAACTTTTACGTAGACTCAAATAAATCTTCTGCCATATCTGCAAATAAGTCTTCCGTCTATTTTGTCATATCTGCTATATCTCCATTATTGCTCTGTCCTTATCTTTCGAGCTGTCGTCTTTATCTTCTTTTATTCTAACTGCACTGCTAGGACGTCATTATCTCCTCCGTTACATTTTGAACATCTGTGATCTGGGTATTTGTGTCCAATAGTTTTGCAATATCTTGTCAATAATTCTTCTGAAATAAATTTTTCTTTAATAGCTCTGGCGATAGGTTCTGTCTCCGGTTTAAGCAACGTCATAATCCATTGCCTAATTGTTTCCATATCTGTTTCTCGTAGCTCTTTTGAATTTGAATATATTAATACATGGTTTCTTGAATAATAACTCCATATAGGATTTTGATTACAATATGTGTTTGCTAATTCTTGTAAAATCGTAGATAGTCCGATAACTCTTTTATTCGCATAAAATTTTGGTATCTCGATTCTGGGTATCTCTGGTTGTGTACCAATATCTTGCGGTATGATCATATCTCTTGTCATTCCTATTTTTACAACTTGTATAGGTTTCTTAACTTCGTCAAATAATATCTCTGCTGGTGCCGTGTAGATCTTTATAAAAAATAAAGTACCTTTGGTTATCCTTTTAAATATGGTAAATGCATCATATATCTCGGGTATAGTAGATATCTCAGTTCCGTCTGTGGTATATACGGTACTAAGTAATCCATATTCGTAGCAAGTTTTTACTAAGCTGGGTCTAGTTTTGGGTAAGGCGATTAGCTTGTTGTATCCGGTTAATTTCTGGGTTATGTAGTTCGTATCTGGTTCTTGGATATTTGTAGCTTTTGGGTTGCTATTTAAGAAAGTTTGTACGTTGTAGATATTTTCTATATATGTTCGGGCTGTGTAGTTATATGTCTTTTTGTCTTGATTTAGGCTTTCTCGATATGTGGTAACTTGTGGGGGTGTAAACATAGGGTCTTTTGGTATATTTGGTGTATATGGCTTGTCAAATAGCTTATTTAAGTTCATATTTTTTCTAACTCCTTTGCTTGTACCTGCAGAAGTAGATTGATAAGCGTTATGGGTTTTATGGAGTATCCCAACATCTCCTTCTAGCTCTGGAATTTTATTGTCTTCCGATCGACATAGCTCTGCACATTGCTGAGTTAGCTGATTCATAGCTATAGACTTCAGATTATCTTCACTAGTCTTTAGCTTTAGCTTTTCTATCTCAGTACCCATACTGTCTACTTTCAATGAAAGCATAGTCAGGGCGTTGAGTATCTTTTCATGTATATTTTCTTCTATCATTTCAGTTTGCGTAGCTTTGTCTTGATATGTAATCTGCAATAACATTTTTGTTAGTACTGATTACTTCTATTATAAATGTAAAATTTAATATATTTAAAACTAGTCTCCGAATCTCTTTCGTTGTAACTGAATTTTGTATTTTCTTTGTTAGCCACCAGCGTACCTGTGTATTATCTGTTCGCACAATAAATTTGTTATATACAATATATGGCTCAAATGCTAATAAACATTTATATAATGAACATAATTCTTTCCTATTTATTTCCCATTTTATTTCTGTCTCGTTGAACGTACCTGAGTAGTATCTACAATGGTGTTCTATTTTTTCTGCTTCATATCTATATTTAAGTACTCCGCCGTAACTGTATTCACTGGCATCTGCTTCTACTATATATGTAAATTTTCTATTTTCATCCGGAAATTGTAATTTTGGTAAATCCTTGCAAAGTAATTTTATTTTTTGAACTTGTTTTTTATCTTCTTCATTATAATTATATTCTATATCCTTTTTTAATTTTTTCTGTAGGGGTTTTAGGTTTTCTGCTAATTTTGGAATATATTCTCTTACTTGGTTTACTAATCCTAAAAATGATTGTAATTTCTTTTTTGTATCTAATTCTTCTTTTGAATTTATTATTTTTTGTACTATATGTTGTTGCATTTTTACTCCACTTTTATCTATTTGTATTCCTAAAAATTCTATCTGATTTTTCATAATTTCGGCTTTCTTTTCACTTAGACTTATTCCTGAATTTTCTATTATATCTGTAAATTGTTCTAATAATTTTATATGTTCTTCCTTAGTTTTTGTATATAATAATATATCATCTATGTATACTATGCAATTAGGTAATTGTTTAAAATAATTATCCATAAAATGTTGATATCTACCTGGTGCATTTTTATATCCAAAGGGTAACACATTCCATTCGTAAAATCCTTGTGGTACCGTAAATGCGGTTAATTCCTTAGATTCTTCTTCTAACTTTAGATGGTAAAATCCTGATTTACAATCGAATTTACTAAAATAATTATATCCTTGGATTTATCTTATTTTTAATATCTTATTTGGTATCGGGTAATTATATGTTATAGTTTTTGCATTTAAATTTCTATAATCAATAACCATTCTACTTTTTCCTCTTTTTTGTTCACTATGTTTATTTACTATAAATGCTGGACTATTATGTTTACTATTACTTTTTTGTATATATTGTCTTTCTAATAATTCATCTATATGCATTTTAAATTCTTTTAAATCATCAAAATTATATGTTAATGGTTTTTGGGTTATTATACTGTTTTTATCTATTAATTCAATTTTTATGGTAGTTTTATGTTTTTCCCATCCTTTTAATGGATCTTCGCTATATAATTGTTCTAATTTTTTCTTAACTATTTCTATCTTATTTATTGAAAATATAGTTATTTCTGTTTTATTTATTGAAAATACTACTAATTCTATTGTATCTTCAGCAGTTTTTATATTTTCTAACTTTTGTGTAATTTTTTCACTTCCTTTTATCCAATCAGTTTTCTTTCTTATTTTATTATTAACTCTTTTTGCTCTTACTTTTTGTTTACATGGTGTTGTGAACCACCAATCGTTTCTAGTTATTATATGTGAGTATAATTTATCTAAAAATGGCATTCCTAAAAGTATATCTTTTGATGTTAGTTCATAATTATAAATTTCTTCTATTGTCAATATCTTATCCCATATTTGTGCTTTTACATTCCTAGCTTTGTAAGTAATTAAGCTTCCTTCATTATTAAATCCTTTAACTATTATTGGTATGTTTAATTTATCCCATTTACTTTCTGGTAAGCAATTATATCTACATAAATTAGCTTCTGCTCCTGTATCTATCATAGGCGTATAATATCTACTATAATATCCTTCCACTACTATCTTCATTAATACATATATTTTCATTTTATGTTAAGGCTCTTCTTAAGAATAATCTTTCCCTATTATATGTTATGGCTAATTGTGTATGTTCTATATTATATGGTTTTACTTGTTCTAACCATTTTATTCCTAATATTATATCTGCTTTTTGCATTTCTTCTTTTACCTCAAATTCTATTTTTATTTTTCTAATTCCTCCTATTATTATTTCTTTTTCTGCTATATCTTTATTATTTATTAAACTTCTCGGTAGATCTGGGCATATATCATTATCAGTTTTTATTTCTTCATTTTTTACTAGATATTTTGCTATATAATTTTCTTCTTGTCCTGTGTTTAATAGTATTAAATGTTCTTTTTCATTTATTTTTCCTGTTATGTAATATTGATTTAAATTACTTATTGAATTTGTTTCATAACTCATTCTTTTTGATGAGCTCGATGACTCTGGTTTTTCATTAGCTATTCTTTTCGTTGTACTTATTCTATCATTTACTATTTCTAAATTTTCTTCTATATCTATGTCTCTATAGCTATAGTCATTATAATCTATTGTTTTTACGATTTGCTCAAAAGGGCTATCTATTTGTATTTTATTGATCTTATTTTTCCCTGTTATTTTATGTTTTGTTGTTAATACATATAAATTTTTACATCTCGCTGTAAATATTTTACTTCCTGGGGTTAATTCTATTCCTGATATCTTCCAATATAATACTAATGATTTATCTATATTTCTATCTGTTACTGTTACTGAATAATTTGCACTTATTATAAATTTAAATTTTTGGTATATCAAATTTCCTTTTACGGCAGTTATTATACTTTTTTCTATAGGTTTTATAATTCTATCATCTGCTAAATATAATTCTATCGGTGTATCTATTCCTTCTCTAAAACATGCTTTTATTAATATCTCTGTACCTCCAAGGTGTACGTATTTTATTGGATCTCCTTTACTTTTTATATCATTTATTTCTTTATTAATTATCCTTTTTGTTACTAGTGGTATACTAGCTTTTCCTTTTGCATATCTACAGTCTATTACATGTTCTTTTTGACATACTACATAATATTCATCTTTTTTCCTACTAAAAATATTTTTTATTGTTGGTATTTTAAATATTTTTTCTACACTTAAATCTAACTCTTTTCCTTTTATTTCATCAAATATATTACTGTCAAATATTATCTTTTGTTCTGTTCCTTCATCATTTAAATATTCTTCCTTTGTTATTATTTTTATATCTTCTTCAGTCATTTGATTCATCTATCTCACTATCTATTTCAATATCTGTTTCGTTTTCTGAAATTTCATATATACTATCTTCACTTTCTAATTCATAATCTATATAATCTATTTGCATATATTCTGTATTTTCTATTTTTATTTCGGATATTTGTTTATTTTTTGGATTTTTAGGTAATTTACAATCTCTAGCTAAATGTCCTAACTTTCCACAATTATAACATGTACATTCTTTTATAGATTTTTTCTTTCTATATGGTCTTTTATTTTTATAATTTTTAACATAATATCTTTTTCTTGGTTTCTTATATTTATATTTTGATTTTTTATATTTCTTATATTTCTTATGTCTTTTTCTTTTCTTATAATATCTTTCTTCGCATCCAAATTGGGGTGCTATTTTATTTTTGCAACATGCTAAATTTCTTATTAATGTTTTTTCCATTTTTAATTCTTCCCTATATTTTTCACATAACTTTCTATACCATTGTTGTAAAAATTTTATTCTAGCTCCTAATGTATCTACTATTTTTGCTTCTTCCCAACTTTTTATTATTTTTGAACTAAATGGTTCGGGTAATTTATTAAAATATAATTTTCTTATTTCTCTACTTCCTTCTATATTATATGCTCCTTTATAATAATATTCTTTAAATGCGCAAGTATATTCATCTATATAACACATATTACATATTGTTAATTTTATCATTAAATTCCTATTTGTATCTTTTTCTTCATCTTGTTCTTCTTCTAATGTTGTCATACTACCGAATTCGTCTTTTATAGCTGTTTCATATTTTTTCAATAATTCTATAGGTGTTAATTTAGTTGTCGTTGATGCTGCTCCTTCCATAGGTTTATTAGCTCTTAATACTTTCTTACTATTTTCAGTTAAATTTGTAAACCATAATTTTACTGATCCTATTAGAGTTTTTTCTATGTATTCTGGTGCATCTGTTATGTTTATATTATTGTCTAATAATTGTTTTGTCATATATCCTACCCATAATTGTATTGTTTTTTCTGTATCTATTACACAGTCTAGATCTAAAAAGTTATAATTTTTATTAACTATTTGTTTTGGTGTCCATTTATCATATTCATTATATCTTTTAAATTTATTTTTGTAATATATAGGTTTTCTTATTTCTGTTGTTTTGGGTATTAAATTTTCATCTTCTTTTTTGTCAAGAGTATTTATTTCTGTATTATTATTTTCTAAGTTTTCTTGGTTAATTTTTTCTTGTTTTTCGTTAATTTCTAAATCTTTTATATTTGTTAATATTTCCGTATATGTTTCACTATCTTCTGAATCATAATTATCCGTTTCTTCTACTTCTATATTATTTATTTCTAATTTTTCCTTAAATTGATTTATCTCGTTTATTAATTTTTGTTCTTTATCTATTTCTTCTTTTTCTTTCTGTCTTTGTTCATATAACTCTTTTAACATTTGTAATTCTTTTTCTAATTCAGCAATTTTACTATTTTTAGTTTCTTCTATTTTTCGTATTTCTTCCGTAGATTGTTGTTTAATTTTTTCTATTTCCTTTTTTCTATCTATCTCTTCATTTTCTTTTTCTATTCTTACCATTGCTGTTAATTTATCTTCTAATTTTAATTCTTCTTTTTCTAACATTAAATATAAATGTTCTCCTATTTTCTTATACCTTCTTCCTAGATTAGAAAATACTATTTTTATTTTTGTACCTTCGTGATTTTCGTATATTTTTTCATCTATTATAAATTCTTCTTTATTCATTTTATTGTGAATAGTTCGTGTTGACATATATATTCTAAACTATCTATTTGAGATTCTAATTTTGATATTTCATCTTTTTGTATATTTATTGAATTTTTACTAACTCCGGCAAATATATTATAATGTAATCTTTCTTTTCTTATTTTTAATTCTTTGCGTTTTTCAGAGATAAATTGTTTTAATTCTTTGTATTTTTGCTCTTTATTCATTTGAATTATGTTTATAATATTTTGGTGGATATCTAAATCTAATTTTATCATAATTAGGTGGTATATGTCTCATTCTTCTAGATTTTAAATGGATTATTAATTTTGCTTCAATACTAGATATTAATGTAATTAAATAGGCTAATCTTTCTGGATTTTCTTTCGTTTTATTTAGACTTATATATTCTGAATAATTGCTAACTAACGATTCTTTTATTTTTCTAAAAGCTTCTTTATTTTTAAATGGTCTTCTCATAATTAATTTAATAAATAACTAGATTTAACTTAACTAAATTTAAATCTAACTAAATCTAACTCTAACTTAACTAATTCCAACATATTTAAATCTAACTAAATCTAACTCTAACTTAACTAATTCCAACATATATATCACTTCCGTATCTTTTAAATTACTGAGCTCTGATACCATTTTGAGGGGGGTGCGGATAACTGAGCTGATAACTGAGCTTTGTGGATAACTGAGCTTTATAAATAGATTTATTAATGTAAAGAC